>OX637401.1:25315000-25919079 GCA_951799425.1 Ilex aquifolium
CAAAGGAATTTTTATTAATCAGCGTAACTACACCCTTGACATTCTCATTGATGCTGGCCAAACCGGTTGTCGCCCCGCCTCTACACCCATGGAGCAACATCTTAAACTCACAGCTGATTCTGGTGAGCCCCTCTCGGATCCGTGTTCCTACCGTCGACTCATTGGTCGCCTGATATATCTCACCATTTCCCGACCGGACATCACTTTTGCCGTTAATCTCCTTTGCCAGTTCATGCAAACTCCACGGGTTCCTCATTTGGATGCTGTTACTCGCATCCTTTGCTACCTCAAGGGCACCGCCTCCCACGACTTGCTTTTCTCTACTGGTTCTGCTCTCACTCTCACTGGTTACACTAACTCAGACTGGGCCAGCTGTCCTATGACCCGCCGTTCCACTACCGGTTATTTCATTACTCTTGGTGGCAGTCCCATCTCTTGGCATACAAATAAGCAAAGTGTTGTCTCCCGATCCTCTGTCGAAGCCGAATATCGGGCCATGGCTTCCACCACTTGCGAATTATTGTGGCTTCGTCAATTACTCCTTGATTTGGCGGTTCCTCTCTCCTCCCCAATAGCTCTTCACTGTGACAATCAGGCCGCCTTGCACATCGCCCGAAATCCTGTATTCCATGAGCGGTCCAAACACATTGAAATTGACTGCCATCTCGTTCGCGAAAGGGTTCAATAAGGTCTCCTTCAGCTTCACCATATTGCTTCCACTGACCAACTCACATACATCTTCACTAAGGCATTGGGAGTAGCCCAATTTCGCCACATCATGTCCAAGCTGGGCATTACGTCCCTCCATGCTCCATCTTTAGGGGGAGTATTAGCGCATACTATGAAAACAGGCCACACATTGAAACAGAGAAATCACATCCAGTCAATTGGAATCCCGCCGCACATGGAAACAATCAATTAGGATACGGATTCAACTATGATTTAGTTCCTTTATTTTAGGTTCTTGATTCTTAATTTTAGGATCTTGATTCTAGTCTTTCTTCCATATAAATGTATAACTTTAGAGTGAAGAGAAACAACCCAATTCAGTCAATATATCCTCTTTATCATTCTCTTTTTATCATTCCTACTTTCCTTCCTTACCAAACATGATTATTTATCTATTCCTCCCACTTTCCATCCTTCCATTTTTCCATCGTACCAAACGGAGCATAAGAGTTTGGTCCGACACCCTTTCTCCTTCATCACCCATCTATATAATAAAGTAGAACGATTTTGAATTCAAGAGATAAAAAGCGGTTCAGATCGTTTCGAGATAAAAAAAGGCATCATCCAACGGTCGACGATATTTCAAACTGTCTCAAGCTACTGACGTCTCAAATCGTTTCGATCCGACGTACCATATTAACTCTTGAAAATTTTTTGCTGCTCAAAACTTTAAGTTTCCAAAACTAACATCCCTAAATTTAATTTCTCAACCCAATCAAATCCGGCAATTAAGCGATCTCTAATTCCTCAACTTTGTCTCTCTCTCTCTAAAATACAGATTACAATTCTTATCATTATTTCCCTGATTTTATTTCCTATATTAAGGGATCACTTTCTATACTGAGACATTGACTATTTCTCACACTCTCATCTTTCATAATTCTCTTTCCAAACTGAGACACATGTCTCCCCAAAATTCTATCCTAATGTAGCTGCTCTTCATCTTTACTGTTCATATCACACACACATCTTTACTGTACATATATATAGTACAAAGATCGAAGATATACTATATCTACATGTTATATTTGGGAAAAGTTTCATCTAAACACCATGGAGTTGAGTCTAAATTCAATGACAACCCCTATAACAATAACTTTGTCTCTATCAGTAGATAAAATAATGATTTAACTAAATATTTTGTGAAAATACTAAAATTACCTTTTATTATGTAAATAGACTAAAATGTCATTAATTCTTTCCCCATTATATATGCGCTAACCAGCTAACAAATGTAATTTCAATCATTATATTATTCCAATGAATTTTTTATTTTAAAACGTTGTATTATAACTTTGTTATAATATTAGTTATCATATTATCACTCATTTTGTTACATAATCAAGTTTTTATAATTTTTATATTTTTTTATCATAATAATTTTTATAGTTAAAAATGATTTTTCTATAATAAAAATTATAATTGATAAAGTCAATGTCAAAATCTCATTCATTTCTAATTCCTCTGCTATCATATGTCATCCACAACGTCGCTCGACCGCTTCTCACACATCATACTTCATATATAAAATATAAAATTATTTGATAAAATTTAATATTAATTGAATAAATTTGATCTTAATTTTGATAAATTTAAATATTAATTTAGTTTTAATTTGATAAAATTAATATTAATTTAGTATTAATTTGATTGAATTTAATATTAATTGAATAAATTTGAATGTTGTTTTAATAAAATTTAATGTTCATTTGATGTTAAATTAAAGAAATGACATTAATTTGATAAGGTTAAATTTTAATTTAATGGAATTTTATATTCTATTTAATAAATTAAATAGTTTAATCTAATAAAACTGAATGTCAATTTGATGTTGATTTGATAAAAATAAATAATAACTTAAAGAAATAATATTAATTTGATGAAATGAAATATTAAATTAATATAACTAAATGCTAATTTGATAAAATTAAATATCAATTTTGTGTTGAAATGTTAATTTAGTTTAAATTAAATAAAGAAAATTAATTTGATAAAATTGAATATTAAATTGATCAAAATAAAGGCTAATATAATAGAACTAAAAGGGAGTGCATTGAAATTTCAGAATTAAGAGAGGGTTTTGTTAAAGTTAGGTCTATTTACAGGGGATGTTGTTAAAGTTAGGTTTATTTATAAGGGGTCTCAGGGATATTTCTATAAATCAATCATCGCCTTTAACGGTGTAACCCGACAATCACTAACAGGGAGTGACAGTAAAATTTAAAAATCAGAAGGAGGTATCATTGAATTTAGACCTAACTAAAGGAGATCTGGATGAAATTTTCTCTTATATCTATACAAATATATATAATAAAACACATAGGAAGTTGAATTTTATCCCCTATACATTTCTCTCCCCGAAAACCATCACATCACTCATTTATATTACATGCTCAACTATATAATATTTGATTAATTTGTAATTTAACATAATTTTTATTTGAGATATTATTCATACACGATAATATAGATCTGTTAAAAAAATTTATCAAATTACATATTTTGAGAAAATTTTGTCAATATCTTTAAAAAAATGATGGGTAAAAATAAATTTTGAATGATTTAATCAAATAAATGAATGAAAGAAAAATTATTATTTAATATAGTGATATCGATTTTTTAGGACTCGAATTTTTTGTTATATCGTGCCTTCAGGCACGGGTTATGACTAGTATGTCAATAATACATTACGGAAACACATCCATTCGACAAAGAAACAGAGCAATAGCTTCATTGTACAACGTAAGACTTCCCCCCAGTATTTTTAGGGTGATCAGGCAATTGTATCTCTCTAAATACCTCAAGAAGTCATATTAAATGAAAGGACACTATGGTTATCATCATTTTCCAATGACAGTCAGTAATAAGCTCCATTCACATATGTAGCACACAAAGAATTGCGTATGATACGGTTAGGAAGTTCAAGAGGATCAAGATATCTCCATGAATCACTGTCTAGAATATATAGTGCGACAACATAAGAAGGGTCAGGGTTACGCGTTTGCTCATTCCAAAAGGAACGAATCCAAATAAACTTGTAATTGTTAGTCAAGGTGTCCAACCCAAATCCAAATATATGCGTCATGGTAAGGAAATATGGTGGAATAATGGAGTGGGGTACAGGGAGGATCCTGAACTCTCTAGTAGCAGGGTTCCACAGAGCCATGTTATTGTCATGGACATTGTGCAGGAAAAATAAACTGCGTAAGGAATTGATCACATTTTTACGTAGCCATGGGAATATGTAGATGGTCAATTTCCTCATGTATAGATGGCATGCCCGCGATTGTTTTATCAGGGAACAAGGCAGCAGCATATGTATTAGTGTCACAACTAAAATGATGAACAAAAAGCTGGACATGATTGTTTTCCTGGTTGAAGTGCTTGCTAATGAAATAATGGCTTTTAATAAGAGTGTACCAGTACTTACACACGCACTTAAAACGTAACAGAGATTTCACGGGCAGCCTTGACAATACCTCAATTAAAACATCTTTTGGCAATTTTAATAAACGCCGGTAAAAGTCATTGTTCTTGTAGTGGTTATGTTGGACCTATCAAAAAAGTGCATGTTAGGTGATATATTCCATGCAAAAAAATAATTTTAACTTTATTGCAATCCATGCAAAAAGGCATATTCCAAGCATAAAGGGGTACTATAGTCATTGTGTATGTTATTTAACATTCTTACACGCACACAATGAGCGTGGGGGAAAGAAATGAGAGTGAAAGATTGGCAGGGTAAATATTTTCTCTAATCGAACTATAAAACTATCATTGTATCAAATTGTTCGAACTATAAAACTATCATTGTATCAAATTGTTATATTATGCTTTAAAAGATGATATTAATATTGGTTATGTTAGATATTGAGAAAAACAAACTCCCTCTCTCACTAACACAATCTATACTATTTATAAATGTCAGCATTTACAAAAAAAAATTTAAATTTTTTATTTTAACTTTAATTATTATAATAAAGTCAATTATACCCACCAATATATATACTTTCATCTAATTTTTATTTTTTTACTCTTATTTGGCTTTCAAGTTGTTTTGAACTTTTTATAAGGACTTCTAAATTTTTTTTTTAACTTGGTTATTAGTAGTACAATTACATACAATTTTCTATATCTGTATGAAAAAGTAAAATCGTATATATATGTTAAATTATTATATAAATATAGTTATCAAATTGAATTATATGGTCGAATATATATTATATTTTATTTTTTAGTATATAATCGCATAATCTATATAATAAAGTAGTTTACAATTCAAATTTCAAAAGATAAACAAAATGACTTTTGTTTTTCGCGGTTCAGATCGCTTTAAATTTTATTTTAAAGTTAATCTAACGGCTAATATTAACACTTTAAATTTAATAGGAAAAATAGTCATCTAAGGGTGTGTTTGGAGTGACTTTTTAAAAGTACTTCTAGAAATTATTTCTCATAAGTACTTTAAAAAAAAAAAATAATATTTGAAATCGCCCCACCACTACCTCTACCACCACCACTACCTCTACCACCATCGCCGCCGCCACCGCCATCGCCATCGCCACCGCCACCACAGCCATCGCCACCAGCGTCGTCGCCGCCACCACCATCATTACCGCCGCCACCATCACCATCACTACCACCACCACCACCACCATCGCCGCCACCACTACCATCGCCACCACCACCACCGTTGCCCCCACCGCCGTTGGCGCCACCACCGCCACCACGGTCATTACCACCCACCACAAACCATCATCGTCTTCTACCACCACCTCCTCTCACTCCCACTACAACCGATGTTTAAATTCATTTATCTCTCATCTATGTTTGTGATTTGATTTTGGATATGAATACAAATATGTTTATTATTTATCATTTTTTATTACTCTGTGCTTTCAGATATAGGCAATAACTAGTAGTATTATGAGTGAATCAATCTATTTTAAAAAATAAAAATTAATAATTCTATAATATAATTAGTGCGCAAATGCCTAAAAGAGTCGAAAAAATACCTAAATAAATGACAGAGTATATACTCAAAGTTTAATAGTATAAATTAATAATTAAATTTAATAATAATTAAAGTATAAATTAATTATTTGACTTCTAATTTATTATTTAATTTACTTACACATATAATTAGAATGTTAGTCGGATGAAACTAAATGTTAATTTGATAAATTTATTGTTTATTGTATGAAATTGAATGTTAACTTGGTGAATTGAATATTAATTTGAAGAAATTTAAGGTCATTTTGAATGTATACTAGATGAATTAAATGTTAATGGGATTAAATTGAATGCAAATTTAGTAGAATTGAAGTTTAAATTAAGAAATTTAGTGCTAATTTGATGAATTGAATATTAGTTGGATTAAATTTAATGTATAATCTATGAATTAGAATATTAATTGAAGATTAATTGCCAAAAAATAAGTCAAGAATACCTGTGATCGATCCCAAACATTCTTTTAACATTTTAAGATATATTCTAAACCTTTGCAATAGATCCTAATGCATTGGGATAAATCACAAAAAATATAGTATTATGATCGATCACAAAAACATAGGATCAATCGCAATTTTTCTTCTTAAAACAAAAAATTGTCATGATCTATCGTTTCACTCTATGATCGATCACAAGTGATCATTCGAAAAGGTAATTTGGTACCATCTAGTTACACAATTACCTTACAATTCTTGTTCCTTTTTAACCATTGTTGCAGCTCCAAAATACAAGCATGCAATTTAATAGAATTAGATATAAACTGGTGACGTTTAAGCTCTTCTATAGCTGCTGGAGTCGAGATAGAGAAGTCAAGAGCCGTTACGAAACATTTCCCTTCTAGTCCTCATTTTGTCCCTTGACTGAAACTAAGCTCTCCATGTAACAAAAACCCCAAAGTGACCTATTTGTGTTATCTCCATAAATTCCCATATCCCTAGTTTCCATAGTGTCGTGGTTGTACAAGACCAGCTGCGAAGTTCTGCCACTTTCAAGCAAAAGATCCTCATTCTTCCAAAACCCAAGCGGTTGCACGACTTCTGGAAAAGGTTTAACAATTAAGAGTTTGGTCCAACACCCTTCCTCCTTCATCACCCATATGTCAATAATACACTGCGGAAACACATCCATTCGACAAAGAAACAGAGCAATTTTTATCTACTTTTATCTTCAATCAACCAAAACAAATATAAATTGTTTGCAAAATCAATTATTGTGGTGATCGCAATTGCAGGGCATATTACCCATCTGTCCAACCAGACGTATGATTCAAATATTTTTATTTTTTTCCAAAGAAACAATATAGAAGAAAAGTTGCAAGGCCTGAATCCCAATTATTATTTTTTTTCAAAAAAAAAAAAAGACCAGAAACAAAACACAAATACATCGACAAAAATGTCTAATCAAAGTAAGGAATTCTAGACAAAATTAATTAAATTACAATCCAAGGACGGTAATAGAGGCGAGCTGAAAATTCAAACGTCATCGAATCTTAGCAATCCCTCTAGGGGATTAGTCCCTAAACTGGCCGGACATTCCCTCACCTTTGAACCAAAAAAAAAAAAAAGTAATTAATTAAATTACTAGAAATTACTTACAAGGTCTCGGCTATTGGGTTTGATTCTGAATGAATTCTCAACGTTGATGGAATGGATATATATAAGGTTGCCGACTGATTGGAAGACCGTAGATGACGGGAATTAGAGCAAATTACACTTGGGCTCCCTAAACTATGTTCCTTATTTCACATTATCCCCTCAATTATTTATTTTCTAGTATTGTACATTAAAAACTATTGATTTGAGTTTGTCATCTTCTAACAAATGAGGGATGGAAACTGCTGGGAAGGTGATGACTAGAATAATTATGTGGGTGAATGACAATTTCTCAATTTATACCCTTGATGGCATGTTTGGTTTAAGTATAGTATTAGATGGGATAATTGATTTTATTCTAATCCATAGTAGTGGTAATTAATAATTGGTAATAATTAAATTAATAATTAAAATTTAGTAATAATTAAAATATAAATTAATTATTTGAATTCTAATTTATTATTTAATTTCATTACACATATAATTCATATTTTTTTATAAAAAAAATATTGTTTTAGTTTATTTTCGTGTAACGCACGTTGTGCATTGCTAGTATGGATAAAACAAGAAAAATAAATAAATGGTTTAATACTAATTCAACTAAACTCAAATGCATCTTCTGCATATATATATGGGGGGGGGGGGGGGGGGGAACTTGAACCCTTAATCTCAAGAACGCAAAATCTTTACAAAGTAAGGAGTACCATTAGATCAAAGGCCCATTGGTTTGTGCATATATGCATCTTCTTCTTCTTCTTCTTTTTTAATGTGAATGTGAGCAAAATAAAGTACGGTTGCTATTTTTCACCACCAACAAATAGCTCAAATAATTCAAGACAAGTGGACAAAACATATGGAACTATCGTTATGGAGGACCAAGTGTAATTTGACCTAGTTGTTTGATTTTGGACAAAATATAGGACTTATTGATGGAGTGAAACTAAACAACACAATTAAGGGACAATATGGAACCAAATAGCATAATTCATGTGCCAATATGAAATCAATCAACATAACTGATGGGGCAATGTAGTAAACACATACAAAACAAATGATTGAGTAATTGGAACAAAAAGTTAGAAAGACACATAAAAGAGCCACCAACATCAAATCTTAAACCACATACAAGAAGAACATAAATTCCCAAGCTATAGATAATGTTGACAAAATAAGTTATGCCATAACCTATTGAAGATGTAATTGAAACTTCAAAAGATCAATCGACAGAGATACTCTAAACTATCGAAACTTAGTAATAGCATAACCTATTGAGGATGTAATTTTGCCCATCTTTCAAATCAGAATTAAAGATCAATTCTTTTTATGTTTTCCCAAATGAAACAGTATTAGAGAAAAACTCAAATTAGAAGCAAAACACAAAATGTGAAATACATTGGACCTTTATCAAAAATATGTTAACTTTACCCAAAAAGCTAAAAGTAGTTTACTTTTAGACTTAATGTTTGTTTTATGAGGCCCCAATGTACTTCACAAGTGTAAAACCTTCTACAAATCCTAAAATATAACAATATTTTCACAAGTCTATGTGAATCTTTATAGAAAATTCTAAAATATAACAAAATCTTCTAAAAAAGATTAAAAGTAACAACTTCTTAGCTTTAAAAGTAGCAACCTCTGGCAAATTCCGTTAACTCTCTGTTCTTCCACTCTCACGGCCTCTCTTCAAGTTTTTCTCTCCCTCACACTCTCATTGTCTTGCTTTGGCTCTTTACTCTTATCTTTGTGTCTCTTGCTCTCTCTTTTTAAGACTCCAATTAATTTATTCGTTGTAAGATCTTGACTTTACAATTGCACCAAATTTATTGTTTGATCACGCCCAATCTCAAAATCACTAAAACGTTGAAATTAAATCATATCACAACTCTCTGTAAAATGTCTAATAATCATAAAAACAAATTATTATCTTCCTAAAATATTTATTGAGCTCTCATGTGAAATTTTCGCCTTTGGTCTCAAATTGTATTGGGCTAACTTTGTATTTTACCTATTGTCACCTACTTTTGATACACTTCCTTCATATCATACACCTATGCCTATGCCTACAACCTGCACCTACACCTACACAACCCTACCTACGATATTTTTCTATTTGTTCAAATCTGGACCCCTAGCTTGTGTTCACAACAATCAATAACTTGTATACAATTATTCCCTCGAAACTTCACTCTTTATGACTTTTAGCTGGCGAACTCAATGAAAACAATTTAAAGAGTCATTGGGAACATTGTAGCGACGGATAATTAGTAAAATTGAAGTAAATTATATGATTGGCAGAGACTTAAATTAACTTGGAATATAGTATCTAATTGACAAAATTTTAAACTAATTCAAAATAAATTATTAAAAATACAACTTAATTGTACTAATGAAAATTTTATTAAGTCTAGCGGTTTTCTAAATCAAATAATGAACTAATTGAATTTTTTTCCTTTTTTTTATTTTATTTACCAAATATTATTTAAGTTTTTGTTATGGGAAGGGAATTAAACTTGCAATTTCTGGTCAAGGGATCCAACCCAAATCCAATAAACGAAATGGGAGAGAGATATGGTGGAAAAATAGAGTGGGGTACAGGGAGAAACCTGAACTCTCTAGTAGCAGGGTTCCAAAGAGCCATGCGATTGTGCAGGAAAAACAAGCCGTCTATGGGACCAAACAATAGTTTGTATTACCATGGGAATATGTAGATGGTCAAGATCTTCTTGTATTCGGGGGCATTCGCATTCCCACAAGTGTTTCATCAGGGAACAAGGTGACATCATATTTTTTAGTGTCGAAATTACAATGATGAAAAAGAAGATGAGCATATTTTTTTCCCAAATGAGACAAAATCTAGAAAAATATTGCAAATTCCAATAAAAAAACTCATGCAAGAAACATAAATCAACAACGTCTAATCAAAAGAAGGAATTGATTCAAATAGACGAAACCAATCAAATTTCAAGAAATATATTCATAAGATCTTTTGGGAAAATCAATCATAAATTGGGGAATTTGCAAAATCAATGTAATGATCGTAATTGCTAACCATGTTGCGCATCTACCAAATCAGGCTTGAGGAGCCAAATCTTTTGATTCTTTTTCCAAATGAAACAAAATCAAGAAACCTAATCCCAATTCTGATGAAGGAAAAAAAACGCAGACCAGAAAAACAGAAACACAAAACGTACATAAACAGGGAAAGAATTCAATCAGATAATAGATGAAAATCAATCATCAAATTAGAAGAAATCAAGAATCAGATCTTCTGGGGAATATATTACCAGCAATTATAGGGTTTTTGTTCTACGGGACGAAGAGGAGTGAATGGCCACTAGGTTTCAGTCTGAACAAATTATGTCCGTTGATCGAATGGGGTATGCAAGGTTGAAGATTACACAGTGGGAGCTACAAGGCTTTGTCTCAGTCTCAGTGTTAAGTTATTTATTCTTTTTCTCTTTGATTTTATATTAGATAAACAATTATATAAAAATTTGAATTGTAAAATGTAATTTTTTAAAAATAATTCATCTGGGGTGTGCTATATGTCAGAAGGCACTACCGGAATATACATACACACATCAAACCATACATACATACAACATCTACTTTTATCTTCAGCAATTTTTCTTCAATCAACCAAAACAAATATAAATTGTTTTCAAACCCGTTTCGAAAACGAATTTACGAGATCACGAGATCCCTGATCACACCCGTTTCGAAAACGAATTTAGTTAGACTAGTATAGAGATCAACCATCGTGCCACAATGTGTACTCCAAGATTCGAACGTTCAATCTCTTAGAAGTTTAGTCGATACCTCACTGAACCACCCCACTCGGTGACCTTGCCATTCAGCCTAACAACCAAAACCGTGGAAGCGTAATTAATTTCCCTCACTATATATTCAACTTACTATGAGAACAGTTCACATTGCTTTTCAACCATTCACATTTACTATGACAAACTTGCACAAGACGTCTTGGTTGTTGCAATGCCAGCGGCGGAGGCAAACACGGGCCAGGCCCACCCTGATTTTCTTTTTTTTTTTTTACGTTATATATATTTTGTGTAATTTTTTTAATATCTTCAATTGTGTCTGCCTTAGTGACTTAAAATAAACATAATTGGCTCTATTAGGAGAATAAATCTCTTGGTTAATGAAATGGAAAAAAAAAAAAAATAGGTCATAGAATCTCTTGGAGTTAACAATAAAAAAAAGTTAGATAAAAAAAAGTAGTGCCCACTTCATTCTCAAAGTTCTCTCCAAAAGCACCAAAACAAACAAAGCACTACTAACCAGTGAAAGGTCTCATGAGGCAACCTTCAAAGCTTTGGTATTGATATTTTGATGGGAGAAAGATATTTTCAATGGTATTGATAATGAAATTATCATGTAATGTTTTAGAAGTATGAAAACTCGTCGAGACTAATTGTAAATGGATGTAATTGATCTCATTTTTTGTAAAAGGCTTTTTTTAGTTGTTTTTTTTTATTTGCATAGACATTGTATACTTGTTTTTTGCCCATCAATATTTAATCAATATCCAAGTATCAAATAAAATGTAAAAAATAAAAATGTATCACATTATTTTTACCTATTAGAGAGCAAAAGAAAACTTATAATTAGAATGTACCCGCCCTAGAACATATTTATGACTCCGTTACTGAAGTGTGCGTGACTTGTGGGTGATTGTGCATGACCACTATTGTGAGTCATGCTTCAAAATAATCATGTTTGTTTGTGTAGGAAAAAGTACACACACAACTCTCAATCCACAAGATATGTAAACACATCTTTGAATCTACACAGGAAATTAATATGAGAAAATAATGGAATTTTTATGTTTTTTCCTTCAAAAAAAATAAAAGAGAATCAGAAGATGGTTAGTTAATTAGTCTTTTCGGTAAGCAGGATTTTGTTATGTGACTGACGAAGAATGTGGCCCGTTCACTTGTTATAATCTTCTGACAATGCATTTAATATCAATTTGTTTAATACAAGTAAAAAAATTATCACAACAACCTTTAAATTGTCGTATAGTGAACCAATCCCCACAATTCTTCTGTTGTCTTGAAAGTGATAGTCCATTCCCCGCCAACCATCACCACCCACCGTCCAGTACCACCATTACCATAACTGTCGCCACCACAATTTGCGGCATTGTTTTCTGCTCTTCGAACCCATGATGCCGAAAAACTAATAAAATTGGATGCATAGCTATTAATTTGATTCACAAACTTGCCCACTTATGATAAATCAACCATACCACGCCTCAGAGCCTCAACCACAATTGAGAATCCCCTCCAAGAAAAATCCTTCCATAGTTTGATTTCACAGCAAGTTTGACTGCAGTTCCCATGGCGGTCTATAATAATAATACCAAATTCCCGAGCATTTACTTTCCTCAAAAACAGCTCCATCAAAATTTATTTTCCTAATTCCAACAGGGGGAGGAGACCATAAAAGAGGGTTGCCTGAGGGTTGTAATTAGTAAAATGCAAAATACTTTTTTTGACTCAAAATTCATATCCATTATGCCTTGTTTCATGAATTTGGATTTGGAAACTAATAACTAGGCCGGATCAGTTTCGAATTTGATTTTGGCTGATCTTAATTTGATAAAACTCTGATCCGAGTCCATATCCGAAGTCATTAAACATTATAAATTTGAATCAAAATTTTCATTTGGTCCAATTATCTCAATGAAGTTGAATTTCAACAAACTACATTAGAATTTCATCCCACTTTCGTTAAAATACTAAGTGTTCGTCTTGAGTTTTTCGCGGTTCAGATCGTTCAAGGAGATTTTTGATCCGACGGTCTTAATGTAAAATTCTCTCCCCCAATTTTTTAAACAAGACTTTCATTCCTTTCACAATTCTAAGACTACTATTTCTCTTATAACTCTCTCTCTCTCTCTCTCTCATGCTATTTGATGCTCATGCAGCTCACACGTTTTTCTCGGTCAGCTTTCTCTCCCTCTCATATACTATGACGACTAATATAAAAATTAATCGCTAACACATTAATTATGTCGTTAATTATGATCTTATATAATTAAAAATTATTTTTAGAAATTTCAAATAAACAAATGGACCTTAAATACATATTATTTACGTGAAAGCGAGTCAAGTGACTATAATGTAGGTCATATTTTGTAATACTATAATATTCGAATGGTATAATAAGCGAATAATATATATGTAATTTGTGATATATCTATATAATAAGGAAGCTAACATTGTTTTTCTTGAGCTTTTTGCGGCTCAAATTATTTTAAAATTGATCATACGATGGAAACTCTTCCTCTAAATTTTTTTCCCGTTCAAAAATTACCAGAATTATTTCATTTTACTCGATTATCGATTCGAATTGATTATGATTAAAATTCGAATTAAGCTGAATTTGATTGTCGAGTATAAAATATTATTCTTTCTTAAACTTCACTTTACTTAAATGTTACGATTATTCAAATTAAAGTCAAATTGAAATTGATTATAAAAATAATAAAGAATAATTAAATTAAAAAAAAATATGGTGTCAATGTGAATGTGAATAGATAAAAATTAGTTTATAGGCTTAAGATAGAAATATTAATTGAGTCGAACTTAAATTTAATTATCAGTTTAACGTGATTATGATTAAAACTCGAATTGAGCTGAATTTGACTGTCGAGTATAAAATATAAATGATTTAGATGACATTTTATTGATGAAATTTGAAGTTAAACTTTGGATGCATTCTTTTGTAAAACATGAAATTTTGGATATATTCTTTTGTAAAGTTGAAGTTATGTAACACCCCATGTATTTATTTTAATAAGTAACAGAAAATTAGTTAGTGTATTAAACTTGTTCAATTATTATTTTGAAGGGAATTACCAAATAGATGTTGCATGATAGATTTGGATTTTGGGTGTATTTGATATTTTTGGAGTGATCATGATTAGGAGGAAGGGTTAACTAGTTTCATAAAGGTTTTAGGTAATAATATCATGAGAAACAGAATCAGAACATCGATAAAATTTAGGGACGTCATAGGGATCAAAACTTGAGGATAAAAGGGAAAAATTCCATCAAAACAGAGTCTGGTCAGAGAGTAGAGACCGTCCAGATGCAAGAATCTCGTTCGGACACGCATCCTGGAGATGTTGACAAGAGTCCATTTAGATGCTCCATTCATCTCCGACCATGCATTACAAGTTTTGGACAGTGACTGGAGTCAATCCTGAAGAGTGAGCTGCATTTGAACGCACCTGTTAAACTTGACCTACTTCAGCACGTTCCCTCACCTGACTTTTGGGACTATATATATATAAGAGCATCTTCACCCCTTACTCTTTTTTAAACCCAAATTTAAATTTGGGTAAAATTTTTTTAAAAACTTTCACTATTGCTGTACCCAAATTCATACCAAATTAAGAAAAAACTCAAATTTTTACTCAAATCAAGAGAGAATCAAACATTTACTCAAATCATCAATAGTTAGAGTTTATTCTTCTTTACAGATCTAATGGTCATATTTTGTCATCCTTTAAATTTGGATTTGTCCTCATTTAAATTTGGGTTTGTCTTTTTTTAACTTTGAGTTTCTCCTTTAGAATGATTTGTATTAAATCAAACTTTTGACTCAAATGTTGACTCAAATTTTAGTAAAAATTTGAATCAGGATTTGAGATGTTCTAAGAGATCTGAATTTGGTTTTGAGTTCTTTGAAAAGTATGATTCGATTTGCCAGAAAAATACCTTATTTACATCCTTTGTGCGTTCTTAGTTTATAAATTCTAAATCTTGAATGATAATGACTAAAGAATGCTTTCTTACAATCTCAAACATGTTTTAATATTCTCGATTGTTGAATGTACAATCTATAGAAATATTGTTTATTTCATGATTTGACGTATTTTGAGAGCATGATTCAACTCTCTTATATTGTTTGGTTTGATGAACTTGAATACACCCGAATATCTATCACATAGGGTTTATACGAGTTTCTTAACTCGAGGGGTTTGAAAGTTTCTTATCAGTCGTAGTAGAGGTGTCTAGTTCCTTGCGAGATTTCAAGAATTCTCACTATTCGGTCACATTGGCGAGGTAGAGAGTTAGTATACTACTCCTTGGGAGAATTAATGTGTCAATATAGGTTCTTCTTAAAGCACTTTGGGGATTGATGATTGATGGTTTGTGATTGTAGTGTTGTGGGTCAGATTTATTTCGATATGTTGAATTTTTGCCAATCAAATTGCTATTTCATGATGATTATTTGGTTACATTCTTTACATGCATGAAATACAAGAGATCGTTACTAATGTCACATATTTTTCTTCAAAATTTATATATTTACTTTAGAAATTGAGACCTACCATTTTTATTGTATTTCTAAACTTTGTTTAGGCTTGAGAAAGTTTCTCCAGGAAACTAGTTGTGCTCACTTCTTTTTTGATATTTTCAGATTCGGGTATTGAAGTGTATACAAGCTTAGGTGAGAAGGCTAATTGGGATTTTGAAGCAGATTAGAATGTGGACCTTGATTCCAAATGTTAGGGATTGATTATCAAGTTTTAGTTGAATTATTTTGGTGATGAAATACTATTATGAATTTTTATAGTTGAGTATGATTTGCGATATTGTTTTTTTTTTTTTATGTGTGGATTTCTTTGATTGTAGATTTTAAATTGTGGAATTATATTTCAGGAATTTTTAGTCAGATGAAGTTGAATGTTACCTGTGGATTGGAATACTCAAAACAAACATCCCCTTAGAAATTAAGTTGTCTAAATTGAACCCTTACTCTATACTACTTTAAAATGTGAGTATAGATGAAAAACTTTTTTTTTACCTAAATTATCCTCAATCAAATAAATAATGGCAGCACTATCCTTTTTTGAGTTAATGAATTCATTAATTACTAACATTTGTTATTATGACATTTATTAACCCACTCTGTTTGTGGGCTGTTGGACTACACCTACCGCTTCACATCTCCAATCCAAAATGTGTTTTAGGCAATCTCGAAACACAACGATGGAGCCTAGGCTGAAATTCATCTTCTTCACTATCAAAACAGGTTTGAGAATAAGAGGAACTTTGATGATTTTCAACAATTGCTTTACAATTGTTATTTTCAGCTTTGTGTCTACAATCCCCTGTCTTGATGGCTTTATTATTCACTGTGGCCAGATCTTATAGAAAGATCCGACAGCTCGGGGAAGAAATTATCGATATCAATAGACTTATATTTACACTTTTTTTGTGTTGATAAATTTCAATTTATTCCTCCCATTCATCTGACAATTACCGATATTTTTGTGTGAATATTTAAGAATCTATTGACCATAATTTGTTGATTCTATTTCATAGAGAGGAAGCCGAAATAATAATCATTTTGTTGGACGTTATTGTTGGGTTGCTTGTTTATGATGTGGTTGTTTTGGTGTGTTAGTGAGACATTCGTTGATAGAAATGTTTGACGTTGGCCTTCTAACTGGAGATCCTGAAATTCTGTGCACTATGTTATATCAAAGGTACATTAATTTTTGTAATTTGGATTCTTTTTACCAAACCATTTATATAATAGCATATTTTGATCAATAAAACTTTGGGGAAACCAGAAGTGGGAGTAAGAAAACTCTTTTGGATAGTATGTAGTCATGTACATTATGACTATAACTAAGAGTAAGATTGTGATGATATGGATGTTGTCTAAAGCTTTGTATCAAAAAAGTCCCTGACTAATGCTAAAGACCATTAATAAAGCTAATCACCACATGAATTAACAATGATCTTCTTCCTTTAATTTTATGACAAACACATTTAACTTCTGGTACATATGAAATCATATAGAAGTTTGTTTACACATTTTAACAAAAAAAGTTATAGGTTCATTGTAGCACATTGGCAATCTGAGAATACCAAAACAATTACAAGTTTATATTTGTTTTCTTTTTTTGACTTGCATTTCTTGAAAATCTCCTTTGATCGTTAAGCTGGTATGAATATAAGCTTGGTAGAGTTGAGTTCATGGGAAAAACATACTCCAATTTGTACGTCATAATAGATTGCTCAAAACTTGGATAATGTTGGACACATAATAGTTGTTCTAATTGTTGATTGTGATGCAATTTTTTTCAAGTCATTTTACGATCCCTTAAGCATAGAACAAGCATTTCTTGCATCAAATTTGTCAGAACTTAGAACTCAGAGGAGTTAGATATAGTAACCAACCAATTCCATGTATATTTTGATGTGTGTAATTGATTGCCGATGTAGCTATCTATTAATTAGGTTGATCATTTCTCTATTTGATTCTGTCCTCTGTGGTAAAATAATTGCTTACTAATAAGCTTTAGTAGTTGTTTACTCTTATATTGTTTCTACAATCTTAGGCTAACGCCAATTGATTTTCTTGTCACTCAGGTTGGGTGCATTCTTCTATGAGTTGGATAGCATGACTTTCATGGTGGAAGTTCAAATACAAACATCAGGTTGAAACCAATCAAGCTATGATGTTGGGACATTAAGAAATGTCAGGGTATCTATCATTTGCAAAGGCTGCTAATGTCCTAGGTTTTAATTCCTTTTGGATGTCAAAGATGATATCGATTACTTGAATGCAGGCAAAAATACTACAACGGATATACTAGGGGGAAAACAAATGAAAATTCAGGCAAACTAAAAAGAGTCTTCAAAAATGTGTCTCATTTCATAACTTTGGTAATATCATTTATCTAATTTACATTTTTTTTATCAACCTCTCGATGTTGATATCCAATTATGATTATTGCTAGGGATATGCATTGATCACCATCTGTAATGATGTTTCTTATCTCTCTTCTAGGTCTTGGTATGTCTATAGAAAAATATCTTTGCATATGCTCAGTCTTGCCCTTTGGATGCGACATATGCAAACTTACCCAAAAAGTGAGGAAGTGCTAGCGAAACTTCCCTTATGAGGTGATTACTATCATTTCATTAAGTTTTATGGCGCTCATGTTATATTTGTTAGGTCATAGGAGCTTTTCAGCCTTATAATGTAAAATGTTGCACAAGTATTATTTTTTGGTCTCAGAAGTGTTTTAAGTTTTGATACGATAGCCAAATAATACAACTTTGGATTTTACGATGCCATAAAGAATAAAAGATTCTTAATAACAATCCCTTTAAAATGATGTCTATTACTGCTTATGTTTTTAAGCAACGATCATAGAAGGCGTTAAGTGCAACTTTCTGCACACAGTAGAGCAAATACCATTTGGAATGTATGGAAAAGGTGACGAATCTATATCTATGTCTATACTAATATAAAATGTCAGCTATTCTTCTAAACTTTTAATTTTCTTTTTTACCCCTCAACAACAGAATTAGGTGATTTCAATCCCTAAATGTGTTAATAACTAAAACAACTAACTTATTTCATTGCATGTTACTTGACCCTTCATCTCTCTCTTTCTCTCTTTCTCTCTCTCTCTCTCTCCATACGTGTTTGTTCACTGCTTGAAGTTTCTCTCTCAAAAAATAGTTTTTGGAAAAAGGAAACCACTGACAAAGTCTTTTTATTCTAGAGTTGAGGCGGATTTGGAGAAGGGAGGGAGATATATACCGAGATGGGTAAGATTAGAGAGTTGAGGGTGATGGCACTACGACTACTCATCGCCATTTTGGTATTGGGTCCAACCATTATCGGTGGCGATACAAATCAATCTAACGGTAAGCATTTCTTCATAAATTCCATCTTTACTGTAATCTAACGGTGTCTATTGAATTAGCATTAGTGCTAATGGGTTGTTATTTTTGCGCGATGACAATAGATGAAGAGGTAGTTAGGCATTATATGAGTAAGATGATTTCTTTCTAGATCCATAGTCTGACTCAAGTAGAGCAAGAGGCTTTATCTCAAATTCTACACCACTTGTAGTGACAATATCTGGCTTTTGAATCTCATTAATCACTTGAAATGGAGAAATAAAATTCGCCTAGACATACTTGGTGACATAGGCGATGGTTTGTGAATCTTTTGATTGTGAATGTTGTGTTCTTGTGTACCCACCACCCTTTTTTTTTTCTTTTTCTGATTTGTATCTTTAGAGAAAAGTTGCCAGAATGATTTGGAGTCACTTGGCTATATCCAAAGATTAAAATTTCGTTTCAGTGTATTGTTTCAATCACCTAAGAAACAGAAACGTTTCAACGTGTTTCAGAAACGTTTCGACCCATTTCGGAAACAGAATGAAAAAAATGAAAATTTAAGAATTATTTTTGTAAAATATTGGTCGAAATATACAAAAACATATTAAAATACCTTGAAACATTCTGAAATAATTGTGCAAATGCATTTAAATATTACAAAACATTTCAAAACATTATGGAACACCTTGAAGTATTAGAATTTCGATTCCATCACTGATTCATTTCGATCTCCTGGGAAATGGAAACGTTTTGACCATTTTAAAACGAAATTTTGATCCTTGGCTATATCCTTTTGCACTTCTTTAGAGGAATGTATGTCTTTATTTCTGCCATTGCTTGTACTTACATTCCTATAGTAAGTTTTTTTTTAATTGGTTTTATAGAACACATATTATAGGCAGTATTATATGCACTGTTCTCCTTGATCACCAAAAAGATATTATTATGTAATCTAATGAATTTCAGGGGAAGTTACCATTGTATGACCTACATTTAGAGGTTTAAGGTTGGTTTATTTCATTGGTTCCCCTTTTTATTTTGAAGTAGTTATGTATATTGATATATGCATCATTAAGTAATTGTGGTTATAGTTAGTTTTGCAGTACCAAAATTTTTACTATTAGAATTCAAAAGTTTCCTTTATCTGTTTTTTTAGGCACTATATTTGCTTAATTTTTAGTAAAATATAATGATTGGGTGAAGTATATTTTTGCAACTTACTGCTACTAATATCCAATTTTGAATGACTAACGAGTCAAGAATTGATTTTTCCAAAAATTAAATTCACGAACTAAGAAAATAGTAGAAATGGGAAATCATCCCATATGTTATTAATATCAATTTATCAGTGATAATGGTGGTTTTTTTTGGGAGAAACCAAAATTAGAATTGTTATTGATTGTGGAGTCTATTTGCTGATTTAGAGCCAATGATCAATGAGTCATGAATCAAATTTGTCTTTCTTACCGATTTACTTATTGGCTTTTCTTTCCATGACATTGTTTAAGAAATATATTTAACATCTTATTGAAATTATGTTATGAATGCTTAAAAATCAAGTAATTTTGGGGAAAAAATGTTGGTAATTTATGCTTCCAAGTCTATTATGATTGCCTTTTCTACTAGGTAGTAAGCAGAAGTCATAAAAAACATCTCATGCTAGAGTCATTAAAATAAATCACGTGCAACGCACGTGTGCACCAACTAGTCAAATAAAAAATACCAATATGGTCCAAAACCATATGTCCCTTGATTTGACTGACGACTTTTTTTTTTCTTTTTCTTTACCAGTGATTTGCAGATCACTCGATTTTAAGAGTTATTTATAAAAATTCTATGCTCAATTTTATTAAAGCATATCACATTGTTATATATTTATTTGATTGATGGGTTAATATGTATATTTTGGTTTTTTAAAGTATGAATTGAATATTCATAAATCTTTTGAGATCCAATCTTTAGGGGTGTCCATGGGCCAGGTTACCCACGAGTCCCGTTACTCAGCCCGAAAAAAATAGGCCCGAAGCCCGATAGTTGGCCCGCCCGAATCCGAGCCCAATATCCTTTAAGAAAGGGCTTGGGTTTACCCGAAATCGAAGCCCAGCCCGAAACCGAAGCCGGCCTAATAACACGCCCACATACCCGAAGCCCATACCCGCCAATGGAGACTTGAATAGTATTGGTAGGTGAGACTTGAATGGTAGTGGTTGGTGAGACTTGAATTGAATGGTAGGTGAGTGAGACTTGATTTTGGTACTGGTAGGTGAAGTTAAGTTCAAATTTTTTCAAAAGGTTTGAATGTGAGTCTAAGACTTGGACAATAGCTATGTATTATCTTTAAATTGTAGCTATGTAGCTATGGAAACTCAGTGGACTGTCTCAGACTCAGACTCTCTTCATAGCCTGTGAGACCGATAGCCATCAATATTTTGACAATCTTTTCAGTCTACCCGCGGCTGAGACATAACAGACTGGACAGTCATAAATTTACTAATTTATTTGAGCTAACGGTCGACTATTTTTTAATGTATAATTTATAAATAAACGGTTAATTTTATTTCAACTCACTCAGTCATTTGCTCACATTTCATTGCAAAAAAAAAAACTCTCATTCTCTGAACTCACAAGTGTTCTGAAATCTGAAGTCTCAAGTGTTCTGAAGTCTTGAAGTCTCAACTCTCATTTGGTGAGAAAATTTTTTAACATAATTTAAGTATTTATTTTATTTTTATAGTTTAATTTACGTAATGACTTCATCTCATTCACAAAATATTTTTTATAACGAAATTCTTGAGTCGAACAATGATAATGAAAACATCGATGAGGGTGAAGGGAATGATCCACTTTCAACGCCTGAGATGGATTTTACTGAGAATGTATTATCTAATAAAAGACAAAAGTCCAAGGTTTGGGATCACTTTAAGAAAATCAAAATTAAGAATTTTAATGGGGTCATTACATCAGAAAATGCTATATGTAATTATTGTAAAAAAAAATTTGTTGGAGGCTCTAAAAATGGAACTAGACACTTAACTAGACACCTTTATTAAGAGATTAAACTGATATTAGACAAACAATGTTATCACAATCTGCTAGCACCGGTACAGTAAGCACTTTTAGTTATGAACCTGAATCTGCTAGAAAAGCAATTGTTAGATGGATTGTTGTAAGAAATCTTCCATTTGTTCTTGTAGACGATGCTGAATTTGAAAGAATGTTACAAAGTGGTTTTAATCCATCATTCCGAAAGTTTTCTCGCCAAACATGTCAAAAAGATGTTATTAAATATTATGTACAAGAAAAAAATAATTTAATTGCTTATTTTGAAAATCTTAAAAGTAAAATTTGTTTGACTTCTGATATTTGGACTTCTTGTCAACAATTAGGATATTTATGTATAACTGCTCATTTTATTGATGATAATTGGGTTATGCAAAAAAGAATTATTACTTTTACAAGGATTGAAGATAATCATAGTGCACAAGTTATTTTTGAAGTTATTTATAATCAGTTACAAATTTATCGTATTCAAGACAAGATTTTTACTATTACTTTAGATAATGCAACAAATAATAGTGGGGTTGTAAGTCATTTAAAATGTTATTTAACTTTACCATGTGAATGTAGTTTTTTTTCATATGAGATGTATGTATCATATCATAAATCTCATAGTTCAAAGTGATCTCCATGATATTAGATCTATAATTGATAAAATTAGACATATTATTTATCATATAATAGGTTCTAAAAATAGACTTAGGACATTTGGAACTATGTGTAAAAAGAATAATTTAAAACGCAAAAAAATATCATATGATGTACAACATAGGTGGTTTTAATACAAACTAAATGTTCATTCCGCCTCTTCTTCACGAAAATAGTCTTGTAAATGGTTTTAATATGCAGTTCAAAAAAAAAAAAAGGTTTAATATGAAACTGACTAGTCCATATTTTTCTTCTGCTATCCAAACCTGTGTTAGCTAGCAAGAAAATCAATCAACTCAACCTCCTCATACTTGTATAACAAAGACAAACACTGATTAATGGTTCTTTCTCTGCCAAAGATCAAAATTTAATTTTTAAAATAGTCGAAACGTCCCAAACATTTATGTTTTTAAGGAGATCAAAATGAATCAGTGATGAGATCGAAATATTAAAATCAAAATATTGAAATATAATACTTCAAAATATTAAAATTTCAATTTCATCACTGATTCATTTCGGTCTCCTTAAAAATAGAAACGATAATTCGACTGTTTTGAAATAAAATTTTGATACTACAACAACAAAATAATACCACTGGGTAGGTGGTATTCATTAATACCATGTAGAAGGGTTAAATCTTATTGTTCAAATCGGGTCGGTATTACAACTCGAAAAATAGTACTGCACATAAAATGCCAAACAAACAAGATAATAAGTGGATCCCAAATACTCATTCTTACTATCCCATCCAATAATATCATTGAAACCCCCAAACTTACAAGTAAAAATATTATCCCAACAAGCTTTAAAATGTTGTGTAGTGAACCAATCCCCACAATTCTTCGGCTGTCTTGAAAGTGACAGTCCATTTGCTACATGTGGAGTGTCTTTCTAGTTTCAAGAACCACAATGCTCTGAGTATGCAGTCAATGCATGATAAGACTTGCACCTCTGCTTAATTAGCCTAGCAACTGGCAAAATCTGTACCACTAAATTTCACAAATTTTATGGATTTAATTGTTAAGGTTTAAGTTTTTTATAACAAAAAAATTTGGTATTTGCAACTTTTTGGAAGTTAAGTTATTACTTCTTGGGGTATATAACCAACAAGTGAAATAGACCCACAATTTAGGATTAATTTAAGGGAGACTTTCTTGACTCTAGAATGTCTAATCACATTGTGCCATTTGTCCATCTTAATACAAATATGGGTGGAAGAACTTCAAGAAATGAATTATTCTTGCCCCCACCAATCTTCAAGTTGTCTGCATTGAGTGTACGCTTTAAAGAATTCCGGTGTGAATGAAAACATATCACGTTAAGACCTGGGGCTATGCAATAATAACGAAGAGATATTTGCATTTGGTAGTTCAGAACATACACAATCAATTGATGATGGTGATTGTACCTTCTTATTGACAGTAACATGATGGCTACAGGTGACTAAAAACGTCGATGAAAATTCCATCTGCGATTAGGATTTTGATTCAAATTTGATCTTAATCTGAATTTACTTAGTCGAATGAAAATTAATATTTTTTTGACTCAATTCAAATCTGTTTCATTCATTTGATTTGGAAAACTAGTATGTAATCTCATAGGAGATCTGCTTTTTACTTGGGTAAATTATATTTTACTATCTTGAATTATTATCTTTGTTTTATTTTGCACCATCAATTATAAAATTTCTCACATTACACCCTAAAATATTAATTTTATTTCATATCAATCCAATAGATAACGATTGTAAAATTTTTGACGGTAAATGTGCATTAGAGTGGTTTGTACTGCTAATAAGCAACTGTCTATTTCACATGTGTAGGTCAAAAATCAAGAAAAATACTCATCCATGACTTTACCCTTCCTAAGCTCCAAATTTTCTTCCTCTGACCGACCATCTTTTTCTTCCCAGCAACCATTTGATTGTAAAAGAGTTAAAATAAAGTGGTACTAGACACTTGGTGGGAAGCTCTTTGGAGTTTCCTCTCTCTTTTGATAGGATTTCAAATTTGTTGTTATCTATTACAGTTATATGAAACAAAATTGATATTTTATGGTGCAATGTAAAAAATTTTATAGTTGAGAGTGTAAAGTGAAACAAAACTAATAGTTCAAGGAGATAATTTACCCTTTTTTAAATACCAGTTAAATCGATGTGAGTGAGAAGATAATCCTACCAAATTTTGAGTTGTTCTCTGGAGGAAACACAATGTTTGGAAAATGCAAGTAATTGATACAAACTAAATGTTCATGCCGCCTCTTCTTCACGAAAATAGTCTTGTAAATGGTTTAATATGAAACTGATTAGTCCATATTTTTCTTCTGCTACAAGAAAATCAATCAACTCACCCTCCTTATACTTGTATAACAAAAAGACACACTCAAAATTTCGTTTCAAAATAATCGAAACGTTTCCGTTTTCAAAGATATCAAAACGAATCAGTGATGAAATCAAAATATTAAAATCAAAATATTGAAATATATCATTTTAAAATATTAAAATTTCGATTTTATCGCTGCTTCATTTTAGTCTCCTTAGAAATAGAAATATGAAAAGACTGATTAAGTTACACAGATGTCATGGATAGGGTTGATAATTGAATCGAACTTTCAAGCTCGTTTTTTTAAACGAGTTTAAAAAATTGTTCAAGTTAGACTCATTTAAAAAATGAGCCGAAGTCGAGTAGCTCGACAATTTTACACATAAATGAGCCTAAATTTGCGAACTCGAGTTGAACTTTTTTAGACTTGTTTGTTTAAATAAGTCTAAAAAATTGTTCAAGTTCAGCTCGTTTAGAAAACAAGTTGAGTCCAAATTAAATCCAAAATGAGTCGAATCCAAGTTGCTCAATTTGATTATCAGTCCTACTCATAATAGTTTGTTGATACATAAATCATTATGCTGTCAGAAAAAATCTCAACTTTTGTAATAGGACTTGACTACGGTATTAGAGAAAAAATCTTGGCATCGTACCTCTAATTTTTACTATTTTGATGGTTGTTTTTATAATTTTTGTAAGTTATTTTATAACCAAAAATTTTATGAGTTTTGTGGGTGATTTCCACTTTTGTGGTAAATATTTTTACCACTTTTCTTGTGTACAAAAAAAAAAAAATCACTTTTGTGAGTAATTTATCACATATTTTGATATTTTTACTGTTGTTGTTGTAACTATTTTCTGTATAAAAAAAAAAATCACTTATGTGAGTAATTTAATTACCACTTCTGTTAATATTTTTACTATTGTTGTGGTAACTATTTTTTTTTAATTTTTTTGAATACCATAACAGTGATAAAAATACTCACAAATATAATAAAAATAACTACAAAATACAATAAATGGAAGTATGATAACGGGAAAAAAAAATCCGTACCATAGATAACTCCTTTGTAATAATAAGTTCAAAACTCAAATCTGGAGCAAAGTCTTAAATATCCTAACCATATACATTTTTCTTGCAGTTCCATCTCGGAATCTTTTGACAGAATTTTAACTATCCATTCGTTGAGTTACTATTCTACCCCCTCCAACAACGTTTGAGTTGTCCTCGTATTGAGTGTGGGGTTCAAGGTTTAAATTGGGGAGCAGATTACGGTACATCCAAGGGAATTTTCAGTACCATACCTATATTTATTATATTTGTGGTAACTTTTATCACATTTGTGGGTAGTTTTATCATATTTGTAGGTAGTTTTATCACTGTTGTGGTACTCAAAAAAATAGTAAAAATATTTATCACAACAGTGGTAAAAACATCCACAAATGTTGTAAAAACACTCACAAATGTAGTAAATCACCCATAAAAGTAATAATTTTTTTGTACCTAAGAAACATGGTAAAAATAGTTACCACAAATGCAATAAAAATACCCACAAAGTGGTAAAAACACCCATAAAAGTGGTAAAAATATGTTGATTGTAAAATTACCCACAAAAGTTGTAAAAATATCCTTTGAAGTAGTAAATTTTGGAGGTATGGTACCGAATTTTTTTTGGATGTACCGTAGTCTACTCCTTAAATTGGTACCAGCACTGCCAGATAAATTTAAAATATTGACTTAATTTATTGACTTAATTACTTATTATCGTTGATTTAACTGTGAAACTTAATATTTATTGGGAGTTTATTATCTATTCAATAATCTTGATTGATGAAGTTAATAAATTAAATTAATATTAAAATAAAATTTATATAATAAAATAGCTAGTTTTGTTTGTCTTGAACTTTTCGCGGCTCAGATCGTTTGAGGATTATTGATCGGACGATCCTAATAGGACCTTCATTCCTTTTACAACTCTAACACTCTCATCTCTCGTATAACTCTCTCTCTCACATATATTTTAAACACACACTCTCCTTTTTTTTATTTTATAACTCTCTCTCTCTCATATCTATTTTAAACAGACAATCTCCCATCTCTCAGACTCTCTCTCTCTCTCTATATATATATCATACTCTCTGTCTATTAGCATTGTTTGTCTTAACGATCATAATTAGACTTTTATTCTACCTTTATCTTTTACTTTATCTCTCTCAACATTGTTTGTCTTGACAATCCTAATTGGACTTTTTTACTCAAAACATTTGTATGATTTTATAGATGAGAAAATATTTAAATGTTAAAAAAAAATTTCAAGTTGTTGACATTCAAAGCAAAGCTAATCACCAATAAAAAAAAAATAAAAAAATAAAAGCCAAGCTAATCACCCAAAAAAAATAACAAGTAATGCCAATTGCATAAAAAAAGAAAAAAAATTCAAAGTTAAGCTAATCACCAATAAAAAATAAAAAGTGATACCAATTGCACCAAAAAAACTAAAAAATTCAAAGTCAAGTTAATTACCAATAAAAAATAAAAAGTGATACCAATTGCACCAAAAAAACTAAAAAATTCAAAGTCAAGTTAATTACCAATAAAAAAATAAGTGAAACCAATTACAAAAAAAAAAAAAAATTCAAAACCATGTATAAATTTTTTTTCTTTATTTGCATCGTTTTCCCCTTATTAATGTTCATATTTTTTTGAATATTTGAATAGTGCAAAATAGACACCAAAACGACAAAAATGTCAGTTAAAATTTTTTTTTTTTTTGAAGTGCTGAAATTTTGATTTTGTTGATTTGGTTTAATTGCAACGTAAGAATATTTTTGTAGCATCTGATAAGTCACAATGACAGAGAATTTAAATCAATTGTTCTCGCAGCTACAAGCATATCCGCTAGGTAATGATAGTTTTTTTTGTTGATCCAATAGGTAATGATAGTTCAGTTGAGTTTTTTTTTCTATTTTTTGGAAATTTTATTTGTAGTTCAATGTGGTTGATTCGTTTGATTGGATTCAGTGATTTAATTGTGTGTTTTTAATGATATTCCTTATTAAAACTAGATAATCTATTTATTAGATCTAGCCAGAGATTGAAAAAATAAACACTCATTTGGTGGAAAGAAGAGCCACCATAACGAAATATATGACAGGATAATTTTGTAATGGTGTTAGCTTAAGTCCATGGGGATTTTCGGATTGTGTTAATATAATATGATTCTTTTTCATTTCAATCCTTGCACTTATTTTATTTAACACATTTTTGGATGCCTTATTTGCTTGGTGAATTTTTTGTATTAATAGTGCCTTCAAGCATGGGTAATGACTAGTACTATAGTATTCGAATGATATTCCTCTTGAAGTCAAAGCCTTGACAGTTAGCTCTCATGTCTGTACTCACTATAAATATTCATGTAGATAATCCCATCTTCATCCATATTCTAGTTCTAAGAAAAACAAAATGAAGGTATTCCTCTTTTCGTTACCTCTTGTGGCTCTGCTCTTAACACAATTTAGCCTCTTGATACCCGTTCGTTGCACCTCCACCACCGCCACCACCATATGATAATTTCCAGCTTGTCAAAACATGGATACCAACTTTTTGCAAAATACCAAGCATAGGTTGTAATCCGGTTTATTTGAGCCCAAACTTCACCCTTCATGGCCTTTGGCCAGCAGATGCTAATGGAAATACTGTTACCAGATGTAGCAATACTCCAGGGGATAAGAATATTCAAAGAGAGGTAAATTTTGTATATCCAAATTTTATTCACTTACATATATATATGTAGTATTCTAAGAATATTTACCATTATGCCTGGCGCGGAGACATGCTGCGGACAGTGAAGACAACTGCCTCTAGGCCCTCGATTGTAATTTTAAGAAATTATAGGGTTTATTTTAGGAAAAAACTAATGGATTTTATGTTTGCCCCACTAAAAAATTTGCAATAAAATTAGTGAAAGTTCTATTTTCACAGTTAAGTCAGGTTCTTTCTTTCTTTTTTTTGGTTCAATGATCAGGAATATTTAGGTCAGTTTACGTACACCTTAACTAATTGTTTAATGATCAAAAGTGTTCGGGTTAATTTAAGCGCACCTTAACTAATTCCCTCATTAGTCCGGTCAAAGGTAAGACCATCCATGTCGGAACTAGAATATTCATGAGGAATAACTCCCTCATGACCTAGTCTCAAGCGTTGTCCAGATTCAAACTCAGGACGTCTGGATTTACAGTTCGTTTCTGTTACCACTTGAATTACCTTTGGCATTTGAATTAAGTCGAGTTCTTTCCGAACATAAAACCTTAGACTAAAACACTCTCTCCTTCTCCGCTCGTCTCTTCTTTCTCAATCGGTGACAACAAATCAAACTCGTCATTAGATTTGTCAATAGATTACATTGTGATTTTAATCCAATCTATTACATTTTATTTTATAGATTTGTATTTTTCTTTTGGAATGTACCAAATTAGTCTATCTGTTACGAATGTGGCACATCAATTTATTAGGAGACGCCTATAAATTATAAGCCCCACCTACACATGGGGGACATCTGACATCTGACATCTTGCATCTTATCTCACATCTGACTCACCTAAGATCTCATTGCTCTCATTGGAGCTCTCCGCACGCCAACAACAATAAAACACCCCGACAATTAAAGGCCTTCAAAGTTCGGTCACCTTGACCGAACCATTCTATCTATGTGTTACTTTTGTTAAGTTCTCCATCATATTTACTGCATTTTATTAACCATACTAATTATTCGGCAAGTGGTGCAAAAAATCGATTTGTGCATCTTCAATATTCATGGTGTACAAGGACCGAGCCCAATAACGACTTTACAAATTGTGAGAAAGGGTATAAAAAATTCACAAATTTGTGTTCAAAAATTATCCACATTTGATGAAAGTTAGATTCAATAAATTTCTTGTATATTGCTTTATTATTGGTAGAATGTGGTACATCTCGCTTTTGCTCTTCATTTGAGTTTTCTTTCTCGCTATTAAATTGTTTTTTGTTGTGCTCTGGAACATGCTCATGTCTTGCAAATGTGTAGATAACGGCATTAAGGACTCAACTGCACCAAGTGTGGCCGAGCATCCGTACTGCTCTATCAGATGATATCTTTTGGCAACATGAATGGAATGAACATGGCATCTGTTCACTAACGAGGATGACCAAAATGACCTATTTCCAATCTGTTATAACTAAAACGAAAGCATTTAATTTGTCGGACATCCTACAAAATGCTAATGTTGATCCAACATACAAAATTGCTTACAGAAGGAGTGATTTCCAGAATGCAGTGAAAAACTCTTCCCAAATTGGAAAAAACGTATATGTATCATGTAGGCGCTTTAACGCTTCCCATTTTCTCTTGGAGGAAATTCTGATTTGTTTGGATATCACCGCAACACAGTACATCGATTGTCCATCAAATCCAAACAACAGAGGATGTCCAGTTCCAGTAACACGAAAGATTATCATATTCCCACCTAATTAATTAATGCCCATCCATGATATCATCTATGAATGTATTTGAGAGAAAAATAAAAGCAATGTGTTGTCTTAATTAAATGCAATAAGTTGTTTTCATTGTAAACATTGTGAGTTGCAGAGTTTGGTAGTTGAAATGTGATGAGTTTTGATGTTGTTGAATTTTGTACCTATAAGTGGGTATTGTTGTTTGTATTTATAATTGATATATACTAGAATTTGAATTTGAAAGTATTTGATATTGTTTCACATCCATTTTTGTGATGCATTGGATTTTGGTAAAGCATCTTGGATTTCATTGATTTCATGTCATAGGCTTTGAAACCCTAGATCTGTTTTGATTGAGTTTTATTTTAAACCGCTATATTACATATAATTAAGTTGTTTTCACTTTTCAATGAACATATGAGGTGTTTTGGAGTAAATCTATGACTTTTCTCATGATGCATGTTATGGGTTCACATACCTAGTTTTTAAATATGGGTTTACTTTGAACCTTGAGTTGCATTGATGGATGCTATAGGTACATAAATGTTCTTTCAATGGTTTGGATTCAAAAAACACGATTTTTGAAATAGATGTGTGGATTCCTATTTCTTGGGTCAATGAACTTGAATGCACCCGACTTATATCGAAGTGTTGCTAATGATTTTGGTTCCTTCCGAGGTTCCAAAGGTTCCTACCACTCCTAGGCGAACCAGTTAGCCGTAGTGGATGATTGTGGTGGTATTCGTAGTGTCACGGGTTCCCACTATTAGTTCACCTAAATACCGAGGGTTAATAAATGATTTTGGTTTCTTGTGAGGTTCCAAGGCTTCTAATTACTACTTGGAGGACCGATTAGTGATTGTGGATGATTTTAGCAACCTATGTGGCACTACGAGCCCCCATTACTAGTCCTCCCTTAAGCTCCCTAGGGATTATTATAAATTGATTGGATATTATACGGTATTTGATGTGATGCATTCTTGGTAGTTTGATTTAGATGACATTTGATTGATGAAATTTGAAGTTAAACTTTGGATGCATTCTTTTGTAAGACATGAAATTTTGGATATATTCTTTTGTAAAGTTGAAATTATGTAAGACCCCATGTATTTATTTTAATAAGTAATAGAGCATTAGTTATTGTGTTAAACTTGTTCAATTATTATTTTGAAGGGAATTACCAAATAGAAGTTGCATGATTGATTTGGATTCTTGGGGTATTTGATATTTTTGGAGTGATCATGATTAGAAGGAAGGGTTAAATAGTTTTGTAAAGGTTTTAGGTAAAAATATCATGAGAAACAGAATCAGAACATCGATAAATTTTAGGGAGGTCATAGGGATCAAACCTTGAGGATGAAAGGGAAAAATTCCATCAAAATGGAGTCTGGTCAGAGAGTAGGGACCGTCCAGATGCAAGAATCTCGTTCGGACGCGCATTCTGGAGATGTTGGCGAGAGTCCCTTTAAATGAACCATTCATCTCCGACCATGCATTACAAGTTTTGGACAGTGACTAGAGTCCATCCGGAAGCGTGAGCCACTTGACTTTTGGGACTATTTAAACCATAGGGATCAATTTTTGGGTTGGATTGTACGATTTTCAACCTTAAGGAGCCTAAAAGAGACTTACGCTGCGTTTGGTACGCGGTAATGCTTTTAAGTAGGAATTAGTGCCCAAAATCATCTTCTTGATTCAACGCTTGCCCTCCCCGGCAACGGCGCCAAAAATGCTTGTCGAAAAACGTTGTTGTTTCCTAACCTCTAAAAACCATCCCTTAGAATGTGTAGTGTATGGATAAAGGGGAGTGTCACTCTCTCTTGGGATAGTGTCAAAAGAAAGGGCAAGGAGAAAGGAAAATGAGATGGTGAAAATGTGAAATGTGAATGCACAAAAAATGTGTGTGTGTATACAAAAGTGCTCCCCAAGCGCAAGGAGACTTTCGCGGGTCGTGTTTTACTTGGTGGTATTCCAAGGTCGTTTCCACAGGGAAGGAAGTAAACCAAGGGGAATGTGATTTTGAGTAAAAGAAAGTGTAAAATCTTTGTGGTTGAAAGTTGTTTGGTGAGTGTGTGTTGATGAAAATGAAGTGAGAAACAAATGTTCGCAAACCCAAGAGGTTACTCCAATAGGAATGCCATCTCAACTCGAATCCCTCCTCCAATAGAGCATGAATGAACGATTGATTCGTGGGAAGTTGGGAATAAGAAGGGTGAGTATCTAAGCATAAACCGTGACTAGGCCTACGGAATATCAAAGACTCACCAATTTATCCACTCTCAATCCAGTCAAACCGAACCATCGTACTCTGAGAGGGGAAAAGAAAATAAGTTGAAATGGCACACCCAAGAGGAGGTCTCCCTTGGATTAGCCAACTTAAAATCTAGCTACTCATGCTAAGCAAGAAAGACGTAATGTAAAGAGACATAATGAAGAAATGAAGATTAGAGCTAAACATAAACAAAATGCACAAATATAACTTCCGGATAATTTATACATGTCAATCGCCTTTTGCTAAAGAGTGAATGAGAAACTACTCACTCTTCATTGCTTTGGTAAAGCTAGAAAAGTAAGTGATGCTCATCCCTCCAAGTAGAGGCATTACAAGGTAAAAACAAATTACACAAGGAGCCGATCTTCGACAAAGAATGAGTGAATCACGTTCCACCCTTCACGGCTTTGGTAAAGCTTTAGAAAAGTGGAAGAGTTTCACTCCTCTAAGGGAAGAAGGAACCTCAACAATGGAAGTTAAAGAAAGCCATAATACAAAAAAGTAAAGAAAGCAATAACTACTTTGAGGGTTTTCCACAACCAAGATGATACAAGAAAGTAAAGAAAGCAATAACTACTTGGAGGGTTTTCCACTACCGAGATGTGCTCTTTACAAGAAAATGATACAATAGCAAAGATGATCTTTTCAAGACCCAAGGGGTGGGTATTTATAGGCAACCAAAAGATGCTCTTTACAAGCCCCAAGAAGATGTCATTCACAAGCCCAAGAAGATGCCCTTTAATTATACTTTAATCCCCCTTTGTTTTGTTTTAATAATTGGTACCATATAGTTTGTAGCTTGATAATTGGCTCCTCAAGTAATTTGTAACTTTGACACAATTGGCTCCTGAAAATAACAATAATTAATGCATTATCCCTAATTCACATACTAACCCTAATTTGACTTATTTTGACTAGTTTAACTTTGTTTAACTAACACAATTGTCTTATTAACTTAATTAAATTATGCATTAATTAGGGTTAATCAATAGCCACTAACAATATTGGTCTGCCACCAAATCATTTTTTCTCTATAAATGCTTTCGGCTACTTGAAAGGTTCAGTAAAAACACAATCTAAATTTTTCCTCTCCCCAGACGGAATGAGCATACAATGGACTACTCATCATGTAGGCAGAGACAAAACTACACCCAAAATCTTGAAACAAAGACTTACAGTTGATGAACCTACTAATCCTATGGTATCCAAAACATCAAAAATAATGACATTACCATGCAGCTTGATTTTTGGTACTTCGACATCAGCTGCCAAAAAATTCCCAGGTATCATTTGAGTATAACCCTCAGATACTACAGATCAAAGTCAGAAGGATAAGTATGGGTGTACAACCCACTTTTTCCATTTAAAGGAACTTCTTCGATTTTTTGGTAAGATCGACCTTTGGCAATAAAACAAACATAGATTAGGAATGATAAACAGGGAAGAGCATCTCCATGGTTATGTGATAGTCAGATAACATCAAAATTTACAATCTATGTAAGTAAAATGAAAATGCTTCTGTCAGACATTTTCACAAACACCTTCAAAGCAAGACCCAAATCCCCACAACCCAATTACATTTGTATCGGTGCAGGAGATTAGTTTCATAGGTGGTGTCGAAACCTTGAAAATAAAGATCAGTAGTTAAAAGAGAATGAGAAATTACCTGAGATTTGTTGCAAAGGTCGAATTTGATCTGGTCTTGGTCTTGGTCGTGGATCTGGTGCATTGCTTCACCGAAGAGAGTGACAGGGAGGGAAGGAGGGGGACGCCATAGATCTGATGAGAGTGTGCGAGAGAGAGATGCAAATGACAGTGTGCGAGAGAGAGAGAGAGAGAGAGAGAGAGAGAGAGATGAGACGGGAGAAACTGAGAGAGCAAACAACGATCGGTTTTTTTTTTTTCCAGATGGATTGGGCTATTACCCAGGGATTGGGAATGGAGAATACCATGTTGGATTTGGTAATGCCTAATCCCATAATTTGTGGGATTAGGTATTCCTTTGGAATGGGAATGAATTTTAAATCCTACAAACCAAACATTAAAATAGGCATTCCTATGGAATGTTCATTCCATTCCTAAGGCTTAATACCATGTACCAAACATAGCGTTAGAGAGAAAGAAGAAGAGGAAAAACATTAGATCGGGCCAAAGATCATTGATATCACTACAACAAAAAACATTTTTTGCGACGTTTTTTTTTGCGACGATTTTAAAATCGTCACAAAAAGTACACTATGAGCGACGATTTAAAAATTTTGTCGCAAAATTCTTTTTTGGCAAGTTTTTTTGCGACGTTTTTAATAAAACGTCGCAAAAAGGCTTTTCCCTCCTAATTGTCTTTGGCGGGAGAGCTGGCGGGAAAAATTTTTAGCGACGTTTTTAAAAAAACGTCGCAAATAACATTTTACAGAAAATAAAAAATCAACAAAAAAATTGACTTGGTTGATTTTTAGCGACGTTTTTAAAAAACGTCGCAAATAAAAGTTTACAGAAAATAAAAAATCAACAAAAAAAATTAACTTTGGTGATTTTTAGCGACGTTTCTAAAAAACGTCGCAAATAACATTTTACAGAAAATAAAAAAACAACAAAAAAATTGACTTGATTGATTTTTAGCGATGTTTTTAAAAAACGTCGCAAATAACAGTTTACAGAAAATAAAAAATCAACAAAAAAAATTAACTTGGGTGATTTTTAGCGACGTTTTTGAAAAACGTCGCAAATAACAGTTTACAGAAAATAAAAAATCAACAAAAAAAAATTAACTTGGGTGATTTTTAGCGACGTTTTTGAAAAACGTCGCAAATAAAAGTTTACAGAAAATAAAAAATCAACAAAAAAAATTAACTTGGGTGATTTTTAGCGACGTTTTTAAAAAAACGTCGCAAATAACATTTTACAGAAAATAAAAAATCAACAAAAAAACTGACTTGGTTGATTTTTAGCGACGTTTTTAAAAAACGTCGCAAATAAAAGTTTACAGAAAATAAAAAATCAACAAAAAAAATTAACTTGGGTGATTTTTAGCGACGTTTCTAAAAAACGTCGCAAATAACATTTTACAGAAAATAAAAAAACAACAAAAAAATTGACTTGATTGATTTTTAGCGACGTTTTTAAAAAACGTCGCAAATAACATTTTACAGAAAATAAAAAAACAACAAAAAAATTGAATTGATTGATTTTTAGCGACGTTTTTAAAAAACGTCGCAAATAACAGTTTACAGAAAATAAAAAATCAACAAAAAAAATTAACTTGGGTGATTTTTAGCGACGTTTTTGAAAAACGTCGCAAATAACAGTTTACAGAAAATAAAAAATCAACAAAAAAAAATTAACTTGGGTGATTTTTAGCGACGTTTTTGAAAAACGTCGCAAATAAAATTTTACAGAAAATAAAAAATAACAAAAAAATTAACTTGGTATTTTTAGCGACGTTTTTTGAAAAACGTCGCAAATAAAAGTTTACAGAAAATAAAAAATCAACAAAAAAAATTAACTTGGGTGATTTTTAGCGAAACGTCGCAAATAACATTTTACAGAAAATCAAAAATCAACAAAAAAACTGACTTGGTTGATTTTTAGCGACGTTTTTAAAAAACGTCGCAAATAAAAGTTTACAGAAAATAAAAAATCAACAAAAAAAATTAACTTGGGTGATTTTTAGCGACGTTTCTAAAAAACGTCGCAAATAACATTTTACAGAAAATAAAAAAACAACAAAAAAATTGACTTGATTGATTTTTAGCGACGTTTTTAAAAAACGTCGCAAATAACAGTTTACAGAAAATAAAAAATCAACAAAAAAAATTAACTTGGGTGATTTTTAGCGACGTTTTTGAAAAACGTCGTAAATAACAGTTTACATAAAATAAAAAATTAACTTGGGTGATTAAATTTGGATGTTAATTTGATAATTTGAATGTTAATTTGATGAATTGAGTGTTAATTGAATGAAATTGAAAGTTTATTTGATTAATTTAATGTTAATTAGTTTAGTTTGAATGTTAATTTAGTGAATGAAATGCTTATTAGGAAAAATTGAATGTTAGTTAGATGTAATTTGGTGTTAATTTGATGAATTCAATGTTAATTTGATGAAATTACAGGTTAATTTGATGAAATTGGATGTCAATTTGACAATTCGAATGTAAATTTGGTGAATTGAGTGTTTATTGAATGAAATTGAAAGTTTATTTGATTGATTTAATGTTAATTAGTTGTTTGAATGTTAATTTAGTGAATGAAATGCTTATTAGGAAAAATTGAATGTTAATTAGATGTAATTTGGTGTTAATTTGATGAATTCAATGTTAATTTGATGAAATTACAGGTTAATTTGATGAAATTGGATATCAATTTGACAATTGGAATGTTAATTTGGTGAATTGAGTGTTTATTGAATGAAATTGAAAGTTTATTTGATTGATTTAATGTTAATTTAGTGAATGAAATGCTTATTAGGAAAAATTGAATGTTAATTAGATGTAATTTGGTGTTAATTTGATGAATTCAATGTTAATTTGATGAAATTACAGGTTAATTTGAAGAAATTGGATGTCAATTTGACAATTCGAATGTAAATTTGGTGAATTGAGTGTTTATTGAATGAAATTGAAAGTTTATTTGATTGATTTAATGTTAATTAGTTGTTTGAATGTTAATTTAGTGAATGAAATGCTTATTAGGAAAAATTGAATGTTAATTAGATGTAATTTGGTGTTAATTTGATGAAATTACAGGTTAATTTGATGAAATTGGATATCAATTTGACAATTGGAATGTTAATTTGGTGAATTGAGTGTTTATTGAATGAAATTGAAAGTTTATTTGATTGATTTAATGTTAATTTAGTGAATGAAATGCTTATTAGGAAAAATTGAATGTTAATTAGATGTAATTTGGTGTTAATTTGATGAATTCAATGTTAATTTGATGAAATTACAGGTTAATTTGATGAAATTGGATGTCAATTTGACAATTGGAATGTTAATTTGGTGAATTGAGTGTTTATTGAATGAAATTGAAAGTTTATTTGATTGATTTAATGTTAATTAGTTGTTTGAATGTTAATTTAGTGAATGAAATGCTTATTAGGAAAAATTGAATGTTAATTAGATGTAATTTGTTGTTAATTTGATGAATTCAATGTTAATTTGATGAAATTACATGTTAATTTGATGAAATTGGATGTCAATTTGACAATTGGAATGTTAATTTGGTGAATTGAGTGTTTATTGAATGAAATTGAAAGTTTATTTGATTGATTTAATGTTAATTAGTTGTTTGAATGTTAATTTAGTGAATGAAATGCTTATTAGGAAAAATTGAATGTTAATTAGATGTAATTTGGTGTTAATTTGATGAATTCAATGTTAATTTGATGAAATTACAGGTTAATTTGATGAAATTGGATGTCAATTTGACAATTGGAATGTTAATTTGGTGAATTGAGTGTTTATTGAATGAAATTGAAAGTTTATTTGATTGATTTAATGTTAATTAGTTGAGTTTGAATGTTAATTTAGTGAATTAAATGCTTATTAGGAAAAATTGAATGTTAGTTAGATGTAATTTGGTGTTAATTTGATGAATTCAATATTAATTTGATGAAATTACAGGTTAATTTGATGAAATTGGATGTCAATTTGATAATTCGAATGTTAATTTGGTGAATTGAGTGTTTATTGAATGAAATTGAAAGTTTATTTGATTGATTTAATGTTAATTAGTTGAGTTTGAATGTTAATTTAGTGAATTAAATGCTTATTTGAAAAAATTGAATGTTAATTTGGTTTTAATTTGATAAATTAAATTTTAATTGAATGAAATTACATATTAATTTGGTGTTAATTTGCTAATTTGAATGTAAATGATGAATTGAGTTTTAATTGAATGTTAACTAGTTATTCGCGACGTTGTTATAAATCGTCGCAGAATTCAATTTTTTTTTTTTGATAAATAAGTGTAAAATATTAATATTATTTGCGACGTTTTTTTGAATCGTCGCAGAATCCAAAATTTTATTTTTGAATTAAGTAAATAACTACCAGTGAAGGGGAGGAGCATGAAATATTTAATATTATTTGCGACGTTTTTATAAATCGTCGCAGAAGTGATTCCCTCCAAAATTTTTTGTGGCGGGAGAAATGGCTCTGAAATATTTTAAAAGTAAATATTATTTGCGACGTTTTTATAAATCGTCGCAGATTCAAAATTTCATTTTTTTTTTATAAGTAAGTATCTGTGAGGGGAGGTAAAATATTAATATTATTTGCGACGTTTTTTTAAATCGTCGCAGATTCAAAATTTCATTTTTTTTGATAAATAAGTATCTGTGAGGGAAGGTAAAATATTAATATTATTTGCGACGTTTTTTTAAATCGTCGCAGAATTTAAAATTTTATTTTTGAATTAAATAAATAACTATTAGTGTGATGAAATATTTAATATTATTTGCGACGTTTTTATAAAACGTCGCAGAAGTTAAAACTCTGAGTATAAATCCCCACATCTAATTAAGTAACTTTTTTCAGTCGACACACACACAGACTCTCTCTCTCTGCCTCTCCCTGCCAGTCGAAGCCCCAGTTCACCATCGATCGTCGCCGCCTCCTCTCTCTTTCTCGTAGAAGAAGCAGCCCTTTTGGGCAAAAATGCCCCAAAACCTAATTGTCTCTATGCCTCTTTCTCTTTCCTGTGTTGAGTCCGACGAATCTCAACCTCCCTCTGTCTCTTTCTCTCTCTCACCCTCATCGTCGATTCGTCGAACAATCAGCCTCCTGTTCTCTCTTTCTCACCCTCACCGTCGAACGAATCATGAAACTCCAAGGAAGGCATGTTTTTGGGTCATTCTCTCCAAGCCCACGGTACTGTTGAAATGGGTTTCCCTCCCTCCTGCTTCCTCTGGACGTACCTACGTAGTCTAGCTAGTCATCGAACGCATGCGTAGATATTTTTGTCATAGAACGCTGATATGGAACAATTCTGCAACCCATTGCGAAACCAAAATTTCGATTCGCAGTTCACTATGTGGGTTCTCATCCCAAGCCGTCCAAGTTCCTGTAATGCCACCAGTACCAACCTCCAAGTTCGATTCTCATGCATACGCAGGTATCCTCCAGAATTCCATAAGCAATGGCGATCCTACTACTGGAAAAGGCATTCACTGTCATGTCCTGAAGAGAGGAAATTGTATGGACTTATTTGCATCGAATATTTTACTAAACATGTATGTGAAATCTGACCTGTTGTTGGATGCTCGTAATTTGTTTGACGAAATGCTCGAAAGAAATACGGTTTCATTTGTTACTTTAATTCAGGGTTACTCGCAATCCTCGCGATATGTTGAAGCTGTTGAATTATTTGTTAGATTACATAGAGAGGGTCATGAGCTTAACCCATTTGTCTTCACTACTATTTTGAAGTTGCTTGTCAGTATGGATTGGGCAGAGTTAGCTTGGAGTATTCTTTCGTGCATTCATAAGCTTGGTCATGATGATAATGCTTTTGTGGGAACTGCCCTTATTGACGCCTTTTCAAGCAATAACAGTTCAAGCTTATTTATGGTGTTTGTTTATCAATGTAGTTCCATTTTTTTACTTGTTTATGGTGTTTGTATATCGTTGTTTTACTTAACTACATCTGGAAATTGGAAATCAGTCCTCCAAGTTTGCAAGAAGGAAACCTTAAGAATAATCAGGAATGAATTAAAAGGGACAGCGTTAGCAAGTTACAAGCAGTACAAAGACCAACTTGTATATGATACTTCTGGTTAAAAAATCTCTACTCCACCTTCTGGCAAAAAAAGAAGCTTCTACATGGAAAAACAATTGATATACTGGATACTTTATTACTTTCTTTTTCTTCTTTTTTGTAATTATTTTGTTGGTGGATGTAGCTTATGGCAGGATGCACAGAACAGGGTTTACTTGGGCAAAGAGCTTGATAGAATAACCGGTCAGGTAATTATAGTGTTTGTTACTGTTGTTATATTCTTTTAGTAGTCATGACTACTTTTCTAGGCCAAATGAATTTATAAAAATGATGGTGACACAATTGTTTTATTGGGAGTCATTCAATTTGGGCACTTGATCCATGAGTTGCCTTTGGATAATTAGTCGTCTAATGATCAATCTCATTAATATGCATCATTTACTAAACAGTTAGATGGAGTATGATGGCTTGTGATGAGCAGTTTTGAAATGTATAAGATGTAGTATAGGGTGAAAAGATGGAAATGCTAAGTTGGCAAAATTCATGGCGAATGTGATGCACGTGCCTCCCATATAAGCAAGTCAATAAGTGGTTTTTATACACACACAGCCAAGGCGTTTTAAAGCTTTTTTTTTTAAATCCTTAGACACTTTGATGTTGGTAAGTAAATTTTTTGCATTCACATTTGTGCACTTTTACGGCCATGTTCACAGACATGCATTTGACATTTTGACTATCTGTGGAGTGGCTTGAGCTAACAAGTGCTCTTCAATTTCTAGGGGCAATCTGCAATATCGGTGGATGATACATTGAAAATCATAGCCTGCAGGTATCATAATTGTGAACAGATATTTTCTTTCATTGATATTATATAAGTTATCTTTGTCAGTTTGATAATGGTCTTATACCTGTTAGGGAACAACAGAAGATATTGTCAGCCCTTGAGATGGAATTAGTTGCAGCTAGACAAGAGGGTTTTGTTTCAAATCATTTGCCAGAGATAAATAGAACTCCTCCTAAGAAAAGGCCACTATTGAGTATTGGAATACTTGCAAGGTTTGGTCACAAGAGTGAAAGAGATGCAATACGTAAGGCGTGGATGACAACTGGTTAGTATCGCCTGTCTGTGAGCTTGTTAATTTGCTATTGATTTGTTTAGAGTGCTGTGGACATGATTTCATCCTGTTTGCTATTATCATTGTGGATAACAGGGAGGATATTTGCAAATTAAAAGACTCTGAGAGTGAAAAAAAAAAGACAGAGAGTATTCCAAGATTTATTGGTTTAGTGTGTAACTTGGGATATGCATTTGATGAGGATTTGAATGTGTTATGCAGTCGTTAAGTTTGTCAACTATGAATTACGCTCATTTTATGGCCTCAGTTAGTTGCTTGAAGTTTGTCAACTATGATAATGCTAATGTCTTATTGTTTAGCTGTACCATTTTGCTTCGTATCTCTTAAAACATGAGAAAAAAATAATTTCGTTGTTAGAGCATCCATCCCCAGACTAATTGGTAATGAGTGGAGAGACCCTGCAACCATATAAACTAACTTTTAGTGGGTTAATCTTGCAATGTGTATACCAGCTCTCTTACAGCTCCACACATGGAATCCGAGCTCACATCGGAGATAACAAATCGAAAAACAAACATGAATATGAGTAAATTCAAATGAGTGAGAGACTAGGTCCATTGACCACCCATACCCAACTTTTGTACTATTTTAGAGCATCTAATCCAAAACGCAATGTGCAAACAAGACCACAAGGTGCATACTAGTTTAGGAGATGTTATTATATCCATGTGGGATAGTCACTAGTATAGTAGTATGTTAGAGGTGTGCAATCTGAAACTAATTGGCCATAGGTGGAGAGTTCTAATGTATATGGGGCTCAACTTTTCTGGTTATGTGCTCTTGAAGCTGTATGACTTGTACTGTTTGATCTTCATGACATGTTCTGGAGTTTAATGTCAAGTAATTGATGAGGAACAATAAAGCATTAACATGTCTCCATTTTCCAGGACATGGAACCCTTTCTCCTACATGCTTGCCATTTCTTAGAAAAGAGCTTTTGCAGTTTCTATTGGAGGATTTTGATGTTTCAAATTCACAGGCAGTTCCAAACTTGGCATCCTCTAGAGCATATCCAAACCTTTATCATCTCTTGGAGTTAGATAATGAAGCTACTTTGGATGTTTTGAGATGTTCATTCGTGGAGGATGAAGTTCCGAAATCAGACCATCCTTTACATGATTCAGCCAATTCAAATGTGGATGCCGCTGAAACAATTGATTTAATGGCTGAAAAGCAGAATTTGGTCCAAGACATAGTGAATGCTCTTGCTCTTATTCTTGATATAGGAGACTTCCAAACAGACGGGTCTACAAGCTGCGATGATGGCAGATCTATACAAATTTGGCCTTCAAAGAAAGGCATAGGTCATATATTTGAGATCATTGCTTACTATGTTGCTTGTCAAAGAGCTAATGTCTCAAAAGATATATTGAGTCAGATTCTGGAGTATTTGACATCAGAGATAATTCTTTCACCAAGGCAAATTATTGCAACATTAAAAAGTTTTTAAATTTGTCATGCTGCAGGGTCAAAACAGTGAGCTGCAATGATCTGGAGGCATTTAGTTTTTTTGCCATTTCCAATTTGTAATGAGAAATGGTTTAATCCATCTTGAATGATTAAAGCCATTTTATTTTTTTTGTAGAGCTGTTGTTCTTTGCTTCTTGTAAATGCATTTTTTGGAATAAAATTTTCCTTTCTTTTAAAAAAAAAAAAATGTTTTTGTTTGAATTTTATTAGAATACCATTTTTAATACTGGTATTATTGGTGTACAGGTGACAAATTTTATTAGAATACCATTTTTTATAAACGGTTATTTTTTTTTAAAAATGAACTTTTTAGCGACGATTTTTCTACGTCGCAAATGTATTTATTCAATTATTTTTTATTTTTTTATTTAAAAAATTATTTGCGACGCTTTTTTTCCGTCGCTAAAAATTAATTAAATTATTATGTTTTACATTTTTTATTTATGTAAAAAATTATTTGCGACGTTTTTTTTACGTCGCTAAAAAATAAATTAATTATTATTTTTTACATTTTTATTTTTTTTAAAACTATTAGCGACGTTTTTTTTACGTCGCAAAAAATTAAATAAAATATTATTTTTTTACTTTTTTATTTATGTAAAAATTATTAGCGACGAATTTTTTACGTCGCAAAAAATTATTTTAATTATTATTTTTAATTTTGTTACGCTGGTGGAATATATTTTTGCGACGTTTTTTTTACTTTTTGCGACGAAAAAAAAAACGTCGCAATTTTTTTTTTGCGATGAAAATAAATTTGCGTCGCAAAATACTTTCTGCGACGAGGCTATTGCGACGACTATGCGACGAAAAAAAAACGTCGCAAAAAATAATTTGCGACGATTTTTTTGACTTTAGCGACGAAAAAAATCGTCGCAAAAAACGATTTTTGTTGTAGTGTATCCATGTGTAGAGTTTTTTTTTTCCTTTTCTAAGCATTGAGGTTGGGGTAATGATTATGTAAATTCTCACTAGTGTGTATGTGTATATATATATATAATAGCATCTTCACCCCTTACTCTTTTTTAAACCTAAATTTAAATTTGGGTAAAAAATTCTTAAAAACTTTCACTAATGCTATACCTAAACTCATACCAAATCAAGAAAAAACTCAAATTTTTATTCAAATCAAGAGAGAATCAAACATTTACTCAAATTACCAATAGTTAGAGTTTATTCTCCTTTACAGATCTAATGGTCATATTTTGTCCTCATTTAAATTTGGATTTGTCTTCATTTAAATTTGGGTTTGTCTTTTTTTAACTTTGAGTTTTTTCTTTAGAATGATTTGTATTAAATCAAACTTTTTACTCAAATGTTGACTCAAATTTTAGTAAAAATTTGAATCAAGGTTTGAGATGTTGTAAGAGATCTGAATTTGGTTTTGAGGTCTTTGAAAAGTATGATTCGATTTGCTAGAAAATTACCTTATTTACATCCTTTGTGCGTTCTTAGTTTATAAATTCTAAATCTTGAATGATAATGACTAAAGAATGCTTTCTTACAATCTCAAACATGTTTTAATATTCTCGATTGTTGAATGTACAACATATAGAAATATTGTTTATTTCATGATTTGACGTATTTTGAGAGCATGATTCAACTCTCTTGTATTGTTTGGTTTGATGAACTTGAATACACCCGAATATCTATCACATAGGGTTTATACGAGTTTCTTAATTCGAGGGGTTTGAAAGTTTCTTATCAGTCGTAGTAGAGGTGTCTGGTTCCTTGCAAGATTTCAAGGATTCTCACTATTCGTTCACATTGACCGAGGTAGAGAGTTAGTATACTACTCCTAGGGAGAATTAATGTGTCAATATAGGTTCTTCTTAAAGCACTTTGGGGATTTATAATTGATGGTTTGTGATTGTAGTGTTGTGGCTCAAATGTATTTCGATTTGTAGAATTTTTGCCAATGAAATTGCTATTTCATGATGATTATTTGGTTACATTCTTTTACATGCATGAAATACACGAGATCGTTACTAATGTCACAAATTTCACTTCAAAAAATATATATTTACTTTAGAAATTGAGACCTACCATTTTTATTGTATTTCTAAACTTCGTTTCGGCTTGAGAAAGTTTCTCCAGCAAACTAGTTTTGCTCACTCCTTTTTTAATCTTTTTCAGATTCGTGTATTGAAGTGTATATAAGCTTGGGTGAGAATGCTAATTGGGATTTTGAAGCACATTAGAATGTGGACCTTGATTCCAAGGGTTAGGGATTAATTATCTAGTTTTAGTTGGATTATTTTGGTGATGAAATACTATTATGAATTTTTATAGTTGATTACGATTTGCAATATTGTTTTTTTTTATGTGCGGATTCCTTTGATTGTAGATTTGAAATTGTGGAATTATATTTCAAGAATTTTTAGTTAGATGAAGTTGAATGTTACCTACGGATTGGAATACTCAAAACAAACATCCCCTTAGAGATTAAGTTGTCTAAATTGAACCCTTAATCAAATAAAAAATACCAATATGGTCCAAAACCATATGTCCCTTGATTTGACTGACGACTTTTTTTTTTTTGTTTTCTTTTTCTTTACCAGTGATTTGTGGATCACTCGATTTTAAGTGTTATATATAAAAATTCTATACTCAATTTTATTAAAGCAGATCACATTGTTATATTTTTATTTGATTGATGGGTTAATATGTATATTTTGGTTTTTTAAAGTATGAATTGAAAATTCATAAATCTTTTGAGATTCAATCTTTATTCATTGTCGAGTCTTGGAGTTTACATTGGACCTTGGTGGTTGATCGCTATATTAACCTAAGTAGGTTCGTTCCCAAAAAGTGTAACAGACGCGGTCAGAGGCCACATGAACCCTATCCAAGTGGTCTTTGGACGCCCTCCTTTAACCTCACCCCTTTCTTTACTAGCAATCTTTATTCATTGTAATTATGTAGTATAGCCGTGGAAGTTTCGCAGTGATTATTTTATTTAGAATTGGTGTGGAGTTCTAATAAATTTTGTTAGTAATTGGTTATGTCATATATTTTTACTAGTAATTGGACATGCCCAAAAGTACGGAGAAAAAAAAATTGTTGTTAATTAAAAGACTTATCAAATAAGAGACCACTGAAGACATTGAGGAATGTATCTTTCATTACACCAGGATCTACTATTTCAACATTCAACCACTTGTTCAACAACACTATTACCAACAACATATTGCATATAGTTATGACTACACAAGTAAATCTCAGATCAAAATAATTAGTGTAACAAACAAAATTTCAGCAGTTGATATAAATCAACTTTTACCTTTAAAAAATTCGAGAGTTCCCTTTAAAAACATTATCCAATTGACTATGAACCTTTGTATACAACTTATAATCAAATATTTATGTACAGAAAAACTACTTTGCACCAATAATCTTGTCACATCACTTTAGTACCGATATTACTATTATTTATCAATTACTACAATATATTACCCAAACATCTAATACCAAAATGAATAAGATACAAATATAAATTGAATTAACACCAAACTTAAGCTAATTTGAATAAGTACATTCACTCACTCTGTAGAAGCCAAATAACATGTAAAATCAATATATTGTACCTCCTAGTTAATGCTCGTGCCTAAAGACATGGTATTATATAAAAAATCATCAACTAAATAATTAAAATCCACTAAACGAAGTTAAAACTCGAGCATTTGTTGATTTTCAGCCTAATTGAAATTAATTGGGGTCCGCTATTTTTTGGCAGAACCCCAAAGTCATTGCACTCACCAACACAATCTTGCCTTAATACAAAGATTCACCAACTACCACAACAGAGTAATGTTCAAGCACTCAATGACCAAACAACAAACTTTGTTTACTGGACAACACAAACTCATATAAAATCACACACACATTTCACTGGCATTACCAATTACTGGTGGCTGAAAGCACTATATAACAGACAAAAACCGTAAACAATTGCATGTGCCTAAAAGAATTGCACAACAGAAAAAATTGCCAATCAAGAAACTAAAAAAAAATAGCCAATAAATATCTCCAAAATTGCAATGGGCAATTTTTACGAACTAAAAGATGAATAACTATCCTAACTTTAAAAATTGAAGGGAGTACAATATTAATTCCGTGTATATTTCAAGAATTCTGCAAGAACACAAAGCCTTGATGTTATAATTTTTAAAGCACAATCCAGATTGCTTCAACAGAACAAAAGAAAATAAGTATAGAAAGCCATAATTAGATACCTACACGCACAAATAACGACCAATATTTGTGAAAATAAACGCCACAAGTAGGCACATCAAACCTTTGTATGAGTGTCTCTATTCACTAATCCCATAGGTGGATCACATTACTATGGAGATTATTTTTACGGCTTTAGGCGTCTCTGTCACCATGCCAATCCAATTTCAAGTTCAACATCTTTTAGAACATAGCAAAAGCCACAAAAAAAATATCTATATAATAAAGTAGCTTACAATTCAAATCTCAAAAGATAAACAAAATGACTTTTGCTATTCGCGGTTGAGATCGCTTTAAATTTTACTTTAAAATTAATCTAACGGCTAATATTAACACTCTAAATTTAATAGGAAAAATAGGCCCCTAAGGGTGTGTTTGGAGTGATTTTTTAAAAGTATTTCTAGAAATTATTTTTCATAAGTACTTTAAAAAATATAGTAGTGTTTGAAACCGCCCCACCACCACCTCTACGACCACCACCGCCGCCGCCACCACCACCACCACCGCCGCCGTCGCCACCACCGCCACGACCACCCCCACAACCACCACGACCACCGTTGCCGCCACCACGACCACCGCCCCCATCGCCACCACCGTCGTCGCCGCCACCACCATCACTGCCACCCTCACCGCCATCACCGCCACCACGGTCATTGTCACCTACCACAACCATCACCCTCTCCTACCACCACCACTACCGTCCACCACCTCTCACCCCCACTACAAATCGATGCTTAAATTCTTTTATTTCTTCTTTATGTTTGTGATTTGATTTTGGATATGAATAAAAATATGTTTATTATTTACCATTTTTTATTACATTGTGCCTTCAGGCACAGGCAATAACTAGTATATATATATAATAAAGTAGTTTACAATTCAAATCTAAAAAGATAAACAAAATGACTTTTGCTATTCGCGGTTTAGATCGCTTTAAATTTTACTTTAAAATTAATCTAACGGCTAATATTAACACCCTAAATTTAATAGGCAAAATAGACCCCTAAGGGTGTGTTTGGAGTGATTTTTTAAAAGTACTTCTAGAAATTATCTCTCAAAAATACTTTAAAAAAATAATAGTGTTTGAAACCGCCCCACCACTACCTCTACCACCACCACCACTGCTGCCGCCACAACCACCACCACCACCACCACCACCACCACCCCCACAACCACCACCACCACCACCGTCATCGCCGCCACCACGGCCACCACTGTCGTCGCCGGCACCACCATCGCCGGCACCACCGTCACCATCACCACCACCACCACCACCGTCGCCGCCACCACCACCACCACCATCCCCGTTGCCCTCGCCGACATCACTGCCACCACGGTCATTGCCACCCACCACAACCATCACCGTCTCCTACCATCACCACTACCGCCCACCACCTCTCACCCTCACTACAACCGATGCTTAAATTCATTTATCTCTCATCTATGTTTGTAATTTGATTTTGAATATGAATACAAATATGTTTATTGTTTACCATTTTTATTATTTTGTGTATTTAGGCACAGGCAATAACTAATAATATTATAAGACATAAATATTTAGAGCAAATCAACAGAGTCTAAATATAAACATTAAGGGAAAATTTCAGTCACACCCCCTCTAGTTTACCATATCTTCAAAGACACCCCCTCTATTATCTAAAACATTACTGACACCCGTCTAGTTTATATTTAAATATCAATAACACCTCTTGCCATTAAACCATCATTTATAATAAAAATAATTTATCTAAAATACCAAAATTACCCCTATATAAACCCCAAATAATCTTTTTATATAAAATTCAATTAAAATTTGAGCCAATTAAAATTTATTTTTTTACATATTAAAATTCGAGCCTTTTAAAATTCCTTTTTATACGTATTAAAATTCGAGTCGATTTGAGCTCAACGTGAGTTGTTAGCATTGATTAAAATTCAATTCAAATCGATTAAAATTTATATTTTTTTACTTATTAAAATCCTTTCCAATTAAAATTCGATTCAAGTAGATTAAAATTTATTTTTTACGTATTAAAATTTGAGTCAATTAAACTTTAACGCGAGTTGATTAAAATTTAATTTTAGCTGATTAAAAACGAATTTTATTCGACTCAAATAGAATTTTAGTCGGCCCGAATTTTAATACGTAAAAAAAAACTATAAAGTAGAGGAGTTTCATTAAAGATATGTCTATTTAAGGGGGTGTGGATGAAGTTTTTCTAAAATATATCATGGACAATTTAGTAAAATTGTGTTATAGTTAAGGTCTTTAATCTGACAAGGGGTGTCAATGAAGATTCAAAAACTAGAAGGGGTGTCCTTGAAGATATAATAAACTAGAAGGGGTGTAACTAAAATTTTTCCAAACATTAAATGATCGAAATCAAAGTCAACAAAGGTTAACCAAACTAATCAAAAGATCAAGTTCAAATAAAACAGTTGGTGAATCAAGTTCTTTTGCCATTGTATCTCATCGCACTTCAAGTGAAGCTTATATAACCTGCAATTATGTGGATAAGTACTTAGTAGAACTATTATTCAATTGAATCTCTCATAACACTCCAATTGAATCATAATAGCAACCACAGTAAACCAGCACAAAAGCACCCACAAAATCTCAAACACCCTTTAATTGTTGCCACCAGGACAATCACTTTATGTCGTACTACCACAACTAAGATCAATCACCAATCCACAATCAATCATCCATCATAGTTTTGTTTATTAATCTTTTACCATGCTCATTATCCAATTTAAAAAAATCACCCTAAATAGAAATACTGAACAATTCAAATCAGACTATCAATCGCTTACTTTGGAATCAAACATTATAGGGTAAATTATACATTATCTCCTTAAACTAAGGTTGAGTTGCACATTACTTCCCTCAACTATTATGGATTGCACTTAGTCCCCTCGTACTAAAAAAGAAAATGTAAAACCAACTAATTTTGTCTAATTCACCAAAGCACGAGTCACACGGACGATTGAAGGCATGTGAAATAGTTATCTCCTAAAAATAAAAAATGAAATGGACAATTATACCCTCGATTAGAATTATACAAAATAACCCATAACAGAAAACTCTCCCTCATCCTACAAATTGCTTGAGCCTTCTCCGACACAATCAATGGAGTTGTGCTTCAAATGGTATAGGATTTCACTCTCTAACCCAAGTGGAACCCATCTCTCTCTCCCCTTAACACATTTGCAGACACAAATCGTTGAAGTGCCAGACCTCCGTCGAATCGCCGCTACCTCCTCTTCCTCACGCCATCCTCATCCACCTCTCTTCCGAAAAAGTCAGAAGCTTTCTCAGCGTCATCAACATCTGAAATCTGAGATGCGTGAGTTTCATTGGCTTGATTTGATTATGGTAGTGCGTTTTTCAAATTTTGGTTGTTGGGTGAAGGTTAGAATGGTTGGATTGTGTAGGTGAGAGTGGGTGATTGTGGCTTAGATTTTGTTGGAATGACTGTCATTACAAAAACAATTTGAGTGAGAACAGAGGGTATTTTAGACTTTTTACAAGAACCATTATATCTGTTACGATTTATACTTTTTTTTTTTTTAGTACGAGGGTGCTAAGTGCAACCCATAATAGTTGAGAGAGATGATGTGCAACTCACCCTTAGTTTAAGGAGGTTCTATTTAATTTACCCAACATTATACCATAACCCATCAAGCTCTATTAAGATTTTGCTCTAATTGTGGATGCATGTTAGTGTGACCATGATACAATAATCAGACACTCTTAAACCGGACTAGGGAGAGATTAGTCAAGGTGCATATAAGCTGGTTTAGACATCTCTGACCGTTGAAACCAAAAAAAAAAAAAATAACAAAGTAGCAAAAGATAGCGACGGCCTCCTTGTAACAAACTGTTGCCAAAGAAAAAAGATAACAGACAATCTCAGCCACAAAAGGCAAAACTGTATATGTAAACAGTGATATAAATGTGTAACTCAACTGAAAATTAGCAAAATTGTAAAAGCCTTAAACTGAGCACAACCAATCACACCAATTTAAAATAATGTAGCTTATTTAGGTTAACAATGAAGGTTGTGCTCTAGCAAAAAGATGCAAACAACACAATTAAAAAGTCATAAATTCACATTCTTCTATGCACCAGAAAAGGCTAAAGCTCGTCCTCTTAAATATTTTCCTATCCACACTCAAAATACATTGAAAGTAACCGAAGCCAGAGTGGCAATCTATAATACAAAATAGGACAGGTTTCAATAAGTTCATTCGACGGTCTCAAATAAACTCACCCAACGGACACCAACATCCCTCTCAAAACTATTCACATGTGTATCATGCCTTCAGGTACGGGTTACCCCTAGTGAAAGAAGAAACAAGACGACATGATAATGGATTCATGCCAATTTAAAGACAACACACGCATACTCACGGATTCAGGCCATTGGGATCGCAAGGTGGTGCAGAGCAAACCGAGATCTGCCCCGCAGAGAGTGTCGAACCCGTGAATTTTAGCCATTGGATCATTTTTTGGTATTTTAGAAATAATTCGAACCACGAAAAATTCAAGATAAATTTTGGAATTTGAAATTATTTGTCCTTTATCATATACATACTAACTTGATTTATTTATTAATCAGATATATTTGATTAATCTAAAGCAAGATTTTTTCTCTCCCTCAATTCAGCTCACCACTAATAAGTCTCTAACTAAAAAAATCCACTTGACCTTTTGTGACAAAACTAAGTACAACAACATTAATTATGCAAGATTGCAAACAAAATGTTACCACGAAATGAAAAATGGCCTATTTTACCATAGAATACGGGGTTAATTGCACTAGAGGTCTTCAAAGTATGAAATATCTTATTTTGATCTTCAATATTTCAATTTTATCATTTTAATCCATGACGTAATGAATATATTTCTATGTGATCCAGATTACTACTAATTTGTTTTTATAAACTTGTCACATAATACCTAAATATGGCCAAAAAAATAAATTGGATAACTGTTGACCAAATTTTTACCCAAATTTTGGTCAAAGAGCTACCTAAATTACACAGTTTTGATCATGAGGTATCCAAATTTTGGTCAAGAGCTACCCATATTACAATTTTTTTGTCAAGAGCTATAGAAATTATTTTTTGCTCATATTTAAGTATCACATGATAAATTTATGATAAAAAATCGTTAGTAATTTGGGTGTTCTTTCATTTAGGGACCATAGAAATATATTCAATACTTCAGAGATCAAAATGATGCAATTGAAATATTGAGAATCAAAATGAGTCAAACTCTATACTTTGAAGACCTCTAGTGCAATTAACCCTAGAATATTTAATTACATGGTTAGTAAGGTTGGCAATTTTCAATTCAACAAGATGAAACGACTGGAACTCAACACGAATTTAATGACACGAACTTGAAAAGGACCTGACACGCGAATACGAAATACAAACGGGTCATAGTCGGGTTCAATCCACCAAACTCGAAATTGATAAGATCTACCCATTTATTTAATTGTGTTGACACTAACCCGACAATGACCCGTTAACAACACGAACACGATCTAATTTTTTATCCAAAAATGGCTAAGCTCTTGGCTTCCCAGTGGGAGGTCAGGGGTTCAAAGCCCCCTGGGCGCATAGTGTGACTGCTTGGTAGGACAGGACCTCAGTTGCTTGGACGAACCAAGTCTCTGGTGTGGGTCTTGAATCCCCGGCGAAATGCAAGTCCTGATTTACCTGGTGTATGAGTTGTGGGGCCGGTTCATACACCCGGGGTTTGCCCTTGGTTATACTCGGCATTAAGAGCCTGAGCGACATAAGTGCGCCTCTACTCGCTGGGGACAGGCCACGGGATTTCCCCCGTTACGAAAAAAAAAAAAAAAAAGACATACTCAACCCATTTAGATATAGTATAAAAAGAAAATATGGTCTCAATTCAAGAATATGGTAACTATTCTTCCCTTATGGGGTAGATGAAATCTATTATAAGTCTAGCAGCTTCAAAATCATGATAACTTTAAAGGACTTAGTTAAGAATGAACACATCTTCTATCTTCTCGTTTGTATGGTAACACGAACAACACGAAATTAACACGATTAACATGTTTAACTAGTATTATAGAAATAAAATGTTAATTATTTGTAACTTTTTATTAAGCACTAACATAATTATTGTGTAAAAAATATATTTTTACTCAATATTATTATTATGTTTATTAAGTTAATTTTTAGTTTATAAAAAAAAGTATGAGTATGAATTTAATTAAGTGAAAATAAAATTTTAGCGTTAAATTTTTTATTTAAAGTTTATATGGGTTAACACGAATACGAACACAAACATAACATGAAAATAAACAGGTCAACTCGACACGACATAATTAATTAAATGGATTGGATCAAGTTGACTAATATTCGACACGAACCCGCAATGATCCGAAACGACATTACTCGATTGTCACCCCTATTGGTCAGTCCTGTTTGACTAGATATACTAACTAAATCCAATTACGCATAGTATTTGTAGAGGCAAAAAATAAGGTTTTACCTTTGACAATATGAAATTAAGAACTGTGATTTTATATAATCTCTGAACTTGATCTCCAAGCCCTCCTCCTGCAAAACGAGCAAACTGCCCAAGATCGAAGTGCTTCGATCGAAGGCACTCCGATGCTTAAGTCAGTAACTGAGTGATATGAGTTGCACGAAGACAAGGAGAGTTCAGCGTACCTTTCACCTTGGTCTCCTGTTCTTTTTATAGTCTCTATTCCCCTTAGGGTTTCCGCTAATTCGGAGGTAAAGTGGCACACCTTCCTTTCTTTCAGTGTTTGAGTTTGGGAAGTCTCTGACTCTTCTCCCATAATCTCTCCGAATATCCGTATTCTCATAGATTTCGTTTATCTAATTGCCTGAATTGTAGGCATCTTTTTAGCACCACGTTTATTGTGTTTAAACAACTCGGTCGTAACAGTTCGGTCATGACGAACACCTAGCTCATTCCTTCCTTTCTGAGCTTTCTGATCAGCTCGGTTGCTATTTGTTTTCAGCTCGGTCGGATCTACCTAGCTGTCTGTTTGGCCGAGTTTTATCCTCTACTAGGTCGGACGAATTTAGCTCGGCCGGATAGCCTAGCTACTTGCTCTGCTCTGCTCTGCTCTGCCGAATAGCCTAGCTGCTTGATCTGCTAGGCTGAACTAACTTTAGCTCGGTCCCACTAGCCTAGCTGCTTATTCAGTCATGGTAGTGTCATTGCAAATAATTCCAGCACGTGCAACCTGCCACGTGTCCAAGTCTAATTTGTCAGATGATGATCAGATTTTATCGACCCCTTCATTTGCCCCCAGAGAATATTTTTCATGTGGCACACTGAAGGATATTCTCTGTTTTCAATCCTTTCTCATTGCCTTGTATTATTCCTTTTTATTCTTCGAAGAATTTGAGGCTCTTGAAGTTATGGCCTGCTCGGCACTTTCTTCCTAGAGCTCGGTTCCCTAGCAAGAACAATTTTCTTAGATGAGTCTCTTGAAGTTATGGCCTATTCGGCACTTTCTTCCTAGAGCTCATCTCAGTAGTTATACTTAGTCCACTATGGTGTCTAAGTGTCTCTACTCCGTACCGACCCGCCAATCTACTTGGACTCTCACCCATCCCTATCAGCTTACATCGTCATGCCTAGCTGAGGGCCTGGGTTAGATCGGGTGGCTACGCCTGATTTAAGTTCATGACTTCTATCAGGATTTTTGCCTCCCTGCCTTAGCAGTAGGACGTAAAATAAAGAGTTTTTATTGATTTCCAAATGGCACATTTGGTGCCGTGTTCCAGGGGCGTGGTACAGCCTCCTGGTCAGGCGTTTCGAGCTCGTAGTATCCGCTGCTAGATGTCTTTCATGTGGCAGGTACTCCACGAAAAGATTAGCTTTGAATCTCAATCTTATCAATTTGCGAGAGGTACTCCGTTGAAGGCGAAACTTAGAAACTCAATCATGTCTGTATATGGGAGGCACTCCCTTGAGGTGATATAGCATCAATAATCCCAGTTTATGAGCTCAGGCATTTTCACTTATAGGACGACGCTGATTCTTATTTCAGCTAGTATCATCAGTGTCAGATCTTCCTGCTTATGAGCAGATCCTCTATTTCTTTTTTGTAAGTAATAAGAATTTCTCTCATAGAATGAATGGGTAGACTATAAACCTCTTAGGTCAACACCTACTGCGCATAGTGGCACACTATGTTGGAGATGGTCATTTTTCTTTCCCGCTTAATAGGAATTCATTCAAGTCGATGTATCAATTGTCGTTGCTAGTCCCAGAGAAAAAGCCTCTTGTAGAAAGAGTTTCTCGATGAGGGATTTAATAAAGAGACCCTGAAACACATTTGTCCCTGGAGGCCGAATAATAATGAAGTCCTTTACCGAGCGGCTCAAGGAATACCGAAGATAATTATTTAATGTCTGCTAGAGAGGTTTGAATCCCAAATGAAATAACCATAGGTGCTCCATATCCAACTCCAACGAAGATAACAATATCAGAACCCCGAGAAGGGTTTCTATAATCGAACGTCGGGCATGAACGAGCCTTGTCTGACTGAATCTTGAAAATACCAAACCCGTGGTTAGACAATTCAAGGTTCCCTCGGTGTGATTCTTCTTTAGAGGGTCTTCATGTTTGACCTCTGAACATGAATGTTGACACTGGGTCAAGCTCTCCCTTGTAATTGTATTGCACTGTGTCTAGGGTTTACCCAGTCTCGTGTCACCTTCTTCAACAAGGAGTACTCTTGAGTCCAAGTCCTTAGAACTTGCCCCCAAGAGGTTTGATGCCTACATTAGGACTTTTGGTGCTTTGCCCCGAGTGATTACCCAGTTTTGTACATGTTCCAACTTTGCAGCTCTGCTTGGAAGCACAACTAGACGAGAATAAAGTGAGAAGGGCCAAGCTCCCGATACCTCAATGTTTTCTATCGCCGAGCAATTCAAAGTAAATTATTGCTGGTGCTTGGAATCATATCATGGGGTCATCGTCATATCCGGAGGAGCTGGGTAGAATTAGGAAGTCATTCGGCTTTGCCTTTTTCCGAGTAATCTCATACGGCATCAGTTTGTGATGAATGATATAAAGGAGCCCACGCTCCGTTACTTGATCGAGACGAAAGGCCATCATCGTGGCTTTCCTGGGTGATTTTAAACCCATCAATTCGTTGCATGAACGACGTTCTTTAGTCTGAGACCCCCCTTTTTCCTTACGTAGTGGTTCTGAGGCTAGACCAATTATATTTGTTGGCCGCTTTGATGCTAATTTCAAGGTGGTTGATAATCCGAAGGCTTCGGAAGTAGATCTCAGTGTAGTGGATGGTAGTTCAGAAACTTTTGGAGCTCTTGTGATGTTCAATCAAATGCCCAAAGGAACAATTCCTCTTCGTGGGCGAGCTGTGTCATTGTTTTGGGTGATTATAAAGACCCAATTGTAGAATCACTTAGCATGTATAAGAAAATTGAGCTTTAGATGGTGTAGTGAAGTTCCTTGAGTGATTTAGGATGTCCCAAGGCAGCTAGTTGCTGGGTGGTGTTCCATGTAATTAAATAACTGCGCTGAACACTTTCGGAGAGCTTAAGTTTTTGTACAAGGACATGCTGAGACTATCATTTGTATAATGGATTGAGTAGGCGTTGCTCGTGGTTTTGCCTCCACTCCATTGCCCATGGTTAGATGCATTTCAATGCTTCATGTCGTAGTTACTGCTGATCATTAATATGTTCGAGCTTCCATCGATAGGTTCGTCAAAGAGCCCCTTCGCGCCGTGTTCGGCATGTCAAAGTTGTCTGGGCTTAGCATCAAGATCATTTTGAAGGACTTCTGTGAATTTCGGTTGGTGTTGAGACCAATCTCCACCCCTTAATCCATTTGGGTTTTTCAATTTTAAACCCAGAAGTAAGTCCTGCAACACTCAGAAGCAACATGAGCTATATTTTTCTTTAATAGAAAGTTTATTTCTTGTTAGTCATCATGCTTACTGAGGCGTCAAGAACTAAAAGAATTATTTCCTGGTGGGCCATGCAAACATTCTTGTGTTCTAGTTGTTTCAAGGTGCTTTTGTTTGCTTATCTAAGCTCGTATACGAGCGTAGCTATTGTCAAGTGACCGGAGCAACTAGTCAGCCCGACTTACCCTTGCTAATTTTCTTAAAGGTTTAATCTCTACTCGTGTAGGTCTTTCTTGTTTGAAATTGAGTGGTATATTCTCATTTGTCTCGAATGCCTATCATGTAATTCATATTCATTGTCCTTTCAAGTCGAACATCAGACAATTGACCCTTAAATAGTTTCCAATCATTTTGATAATTGAATTTGCATAGAAATATCAAGTGTTATGGAAATAGCTTATTTTCTTTGATATTGAACCCGAGTCAATACAAATAGTTTTTCTTTTCTCGATAAAATGTCATAAACAAGTGTATGTCAAGAGAGTGAAGAAGCTCTGTACTTCTATGATCTGTCTACATAAATTCAGTAATACAAACCCTTAAGTATATGGTGGAGAGCATAATTTCTGACCAACCATAATAACACATAATTTGTTTCATTTCTTTTAATTCATTGGCCAAGTGCCCCATTGCTATTGTTTCATGTTTCATCTAATATAAAATTGGTGATGACATGTATGAGGAGGTTGATGTGAGTATCTTTGTAATAATTCTACTTTGTTTCATAAAATTCAAAGATGGTCAACAATTAACCCAAGAAGATATGGAAGATAAGGCAATGTGTCTTATGATTAGATGGTCGCTACTAATGGGCATAAGGGCACTTTAATAGCAGACCTAGGTTGTGGCTGGTCCCACTATTTTCAACATGTCTCTAGTAGAGTCACTTATGACTAAACAAAATAAGCAACAAATATTATTTAAAAGAAGGAACGAAGTTACCCGATTGATGATTCCTCCAAATGAGGAAAAATGTGTGAGAATATGCCAATGAGATCATGTCCAATTGGATTCTTAGAGAGTTTATCTCTATTCATGTAGGTCTTGCCTACCGTGAATTAAGTGGTACACTTTGATTCGTTTCGGATTTATATCGTTCAATTCTCGCTGGCTGACCTCTATGGTCGAATCTTTCATCACTTGGTGTTGACTGCATGGGACCCAAATAAAGGGTATGTGGTTTCTTCAATTGACGTATATGACTAATATTACTCATTGCTCCATGAGCCTTTAGAGTATTCTTTGGCATCCAGACATACCAGAAAGTTCCAGATTTGTTTCTGTGTTGGTCACATGGAGCCCAAATAAAGGGCAGCAGACTCTGTTCTAAAAACAAATTCCATGGAAGAAAAATACCATAACCAGCAATTTATGCTTCTAGAAGATGAATAATTCTTCTTGCTTCATGAAATAGCGTCCATCTTGCAAGGCAGAAATACGGAAAACCATGATAAATGTTCCAGATGCACGTCCTCCTCGCTCTTATACGCAATCCTCTGCACGGCCGGACAGAGTTTAGGTTGGCCAGGATAGCCTAACTATTTGCTCAGTAATACCAATTTTAGATCGGCCCGGATAGCCTAGCTACTGTTTGGTCCGGACGACCTAGCTGTCTGTTCGGTCCGGACGACCTAGCTGTCCGTTCGGTCCGTACGACCTAGCTGTCTGTTCGGTCCGACCTAGCTTCCTGTTCGGTTCGGACGACCTAGCTGCCTGTTCGGTCTGCCTGTTCGGTCCGGACGACCTAGTTGTCTGTTCGGTCCGTACGACCTAGCTGTCTGTTCGGTCCGTACGACCTAGCTGTCTGTTCGGTCCGACCTAGCTTCCTGTTCGGTCCGGACGACCTAGCTGTCTGTTCGGTCTGCCTGTTCGGTCCGGACGACCTAGCTGCCTGTTCGGTCGTAGTATAGTCGTTCCAAATAGCTATTTTCAAGGCATGCAACCTTTGTACTGGTTGCATAGGTCCCAAATAAAAGGCAACTAACTTTGTTCTGAAAATAAATTCCATGGAAGGGAAATACCCCAACCAGCAGTTTGTGCTTCTCTTTTCTGGTCAACTCCTTCAGTTTAACTTTCAATTCTTCGTTTTTTTTTTTTTATCATGTCTCTCTGGCATAAGATTTCTTGAACAGCTTGTCATGAGCATCAAGCAGGTCCTGCAAAGATTGGACCAGCTTTGCTAGGGAATGGTTTTCCCCCTCGGCACGAAAGGGTTTACCATGATCTTCGATTTGATGATTCTGGTTCTTGGAGGGCCTGAGACTGGTAGAGGACACCTCATCACCTTCACGGGGTCTAGATGGATTTCTGTTTGCGTGCAACCGTGCGTTGCCGTCAGTCGGAAGAGACCAAATCAGAATTACCCGAGGCAAAGCTGCCTACCGGTGATTTGATCGCGCTCCCGAGTCTAGACATCGTAGCTTCTTGTTCGAAAGATGAGAAATCTTTTCCCACAGACGGCGCCAAAATGTAGAGGCAAAAAATAAGGTTTTACCTCTAACAATATGAAATTAAGAACTGTGATTTTATATAATCTCTGAACTTGATCTCCAAGCCCTCCTCCTGCAAAACGAGCAAACTGCCCAAGATCGAAGTGCTTCGATCGAAGGCACTCCGATGCTTAAGTCAGTAACTGAGTGATATGAGTTGCACGAAGACAAGGAGAGTTCAGCGTACCTTTCACCTTGGTCTCCTGTTCTTTTTATAGTCTCTATTCCCCTTAGGGTTTCCGCTAATTCGGAGGTAAAGTGGCACACCTTCCTTTCTTTCAGTGTTTGAGTTTGGGAAGTCTCTGACTCTTCTCCCATAATCTCTCCGAATATCCGTATTCTCATAGATTTCGTTTATCTAATTGCCTGAATTGTAGGCATCTTTTTAGCACCACGTTTATTGTGTTTAAACAACTCGGTCGTAACAGTTCGGTCATGACGAACACCTAGCTCATTCCTTCCTTTCTGAGCTTTCTGATCAGCTCGGTTGCTATTTGTTTTCAGCTCGGTCGGATCTACCTAGCTGTCTGTTTGGCCGAGTTTTATCCTCTACTAGGTCGGACGAATTTAGCTCGGCCGGATAGCCTAGCTACTTGCTCTGCTCTGCTCTGCTCTGCCGAATAGCCTAGCTGCTTGATCTGCTAGGCTGAACTAACTTTAGCTCGGTCCCACTAGCCTAGCTGCTTATTCAGTCATGGTAGTGTCATTGCAAATAATTCCAGCACGTGCAACCTGCCACGTGTCCAAGTCTAATTTGTCAGATGATGATCAGATTTTATCGACCCCTTCAGTATTGTATTATACTATTTTTTTAATTATTAGTCAAGGCTGACTTAATAAATTTTATCGAAAACACGTTTTTGAGTGGAAAACACATTTTTTTACCTGTGCTTTTAATAGAACCAGAATCACTAGTTTCAACGAAACGCAATTACTTCAAGGGGCTCCCACCTGTTTATAATGAAAGTTGAGTGCCCAGTTCAAGCAAGTGTATGTAATCTGTTTTTACAATGGTTAAAATATAACTAAAATTTATGGTAACCCAACTAACCGAACACATAACTCTCTTTTTCTCTTCCCTATCTCTTTCTTATTTTTTCTATGTACATTTTAAAAAAAATTGAATATTAATTCCTATAAGATGATAAGTGTCAATCATTCATTGAATATATACAATTTTTTATTACTGATGTACACCACGTGACGTGTTAAATCCACAAAAAAATTTCTCGAGCAAACGTACCTAAATTGCAATCTCCATATGTTTTGGCAGCATTTGAATATCAATTCAATATTGTTACGAAGATTTTCCCACCAACTTTTATAAATGCAAGCACATGTTTACGTTGGATCAAATAGCACCAAATACAAGGTGCTATTTAATTCTGAAAGGGATGGGCTTAGGCATAGCCAATCTGGACAAAGCAGCTCTACCACTTTCCCACCGTCAAAATCATGTATTTAAGTTACTAGACTTTTTAAGTTAGGCATAGATCACAACAATCAACCACTTTGATTGAGTTTTTTTTTTTGGATCTAAATTCCCTCAAATACTTTTTTTCTCCATTTATTTTCTTGGCAAATCATTTGTCATTCAAGATTGAGGGACTCACTTATATCCGACAGATCTCACTTGAATTTAAAAAAGACGTGTTTTGCACGGGTTCATCCTAGTGCAGTAGTGCTTCAACAATTGCCAGAGACACGCCAAAGTAAATAAATTGCATATTTAAATTATGCATTTAAGTTATATAGATCACCACAATCAATCACCTTGATTGAGTAGTTTACGGATCTAAATCCCTCTAATATTTTTTTTTCTCGATTTACTTTCTTGATAAATCATTTGTCATTCATGAGTGTGCGATCCATTTATATCAAATGGGTCTCACTTGAATTTAAAAAAGACGTGTTTTGCACAGATTCATTCTAGCGTTTTACAAATAGCAATGTTATGTATCACAAATCTCTAACTTAAATTTTCATCCTAAATCAAGGGAGACCAAATTGACATAGACATGCCAATGTTATTAATTGCATGTTAAAATCATGCATTTAAGTTGTCTGACTTCTTTGGCCCTAAGATAGATGACTACAATCAATCGTCTTGATTGAGTTTTTTTTCGGATCTAAATCCCTTGAATATTTTTTTTATCCATCTACTTTCTTGGCAAATCAATTGTCAATGATAAGTTGGGGACCCACTTATATGTAATGAGTTCCACTTGAATTCACGGTAGATAATCCACCAAGAAGAAAGACAGAAAGAAAATATATTGAAGGTAATCTCAAAAAATTGTCATAGGCCAAAGAATTTCAAGAAACCTAATGCTCAAGCAAACATGACTGAAACGGCCAAGCTTTCTATGGAAGGTAACGACATGAATCTCTCCGCAACTATTTGAGAATGTAACTTGGTGGATAACCCCAAAGAGTGGTGGGTGGACAGTGAAAATGTTAAAATAATATTATTCTAATTAGAAATCTTAGATTTATTTTTTGAAACTACACTACTTAGCACATTATTAGGTCGGTAAATTAGTTTAAATTCTTAGACCAAAAAATATTATTGATATATAGAAGTAGCAAAAAAATTATACAAATTTTTAGTGGAGACAAATTTTTAAAAAATTATAAATTTATAAACAATTCAAAAATACCCTAAAAAAAACAAATAAAGGTCATATAAGCAAAGAGGTGGCATTGAATGGAGAGGTTGTGACTACGCATATAATTTGTGTACGTGTAAGCTTGGCAAGGAACTCTTTTTTGCTACCATAATTATATCAACACTTGTACTTAACATTAGTTCATGGTTTATCTCACTATCTAAAACAATAGCGTATGTAGTACACGAGACTCTCGTTATTACTAGATTTAAAAAGGGGTTAGATATATACAACTAGTAAAACTATTTCTTATAAGTAGTGAGACTATTTCCGCGACTCAAACCCATGATCTCTATATCATAATAGAACAATTTTACTGTTGCGCCAAGACCCGCCCTCTCATTGACTATCCAAATGCACCATATACATAAAATTTGCAAGTAGTACTCTTTAATGGCAGAGAAGTTTGAAGAGACAAAACTTCCCGATACGTTTTATAATTTTTATTTTTTTGGAGATAATAAATTTAATTTTTCATTACTGAAAATTTTACTTCAATCATATTTTTTTTGTCTTCACTATAAATGATTTTTTTCGGTCACTATAAGATTCTTTAGGTGATAAAATATATTTAGTCATTAAAAATTTCATCATTAACATCCCATGTTCAACGACAAATTTAATTTTTCGTCACTACAAATTTTACTTGAACTAAGATGTTTTATTCATCACTATAAGGATCTTTAGGTGACGAAATATGTTTGGTCATTAAAGATTTTGTAGTTAATATCCCATTTTGGTGTAGTACGCATGTAATTGGAGGGGACAAATTATAATTAACCTTAGTTAAATTCATATAGTTTACAGTTAAGTTATGATTGGAATTTTGGTGCAGAATTGGGTTTGCGTATATTTAATTATTAAGGGTCCAAAAAATAAAGCTTAGATAATATGACAGCCAACATGGTAAGTAAATCTAAAAGCTAAATGAATAAAAGCGCGACCAAAAATTTTAGTATTGCAGTGTCACGTCATTTACTTATTTATTTTAATCTTATTTTTTGATCGATCTAACATTATTTAATTATTAAATGTCAAGTACTACAACCAAATGTGGTAGGTGTCGCAACATCTCAGCCATCCATTAGATTTTACTTCATTTGCCTCCCTCATTTGTCCTTGTGGAGTTTCTCTATATATATCTCTCAAATTTTGATATCATCACCACACACAATAGCTTGGTCCAAAATCTTCAACTAAGGAGCCAGGCATAATGGAATATGGCAAGAAGCCTAACCCTCCAACTAAGCCTGTTTCAGTTAAAGATTCACCTGAGAACACAACCAACCTCAAAGCTGTGAAGCTTAGATACCATTATTTGATCACCAATGCCATGTACCTCTTGCTCATACCACTTGTAGGACTTGTATCACTTCATCTTTCAACACTTTCTGTCAAAGACATATTGCCACTATGGAAAAACCACCTCAATTTCAATCTTTCTACGTATATTTTATGCTTACAACTCATAATTTTTATAGCTATCCTCTACTTTAGGAGTCGACACAGAAAGGTTTACTTGGTGAATTTTGCATGTTTTAAGCCGGACTCGGCTTTAATGTGTAGTAGGGAGGATGTGATTGAGGGATGTAGACAAGTTGGTTCCTTCACTGAAGAGAGTTTAGTCTTTAAGAGGAAAATTTTGGAGAAGTCGGGGTTCGGACAAAAGACATATTTACCGCCAGGCATTATGAAAATCCCACAGAACCGGTCGTGGATACAGGCGAGGAAGGAGGCAGAGATGGTGATGTTTGGACCCATCGACGAGCTGTTGGGGAAAACGGGTGTTAAGACTCAAGATATTGGAATACTTGTGGTGAATTGCAGTCTATTCAGTCCTATGCCATCGCTTTCAGCCATGGTTGTGAACCATTACCAGCTTAGGAGCAGTATTTTGAGCTACAATCTTTGTGGCATGGGCTGCAGTGCAGGGGTAATAGCTATAGACCTTGCCAATAATATTTTGCAGGTTGGTTTGCTATCTTAATTCTACTTTTTCTTTTAAAAAAAAAGAAGAAGTGTTAATTGAGATTGTGCTGCCAGACTTTTATGAGTTATTGTCATTTGTATGGATCTGTTTGGAATTTTTTTTTTTTTTTTGGATTGCATTTATGAAGCCTTTTCCATCCCGAGAAAATATTGGGCATAGCGGTGACGTTGGTGTCCACTTATATGTTTATTAGAGGATGGTGACACTACGTGACAACGGTGACGTTGGCGTCACCATTACACCTAATATTTTTTCCTCAGACTTAGTCAGAAGGATTTGTACATGAGATTCAAACAAAAATCATATTCAATCTCACGTTTGGTAGGTGCCATAAATACATATGGGGTCTATTTTTTTTATTTTTTTTGGGAATTTCGAAGGTGCGAGGAAATTTTATTGATTTTAAATTGCACCTAGCTAGGAGGGGACGTATGTACTTTATCCCTCGATGCAATCTAATTACATGAGATTAAATTAAAAAATAAAAATAGAAGGAAATCAATGCATGCAAAGTACAAGAAATAATTAAAAGAGAAAAAAATTCTAAGCATGCTACCCTTTTACTTAATGCATGTGTCCTAAAACTCAGCCCATAAGGAAACTGCATTAATGAAGCAGCCCTGAATTGGAAGTCTAGATGAGTTCAGAGCATGACATAGAAGCTTGAGCTAAGGGCGTCAGTTGAGGCGCAGAGCCAGTAGAATGAGCTGAGATGGAAGCTGATATGGCATGATAAGTTACCTGAGTGTTCAGAAGACTAAGCAGCTTATCTGATAAGGCAGCGAAATAGTCCATATCAACCCTGATAGATAGATCATTTGATAGGCCACTGCACTTATTAAAAAGATGAATAGCCTATCTGATAAGGAAGCTGAACAGAGGCGTGACCTAAAATAGCCCAAAACCTCTTAACAGACTCTTGCACTTTCGGTGAGAGAGGCAACCGTTGAGTATCCTTTGAGAGATCCTCTGCCTTCAAGCATATAGATTAATGTCAAATCATATTATTTAATTCACTGTTATTGGGATATAAGCGAGGGACATAATAAATTGTAACTAATGGATGATAGTGGAATGCATTTAATGATGTGACTCATTGCGGTATTAAATGCATACTACTATCACTCTATTGGTCACAATACATTATGTCTTCAAATTATGTCCTAATAGTATTGCCTTTTTGTTTTCAAATTCAAACTCACTTTTTAAAACCCCCATGGGGTTTCATCAAACCCTCACTTGTGGGTTTTAATTCACTATTCATTGTAGGCCGGAATTCATTTACTCTATAAATCTCAAACCTCAAATTTTGAACAAAACACGAGTTTAGAAGATATATTAGACTATTTTCACAAAATCTATCCTCTAAATCCCATCCAAACTCACATACCGAAAATGCCCTGTGTGCATTCATTAAAAAAAGCTCCTTAAGAGCACATATAGAAATATATTTCAAGTCTAACCATCCATTTTATAAATGTAACAGGTGCACCCCAACTCCTATGCCCTAGTGGTGAGCGTAGAAGTTATGACCCTGAATTTCTACACTGGTAACAAACGGCCAATGCTCGTCTCAAACTGCCTTTTCCGATGGGGTGGGGCTGCAATATTATTGTCTAACAGACCGTCCGATCGCCTCCAATCGAAATACCAACTCGTCCACACTGTACGAATGCACAAGGGTGCAGATGATAAGTGTTATGGTTGTGTGGTCGTAGAAGAGGATGATAGCATGAGACTTGGCATTGCTCTTTCAAAAGACTTGATGGTTGTTGCTGGAGAAGCATTAAAAGCAAATATCACAACACTCGGGCCATTAGTTCTTCCCATGTCTGAGCAAATCCTATTTTTCGCCGTCTTAGTGGCAAGAAAGATCTTTAAAATGAAGATCAAGCCATATATTCCAGATTTCAAATTTGCTTTAGAGCATTTTTGCATTCATGCTGGAGGAAGAGGAGTGCTTGATGAGTTAGAGAAGAACCTTAACCTAACTCCATGGCACATGGAGCCTTCAAGAATGACTCTATATAGGTTTGGCAACACTTCTAGCAGTTCATTGTGGTACGAACTTGCCTATAGTGAGGCTAAAGGGAGGATCAAGAAGGGTGATCGCACTTGGCAGATTGCATTTGGATCGGGTTTCAAATGTAACAGTGTTGTTTGGCGCGCTTTAAGGACTATTAATCCAGCTAAGGAGAAGAATCCTTGGATGGAGGAGATTGATGAATTTCCTGTTCATGTGCCCAAAGCCTTTGTTATTGGTTCTTGAAGATTAGTGACCAGTTTCTTTTGGGATGATACACTATGGCTTTACCCAAAAATATTGTAATGGTAATGAATAAATTGTAATAAAGGTCAATGCCCTCCGACCCTTTTAGTATGCTATATATGCTTAATCACTGTATACCAAAATGTGGTTTCTATATAGGAGAATAGCAATGGGAGTGATTAGAAAAATCATATGGATTTACCATGTAGAAGTATATATGAATGGGATATAAAATAGTTATGCAATTGATGGTTTGTGTGTGTTTTAAACTCGTATTTGTTATTCAAAATAGTTATATAATTAGATTAATTAAACTATATAAAGTCTAACTTATGCACTAAATCTAAATAGAATGTATAGTAAGCAAAAACAGTGCATTCACAGGGACACAAATCTTCACGAACAATTAATAAGAAAACCAGAATAGATAATTCAAGCATTGTTAAACACAATCTCCTTAAGACAGATTTGCTCCCTCTCGGTGCTCAAGGTTAATGAGCAATTGTCTCCCAAGATAGAACGGATTTTACATTCTTGAAAAAATAGCACTTCAATATTCAAGATTCCAGCGAACACAATTTGTGTTTATACTTGAATCGAACCAAAAGAATAATGCAACAATATGTAGAGAGAGAAGAAATTTTGAAACTAGAATCCAGAATTGAGATAAATTGAAATGGCAATAGGACAATTTATATATAGACCCTTGGTGGTTGTTCAAATCGCCTAAAGAGACCTGGGATATCACTGTTTAGATTGAAGAGACACACTCTTCAATCTGAACAGGCAAAAGACATCTCCTAGAATGAACAAACTATTTGGAATGAACCAGACCCCTTATTCAAAGTAACGAGAAGAAATTTAAAAATCCGATTGAATTTAAATTTTGATTGGGATTTTAATTCCAATCCGCGTTTAGATCCGATTAGTTTGACCCATGACCTGCACCGCTCCAAATAAATTTTGTCGAAAAAGATTATACTTTTTTTGCCCAAGCCCAGTCGGGTTGGGTCGGGGCGTCGCAGGTGGCACATATGTGATAACTAAGGTAGTGTAAGCGCTCGCTCTGCTCACAAAAGGATACATTTCGGACGTGTATTTATCCTGAAGATTAACACATTGATATATTGAGTTCTTGAAGAATTTATTTTAAATATATTTTGTGCATTACTCTCTTTATATTTTGTCGATTTCACGAGTCTATAATCAGGCAAGGAAAGAATCCGTTTTCGAAAGAATTTCGAAGTAAGTTACTGAACAGTAAGCCTTGAATATTATATATTGATTGTGAACGCTTTCTTTACAATTTAATATTTGTCATTTGAGCCGTAAGTTTATTGAAGAAAAAAAATGTTATAGAAATCCTAAAAACTTCATATCAGTTTTATAAGTTATAGAAATCCTCCAGATTTCAAAAGTCTTGATAACTTTGAATTAATATTTACAATTCATAAAAGTCTTGAAGACTTTACCATAAAACTTTATTAACTTTAATTATTGTTGACTTTTGTTACAAGTCATTTATTTACATTTTAAATTTATTTGTTAGTAGCTATTGATAAAATATTATATTAATAAGTCTGTCGGTTTTCTAAATGAAACAATGAACTAATTGATTTTTTTTCTTTTCGTCTATCATATATGTTACTGATATTATTGTAGAATTATTTTTGGACATAATTTTTATTAGAAAAATGCTATTTGTACATAATTTGTTGACCTTATTTCTTGATCTAATGCATCATAGATGTTGAATTGATAAAGAGTAATTAAGTTAGCAAATTAAATTCAAATAACACTACACTTTATGTTGAGCCATCGTTGGGTTAATGAATAAAATGCTCAAACATCACACATCCATCTATAGGATAAACATTAAGATAATTTTTTTTTGAGTTAATGGGATGGGGGTACCTTTTTCAAAACTTAGTTGGCTTTAAGTTCCACCTCCAAACTTATCATTATTTAAGTCCTATAATTGATGACTTATTTGTCAATAAGTACACATTTTAAAAAAAATTCAAATTCTTCTTGAAATGTATTCCATATTTACCCCTACCATAAATAGTCCATACCTAATAGACAACTTTTATTTTTTCAATATCTAAATATTAGAATGTGAGACTTTCAAGAGTCATTTTGATATTTGTGTATCATTTGAATTTTGAAATTTCAAAACATATTGGTATTTCATTATCATCTTTTACAAAATTATTTTTTATTTTCAAGTTCATTATCATAGGGCACTAGGGAGGCCGGTTCAATTGTATTTTCTTCCTGGTTCAAGAAGTTGCTATTGTATTTCTTCTTCACCAGTTCAGCCATAACTTACATTGTATTTTTTCTTCACGTGTTCAAGATTATTCTTTACCAAACGGGACACCATTAATCTGTAAGTATTCAAGATTCCGGTATTATGGTGTTCAGCATATTCATGAAATTTTCGAAATTGTGGAGCATTAAATTCATGAATTTTTTTTATTTTATTATGTTGGAATTTTTCATAAACATGGAACATTATTTTTTGTTGGTCATTTAATATTTTCAATGTTTAATCTCTTTTTCCATTCCGAAAAGATAAATGAAAATCTCATGCTAAAATTATTTAAAGATTGAAACTAGTTTTTTTAAGCTTCTACGTCACTTTTTTCATGAAGAGTTTTGATTTTTCTGTAATCGAATATGATTTACTATTTGGTGTCTCTCTTTCATTTTTTAATTTTTTTTTTTGGTCATTGATGAAATCTGGAACATGCATTATCGTATATGATTTACTGTTTGTTGTCATTCTTTCGTTTTTTGTTGTTGGTCATTTAATATTTTTCAATGTTTAATCTCTTTTTCCATTCCGAAAAGATAAATGTAAATCTCATGCTAAAATGATTTGAAGATTGAAACTAGTTTTTTTAAGCTTCTACGTCACTTTTTTCATGAAGAGTTTTGATTTTTCTGGAATCTTATATGATTTACTATTTGGTGTCACTCTTTCATTTTTTAATTTTTTTTTTGGTCATGGATGAAATCTGGAACATGCATTATCGTATATGATTTACTGTTTGTTGTCATTCTTTCGTTTTGGGAACCTGTTACTGATTTTCTGTTTATAAACCTATTGAAGGTCATGGAAGAAATGACCTTGCTATTATGCAAATATCGTCTTGAGACGTTAGTTATGAGATGTTCAGTTCTATCAAGTTTTGATTTCATTTTGCATAGAGTTTGCGAGGAATGGGATGAGTTGAGAAATTTGGATGTGCGTATATCATATTCGATTCCAGGTCATCCGAATTGTTCACTACGAAATGATGATGACATGAAGAATATGTTTGAGTTAGTACGTTTAATTAATGTCAATCATATTGAATTGAGGGTGTATGTGTCTAGTGATACTTCAATTGCTGTGGTTGGTAATGAGTTGCTTGAAGATGTTAATGTTGTTGAAGACGGAGTTGAATTTGAGGTCGATTTACTTCCTCGTTTTTGTTCACATACCGAGAAAGTTCTTTTAACATCTGGGTGGGAAAATGAAATCAAGTGTGAAGGTCAGAAATTTGAAGGTGGTGTTACCCATTTTTGGACTGTTCTATGCAAATATGCAGTTGAGGTTGAGTTTAATTTCAATTATGCGAAGAATTGTAAGACAAGAGTTGTTGCGGAATGTGCGTCGAAGTACGTTACAGGATGCGAGTGGCATGTCATTGCTACTCTTCAGAGGGTGAATGGTTTCTTTTACATAAGGAAACTACAAAACCAACACACTTGTGGAGTATCTCTACGTACAACCCAAAACAAGAGGATGTCTTCCAATTTGATTGCAGATTTAATCGTGGACAATGTCCGTGAAAACACGAACACTCGTCCAACTGAGGTGGTTAGCGATTTTCGTTCATCGTATGGCCTTACAATATCATATGACCAAGCATTGTTAGGTGTGGAAAAAGCAAAAGCAATGCTTTTTGGGGATTATTCTTTGTCTTATGATCAGTTACGTTGGTATGTAGATGCGGCGAATAATACAAATGTCGGTAGCCATATAGTGCTTGATTGTGATCAAATATCTAACCGATTCTATAGGTTATTTGTATCATTCAGGGCATGCATTGATGGGTTCAACTACTGTCAGCCTATTTTGTTTATTGATGGAACATTCCTTAAAGGAAAGTACAAAGGAAATATTCTTTCGGCCATTGGAAAAGATGGAAATCAAGGTATAAGTTATTTTGTATATGATATTTCTGTATTAATAAATTGTTACTGTTTATTGTCATTCTTTTTTTTAATTGAATCTGTATACTGCATCTGTTTTATTTATTTTTTGAATCTGTATGTTATTACTCTACTTGGCAGGTTTATTTCCTTTAGCCTATGCGGTGGTCGATTCAGAAAATGAGACTAATTGGCATTGGTTTTTACAACAATTGTCGGTGATTTTGGATCCTGAACGAGTGGTTACATTTGTGTCTGACCGGAATGCTGGGTTGTTGGAAGCTATGCCCAAGGTTTTTCCGAGGTGCCACCATGTTTTTTGTTTGCAGCATTTGAAGGCAAACTTGAGGGACAAGTTCAGTGGGTCTCGGTTTTCAAATGTCCTGAGAAAGTATCTGATAAATTTGTTTCGTGAGGCCGCATATGCACCAACAATTTCAATATTTAATGAAAAGATTGAAGCTTTAAGACGTGAAGGTGGACCCAATGTGGACAGATTTTTGGAAAATCTTTCGTATGAAAACTGGGCAAATGCTCATTTTAAAGGCAAACGTTACGGTGAGATAACCTCTAATGCAGTAGAATCATTTAATTATTGGATAATTAAGGCCCGAGATTTACCGATCACAAGCATGGTGGACACTATAAGGGGACAACTTATGAATCAGATGGGGTGCAGGTTGGCTACATCTCACACATGGAAAGAAAATCTGTGTCCTGCTATGGAATCTAAATTACATATTGCATTCGTTGAAGGCAGATCTTGGTCTGTGAGGGTTTCAAGCAACGAAGTATATGAAGTCAACTCATATCCTTCGGTTTCTGTTGACATCAAGAATGGAACGTGCACTTGTTTTCAGTGGCAAATTAATGGTTTTCCTTGTTCTCATGCGGTAGCTGCGATACGTAAAAGTGGGAGGAATATGAACGAGTTTGTGGATTATTATTATCATGTGAGCACCTACAAGAAAGCATATTCTCAAGCTATATTTCCTATTCCAACTCTTGGTCGTGCAGATTTTTCGGTGGACGAAGCTGAGATATTGCCGCCATTATCTAAGAAGCAGTCTGGCAGACCAAAGAAGTGTAGAATAAGGTCACGTGGTGAACTTATTCGGCGAATTCGATGTGGTCGTTGTGGGCGGTTAGGGAGTCACAACAAAAAAACATGTAATGTGGCTTTGTGATTGGATTACTGTTTTTAATTAATATTTTTCCAATGCTCTTTTAATTTTCTTGATGTGAGTTTTTTTTTTCTTTTTATAATTCCATAAAAATTTAGCTCCACAAATAATAAAATTTATGACAACAAAGAGTGTCAAATAATAGTTACTTATACAACTAAAAGTAAACCAATACAATCCGTAAAAAATAAGTGATACCGCATATAAAAGCATATATTGCCATCAAATAGTGGACACGAATATCAGACATACAAATAGTGTCACTAAAGATTTACACGAGATAGTGATAAAAATATATCAATCAGTGGCGTTATATAATGCACCCTTGGTGCCCAAGTAATGTCAGTAAAGAGTGACAACAGATTGTGTGTAAATGATGACAATATATATTTTTCACACTCAAAGAGTTGTACCTAGAGAGGGACTCGAAAAATTGTCATGCAAACAGTGTCACCAAAGAGAGACACGATATAATGACAATCTGGCTCCAATCAATGGCATCATGTAATACTCCCTTGATAGTGCTCAAGTAGTGGCAATAAAGAGTTGCAACAATAGATTGGACCTAAATGATGACAATATATATTTGCCCAATCAAAGAGTTGCACCTAAAGAGGGACTCGAAAAATTGTCATGCAAACAGTGTCAACAAAGAGAGACACGAGATAATGATAATGGGGGTCCAATCAATGGCATCATGTAATGCCCCCTTGATAATGCCCAATTAGTGTCAGTAAAGATTGACAACAATAGTTTCTATCTAAATGATGACAATATATATTTTGTCCACTCAAAGAGTTGCACCTAAAGAGGGACTATAAAAATGTCCATGCAAACAGTGTCACCAAAGAGAGACACGAGATAATGAAAATGGGGGGCCAATCAATGGCATCATGTAATGCCCCCTTGATAGTACCCAAGTAGTGTCACTAAAGAGTGACAACAATAGATTGTACCTAAATAATCACAATATATATTTGTCCACTCAAAGAGTTGTCCCTAAAGAGAGACTCGAAAAATTTTCATGCAAACAGTGTCACCAGAGACATGAAATAGGGAAATTAAATTAATGCAACATAAGCTGGAATAATATAACATTAATAAAAGTGTTATTCAAACACAAAAATTAAAATCTTAACATTTGAACCTTACATTACATTTCAAAAAATTGACCAGTCAAAGTATGGATATATGCAATAAATTCCCAACATTCAATTGTATCCAGTTAATCTTTGACTCCATATTTTGTCTTCAGTTTCTTCCGTTCATTGAAATCTTCTTTTGTCCAAGACTTGGGATGGTTCAAGAACAGTTCAATCATTTCTGATCGGAATTGTTTCACCTGTGCTATTGTTAATTTCGGTTGTATTTCTTCGCCAAGTGCTAATTTCCTCATTATATAGCAAACATGTAGGCCACAATCAACCCTGCATTACGTGTATTTTTTCAGTATCAGTATGTGTTTTTTTTTTCATTCACAAAACATTATGTTAAATACGTACGAGCCAGCTTTTTGCTGTGGACATTTGTCGGACGAATGAATTGGCAGCACTCTATCCTGAGTCTCGACTAACATTTCGTTTGACATTTGCATATCGGATATCTTCTGCTCAACATAATCCTTCTGCATTTCAAAGTAAGCAGTAATCAATTAAAATATAGTAATTATTGCAACTCATAAAATTTAATAAAATGTTGTATATGGTTATTTTGATTACCAGTATGGTTGCATCTTTGAGCCAAACATCTCTTATCCCGCGTCTTGGTTTTAACGAATTGTAGTGTGTCCAAATGCCAGCATCAGTATCCAATACTAGAAGTGGCCAATGGTTTGGCTGTCCATCCTCGCTTTCACCGATTGAATTCATTGGAAATACGAGGTATTGGTAATCTCTCCCAAGTACGAGTTTATTGTCAATTTCAACTTCACGTGCATAATCTAGCCGTGGGGAAGTCACCAAGGTCTATAATTTTCGTGAAGTGTTTGATTAAATATGTGACAGATGCATATTTCAAAATATTTGTAATATTTATATAATCATTCATTTCATTCCGACTTACCCAACAAAGACTATTGAAGAAAAAACAACGTCTTTTAAATGTTGATAGTTCGCGGGCTTCCTTAAATTCATGCAAAATATCACCCCAACAGTCTATGATCTATAACAAAAAAACATGGCTGCAATTAGAACCATTTTCATAAATTCAATGAAAAAATTTAACCACTATAGTACGTACATTGTTGTAAAGCGCATCTTCTCCCATCACTTTCAAAGCATCTTCGACATTTATATAGCTTCCAACGGACATTCTGGGCCATATTGTTGACCTGCATAGTTATAACTCGATGATACTTAAAAAACAACGAAAGAGTGACAACAGTGTCACTAAAGAGAGACACGAGATAATGACAATGGGGGGTCCACCTAATGACATCATGTAATGTCACCTTAATAGTGCCCAAGTAGTGTCAGTAAAGAGTGACAACAATATATTATACCTAAATAATGACAATATATATTTTGGGCACAACATACTAAAAACCAGCCCCCAAAAGGAATACACATATAAAATGATTTAGTACACTTACATATATCCTTCTGTTTGCTCAATCTGTCTTAATTTTTTGTATATGGATGGATCGTTTGATTGGCAAACTTTCCACAACCTTTTCATTTCCCTTTCATACTTTTCTTTCTCTTGCCTTTCTCTTGTCTTTTCTGACGAATCACCAACGATGATAATGTCATTGGATGTTTCCAAGTGTTTCTTCATGTGTTTCTTACCCTTTTTTTTTGAAGTTGTACTCATAGTTTCCATCCCTTTTCCTTTTCCTGTCTTTTGCTTTCAACTTTCGAACCATTGACGTTTGAACTTTCTCCATTTGCATTGGGTCTCTTTTGGTTTCCTCAACTTCTTCTCCTTTTTTTGCTACAACAGATTTGTTATTTCGTTTATTTTCAGCACTTTGTGGAAATACTTTAGGTACATGAGCAGTCTGATATTATTGGGTTATGACATGAACAGACAACTCATTAATCTGTTCCACCATCTCTTCTTTTTCTGATTCAAGTCATGTCACTGTTTGTTTCAGTTGTACATTCTCAGCCTCTGATGTGTCCTTTTCTTTCCTCTTTTGTTCAACCGAACCCTTAAGATCTAAAATTTGTATGTCCCGATCAATCAATGTCAACATGAATTCTGTGACTTGAGTTGCCATGAAATAATATAATGACTGGTTGTCTTGTTGCAATACAAGATGTTGTGACAACAAATAGTAAAACACAGTGCAATCAAAGAGTGACAATAAATAGATTCAAACTACAATTTTCAACCAAAGAATAACACCAAAGAGTGACCACAAATAGTAACAGATTCTTAATAAAGTAAAGACACCAAATAATTGCAACATTTACTGATACCATACACAAATAAATTTTTTTTTTTAAAAAATTATTAATAAAGTTGTTGTACTACTTACTTGTTCTTTCTCTGTGCTGACAATATTTCGTATGATTGTTCTAAGAATTTCATTGTCCTTTGACAGCTTCTCATTTTTTTCTATCCTTGCTTGATCTTTCTACCTCATCTCAGAAACAAGTCTTATAGCTTCATCTCTTTCTTTCATGATTTTCTCTTTCTCATCTTCGTTACAATCAAACTGTTCAGATGATCGTTTCTCTGTTGAGTCACAAAGAATCACATCAACTAGAGCATCTAATTGCCTCATTTGCTGCTTCTCTTCTCCCGTATTATCCCTCGCATCATCATCAACATGTTCTTCTTCATCAAGCTCATTACCCTTATGATCAACAATTTCATGCATCTCAATTCCATCAACTTGTTCTCCCTCTTCCTTTGTATTCCTTTGTGATGTGATAAACAACTTTTCTTCTTTTGTTCTCTTCAATTTTTTCTTCATCACCTGTATATAAACAACAACATCAACAATAACAATAAATTTTTTTATCATTTTGTATTATTAGATTTTAATTGTAAACAAATACTAAAACTTACGTCTTTGGCCTTGATTTTTGCCAACTTTTTCTGTTTGATTGCCATGCTCAGGAGTGTTAAGTTCCATTTGAGAAACCTTGGAAATTTTTTCGAGCAATCCGGTCTGATAATTGATGTGTGCTCGCATATCCAAAACTGCAAAATTCAAATACACCATTAAAACAAATGTGTGATGTTTATAAAATAAAAACTCATCAGATTGAACCGACGACTTTTATTTAAAAAACTAACCGGTATTACAAGAACGCATCCAGTGACTGTGTCAGGTGTCTCTCTTTTTTTTTGTAAGGGATGAAATCAGTGCATTGAGTATTGATTGAGACTAGTTATATTTTCTAATCTCATCCAAATCCTCTATGTATGGAATATACCCCCAGCTTAGTGTTTGCCCCGTCGTAGCAAAAAAAATTGTAACTAACAAGTAAAGACATAGTAACCTAGCAACATCCTCGAAATCATTTTCTGTGCTGCCCCTTGATGCTTGTATAAGTCTACTCCTTATAATTGGTCCTGTCAGCCTTCGATCATTTTTAAATCTCCGTTCAATAAATGGAGTCAACACCTTCCCATTTAATGTTGAGTCAATTTTCTCAAAACCGTCTTGAATCCCAAATATCAAACTCACATCATTCCTTCGCATTTTTACTTCTTCGGCCCCTATACAAAATCTGGAAGTGTTGGCATTGAAACATAAAATTATCTCAAGGATAATGTTGTCACTTTTTCTGCACCATTTTTTGTCAACATGTTTGTCTATAATGCTCTCAAATAGCAACCAAAATGGGGTCTTCTTCAACGTTCTCTTGTTCTCTTCGTTGAAGATAATTTCATCCATTGCCCGTATAATAGCAATCATATTAGATCTATACTGTGGATCATATTTATCCACATTCTGATGTTGTTCAGATTTTTTTTCTTCAACTACTTCCCTACACTTGAACCCATTTTTTTTTGCTGATGAGGACCGTGTTTTTGCCATGCCCCCGTATAGTGTTACGGTATACTGTATCTATATTACAATAACTAAAACCCAATATCAACATCGAAGAGTTTAGTTCAATAATATAGATCTAATGTATTTAACATTAATAAGCAAATTTAAACGAATGCATAGAGTTTAAACGAATGCATAGCAAATTTAAACAAATTTATGAATTTTCAAGGAATAAATTATTCAAAATATGTGATTTTGCACATCAAAGAGCTTTGCATTCTCAAAAAGAGATTCATCATATAGTAACACAATGCATAGAGTTTTGAGCAACTCATATAATTCATGGAAAACGAATGTATTTAACTTTAAGGAAAAAAATTAAAGTCATTCTCACTAAATTTATGATTATGTATTTTAGGTTTTCGAAATTTTAAACTAATGTAAAACCTAAAATCTAAAACACTCAAATATACGTTGAATATATTTCAATTATCAAAATAGATTCACCATACAGAAACACCATACCTACAGAAACTCTTATAATTCGTAGAAACTAAAGTCAATGTCGAATAGTTTCCAATATCTCAAAAGAGATCCACCATATAGTAACATCATTTTAACCGTTTAGAAATCAAAAGTTTCATGGAATTTTCAAAAGATATACACCACATACAGTAACTAAAATCAACTTCAAACAGTTTCAAAATCTCAAAAAGATATACACATTACAATAACATGTTTACATTTTTTATGGAACTCTTATAATTCATGGAAAAAATTGTATTTAACATTAACAAGTAAATTTGATATCATTCTCACTAAAATCATAGCTATGTTTTTTATGTTTTTTTATTTTTTATCAAAGAACAAAAATTAAAATAGATACTTTTCAAACAAACCCAAACGTACGCCGAATATATTCAAATTCTCAAAAGAGATTCACCGTACAGTAACACAATGCCTAAGAGTTTCTGAAACAGTTAAAATTCATGGAAAACAACTGAATTTAACATTCATAAGCAAATTTAACACCAATAACCAATAAAAAATGTCAAATGGCCAATTATCGACAAACCAAAAATCAATTTCGAAAAGTATCAAATTATTAATAGATATTCACCAAAGAGAGACATCATGCATACAAATAATGACACTCTTATAATTTATGTAAAACAAATGTATTTGAAAAACTTTTCACTAAAATTAGGGCTCTGTATTTTATTTTTTTTTATTTTTCAGCAAAGAAAAAAAAAATTAAAATAGATACTTTTCAAAAAAACCCAAATGTACGCCGAATATCTTCGAATTCTCAAAAGAGATTCACCGTACAGTAACACAATGCCTAAGAGTTTCTGAAACTGTTAAAATTCATGGAAAATAACTGAATTTAACATTCATAAGCAAATTTAACACCAATAACCAATAAAAAATCGGCCATTGGCCGATTATCGACAAACCAAAAATCAATGTCAAAAAGTATCAAATTATTAACAGATATTCACCAAAGAGAGACATCATTCGAAAAGTATCAAATTATTAATAGATATTCACCAAAGAGAGACATCATGCATACAAAATAATGACACTCTTATAATTTATGTAAAACAAATGTATTTAACATTAAAAAGAAGTTTTGAATAAATTTTCACTAAAATTAGTGCTCTGTATTTTATGTTTTTTTATTTTTTAAGCAAGAACAAAATTTGATATATATGATTTGCTTACTGTTTGAGATGACCCATTGAATCCAAAGTAAATATTCGCAAAAAATCTAGCAAAAAAACAAAGCAAAACTTATTTTTCAAACCAAATTAGGTCTTATCTCTTTCTAATTTGGGGATTTGTCAAGTAATAAAAAGAAAAATTAAATAGTAAAAATTAATACCGTTAGCAAGGAGGAACTCAAATAATCCGGTGAAGAACCGCAAAGATTTCCGACGAAGATCTTCAAAATCAATGTCGAAGACCTTCTACTTCCTTCTCCATATACACGCTATTGACACTATAAGCATAATGCAGCTTTTTTTTTGTTCCTGCAACTCACAAATCCGACGACAATAGTAATGTAGAATACCCAACTTCGGCGACAATAGAGATTCACGCTTCCGGCGACTGTGTTCGAAGAGATGGAAGAATTTTTTTGATGAACAAATATTGAAGATTTGATGGTAACGAATGAAATGACAAAATCTTTGGTAGTCAAAAAGTTTTAGGAAAGGTTCAGTTTTGGATATTCTCATTAATGGCTCTTTGGAAAGTGATGCCAGGAAAGTAATGATACTGATTCCCAAAACCGATAGTCTATTCCTCTTCCTCATTTAAAAAAGGGCTTTTATGTCTTTGTCTAAGCATATGTCCTTCTAAACCACATATTTTAAAAAGTGGACTTTTGTCCTAATAAGTTTTGGAAAAGAGACCGGCCACCCTACCACCCTTTTTTTTTTACCAGCAAAAAAAATAAATAAAGGCCCCAAGAAGACCACAAGATTTATTGACACACTTGAGAGAGGAATTTTACTAACACCATGAAATGTTAGTTACCACTCATAATTATTTTCCTACAAACAAATATCACACTCCAAGTCAGGATACTTTCTTTCAATGATTTAACCATTACAGAATTTTGCAAACAATTATGATATCAGGATCAGCCCCACTGCTTTTTTTTGACACGAATCCAAGATAACTTTAAACCTAGATAAACCAACACGACCTATGCAACACAATTAATACATGAGTCGTGTCTAGATTGACACGACCCACATGATATGTAAACAAGCCTAACATGATTTATCAACGTATTTAATCATTAACCAATTTAATCATTTTACAACTACTTAACATAACATAAATCCAATCCAAAAAATATACTTGGCATAAATAACTACTTATAATCCATTTCATCAATATTTTAGACCTATTTAACAAAAGTCAGACCCAAAAAATATATTTAACGGTCTTGTTCTTGTCATTGACGGGTTAATTTCATATTCATGTCATTTGCAAGTCAAATTTGGGTCACATTTACCTGGGCAAGTTTATGTCATTGACGAGTCAATTATGTGTTCGTATCAAATGGGTCAATTGTGTCAATTTCACGTTAAACAAGTTTAACTCAACCACGACCTGTTTATAAACTCGTGTTAACGGGTCGTTTCATTCTCTTATTTGTGCCAAGAAATAGTTGACCCGAACCCATTAATTCATGTCATTTTTTAATCATATTATCGTATCATACAAAAAATTGCCACCCCTACATGGGATATAGATTGCGAGGAAGATGAACGACGGGCATCAGATTGACATATGTAATTGCCCATAGCAAATCAAGCTTAGTATTTCGCAGTAGTTTGTCAAATATGAGTGGTACCCGGATCGTCTGACCAAGTCGACACCCATGATCTAAACCAAGGCATACTGGATGTGCAAATGATAACAGAGACACAAGCAACAAATGAATCAAGCTATAGATGCTATTGAAAACATAATATTCATTCAATACAGATACCACGTAACTCTTTAAACTTAGTATTGGACGACAAGTCAAAGTCTTACATGCTTAAAGAGATACTGAATCAGTGAGACAAACAAGTGATCATTCGAAAAGGTAATTTGGTACCCTCTAGTTACACAATTACCTTACAATTCCTTTTCCTTTTTAACCATTATTGCAGCTCCAAAATAAAGACATGCAATTTGATAGATTAGATGTAAATTGGCAACGTTTAAGCTCTTCTATAGCTGCTGGAGTCGAGATAGAGAAGTCAAGAGCCATTACGAAACATTTCTGTTACACATCCATTCGACAAAGAAACAGAGCAATAGATTCATTGTTTTCCGGAGAGGATTGATTTGCTGGTTGAAGTGCTTTCTAATGAAATAACGGCTTTGAGTAAGAGTGTACCAGTACTTGCACACGCACTTGAAACGCAGCAGAGATTTTATGGGCAGCCTTGACAGTACCTCAATCACAACATCTTCTGGCAATTTTGGATCACCATTGCTCACCATTTTCCCCCTCAACTCTCAGTTGTGATGAGTTTGTCTATCTTTTATCTCTCCTGGTCACACAGTAAAAAAACAATTGATTGGGAGTAAGACAGTGTTGATTTGAACTGAGTTTACATGATACAAAAAATAATTCGTGACACAGGCCTGCAGCCTTGATCTCAATTCTAGACAAGATACACCAAATGATGAGCATTAAACATCAAATTGATTTCTCACTATTTCATCTGTGGCGTGCAGGTGTATATATCAGAAAACACAACTCGAATATCTATATAATAAAGTAGCTTACAATTCAAATCTCAAAAGATAAACAAAATGACTTTTGCTATTCGCGGTTGAGATTGCTTTAAATTTTACTTTAAAGTTAATCTAATGGCTAATATTAACACCCTAAATTTAATAGGAAAAATTGGTCCCTAAGGGTGTGTTTGGAGTGATTTTTTAAAAATACTTCTAAAAATTATTTTTCACAAATACTTTAAAAAAAATAATAAGGTTTGAAACCGCCCCACTACTACTTCTACCACCACCACTCCCACCACCACCACCGCCGCCGCCACCACCACCACCACTACTGCCACTACAGTCGTCGCCGCCGCCGCCACCGCCACCACCACTGTCGCCGCCACCGTCGCCGCCACCACCGCTACCACCACCGCCGTCGCCGCCACCACCACTACCGCCCCCACCGTCACCATCACCACTACTACCACCGCCACCACCACCATCACCACTGCCCTCGCCACCACAATCATTGCCACCCACGACAACCATCATCGTCTCCTACCACCACCACTGCCGTCCACTACCTCTCACCCCCACTACAAACCGATGGTTAAATTCTTATATCTCTTCTCTATATTTGTGATTTGATTTTGGATATGAATACAAATATGTTTATTGTTTATCATTTTTTATTACATTGTGCCTTCAAGCACAGGCAATAACTAGTCTATATAATAAAGTAGCTTACAATTCAAATCTCAAAAGATAAACAAAATGACTTTTGCTATTCGCGGTTGAGATCGCTTTAAATTTTACTTTAAAATTAATCTAACGGCTAATATTAACACCCTAAATTTAATAAGAAAAATAGGGCTCTAAGGGTGTGTTTGGAGTGACTTTTTAAAAGTACTTCTAGAAATTATTTCTCATAAATACTTTAAAAAAAATAATAGTGTTTGAAACCGCCCCACCACTACCTCTACCCCCACCACCACCACCACCTCTGCCACCATCGCCACCGTCGTCACCACCACCGCCTCGCCACCACCCACCCCCCCGCCACCACCACCACCGCCGCCGCCATCACCTCCATCGCTGTCACCATCACCACCACCACCAACGCCGCCACCACCGTCACCACCACCGCTGCCGCCACCACTACCGCCGCCACCACTAGCGTCGCCGCCGCCGCCATCACGGTCTTTGCCATCCACCACAACCATCACCGTCTCCTACTATCACCACTGTCGCCCACCACCTCTCACCCCCACTACGAACCGATACTTAAATTCTTTTATCTCTTCTTTATGTTTGTGATTTGATTTTGGATATGAATGCAAATATGCTTATTATTTACAATTTTTTTTTACGATGTGCCTTCAGGCACAGACAATAACTAGTCTATATAATAAAGTAGTTTACAATTCAAATCTCAAAAGATAAACAAAATGACTTTTGCTATTCGCGGTTGAGATCACTTTAAATTTTACTTTAAAGTTAATCTAACGGCTAATATTAACACCCTAAATTTAATAGGAAAAATATGTCCCTAAGAGTGTGTTTGGAATAACTTTTTAAAAATACTTCTAGAAATTATTTCTTATAAATATTTAAAAAAAAAAAATAGTGTTTGAAACCGCCCCACCACTACCTCTACCACCACCACCACCGCCACTGCCACCACCACCACCGCCGCCGTCGTCGCTACCACCACCACCGTCGCCGCCGCCACCCCCACCTCCTCCACCGCCACCACTACCACCGCCACCCCCAACGCCACCACCACCGCCACCACGGTCATTGCCACCCACCACAACCATCACCGTCTCCTACCACCACCACTGCCGCCCACCAGCTCTCACCCCCATTACAAACCAATGTTTAAATTCATTTCTCTCTTCTCTATGTTTGTGATTTGAGTTTAGATATGAATACAAATATGTTTATTGTTTACCATTTTTTATTACTAGGCACAGGTAATAACTAGTACATAAATATAATACGAAATATGGGTATGAATACGAGATACGGGTAAAACAGCTGGGATATGTCTATAAATACATATTTCTTATTTTTACTATTATGTAATGACTTGATAAACACAACCAGAATATATATAAATACGCATCAATCCACATACACACAACATCTACTTTTATCTTCAGCAATTTTTCTTCAATAAACCAAAACAAGTATAAATTGAGGACTTTGCAAAACAATTATTGTGATGATCGCAATTGCAGGCCATATTACCCATCTGTCCAACCAGACGTATGACTCAAATTTTTTTATTTTTTTTCCAAAGAAACAATATAGAAGAAAAGTTGCAAGGCCTGAATCCCAATTATGATTTTTTTTTTTTTTTAAAAAAAAAGAGACCAGAAACAAAACACAAACGTCTAAAAAAGTAAGGAATTCATTAGATAGACAAAATTAATTAAATTACAATCCCAAGGACGGTAACAGCCTCGAATTTTAGCAATTGCTTCAGGAAATTAGTGCGTAAAAAAAAAAAGTAATTAATCAAATTACTAGAAATTACTTACAAGGTCTCCTGGAGGTATCGGCTATTGGGTTTGATTCTGAATGAATTCTCAACGTTGACGGAATGGATATATATAAGGTTGCCGACTGATTGGAAGATCGTAGATGACGGGAATAAGAGCAAATTACACTTAGGCTCCCTAACTATGCTCCTTAATTCACACTGTCCCCTCAATTATTTATTTTCTAATATTATACATTGAAATATTAATTTGAGTTCATCAACCTGTGTCTAGTTTTTCGTTGTAAATGAAAACAAAAATTAAAAAAATTCCAGTTGAAAAGAAAATGGCAATATCATCTAACAAATGCGGGATGGAACTGCTGCGTAGGTGATGACTAGAATAATTATGTGGGTGATTGACAATTTATACTCTAAAAAAAATTATATTCTCAATTTATACTCGATGGCATATTCGGTTTTAGTATTAGATGGGATTAGATAATTGATTTCATTCTAATGCATAATAATAATTGGTCAACAAATTTTTGCTATCCCAACTAAATTACGTTTTGATCAAGGTTTGGATAAAATAGTGAGTTCATTATTTTAATACCATTCTCATGTTTAGATGAGAGATCAATGTATAATTTTAAGTTGAGAAAAACGAAAGCACCCTAGAGCCATGCATATACCTTTACTATATAAGGACACTCTTGTTGTTTTGAATTTTAATACTAATCATGCCTCATTCAATATTAAAAGATAGGAGTAATGCTATCGAAATCTAAAAATTTGACATAATCTGTTAATCTAATGATGTGGTTTTATTGTAACAATTGGATTAATACTAAGTTTTATTGTTTGATAGGTCCTAGAATTAATTCAATAACTACAGTGAATTAGGTCAGTAAATTAGGTTTCAATTGAATCACTCAAAAGATAGATAATCCAATTGTCATTTAACATCAAATTTGGGTCAAGTTATAAGTATCGGTATTAAAGATATTTTAGTACCCAACTTCTTGGTAAAGTTTGCATTTAACACCTCATATTTGGTATAAACCAATACTATTACCTGCAAAATGTATTGTTTTTTTGTTGATATTGGCAAAAGCTATCCATATCAAACCTACCCAATTGGAAAATTTGTACCGGTATTATACACCTATATGGAACGTGAAAATTTGGCACATAAATGGGTTATATGGAACCTATCAAAAAGTAAATGTTAGGTGATATATTCCATGCATAAAGGGGTGGTATTATAGTCATTGTGTATGTTATTTAACCTTATTTTATGCACGCAATGAGCCAGAGCCAAAGAAACGTGAGTGAAAGTTTGGTAGGCCAAATATTTTTTATAATCGAACTGTAGTACCCTTGTATCAAATTGTTATATTATACTTTAAAAGATTATATTAATATTGGTTATGCCAGACACAATATGTATCCTTGAATTAGTATTCAACTAAACTCAAATGCATCTTGTGTTAGAATTTGACCTAAACTCTCTAATTATTGTGAACGAGAGTTTGTTGGGTAACAAATGAAGCAAGCTATAGATGCTATTGAAAACATAAGTAATGCCATAAGTTATTGATACCACTTCAAAAGCTCATTCAATACAGATACCACGTAGCTCTTTAAACTTAGTATTGGACGACAAGCCAAAGTCTTACATGCTTAAAGAGATACTGAATCAGTGAGACAAACAAGTGATCATTCGAAAAGGTAATTTGGTACCCTCTAGTTACACAATTACCTTACAATTCCTTTTCCTTTTTAACCATTGTTGCAGCTCCAAAATAAAGACATGCAATTTGATAGATTAGATATAAATTGGCAACGTTTAAGCTCTTCTATAGCTGCTGGAAGTCAAGAGCCATTACGAAACATTTCTGTTACACATCCATTCGACAAAGAAACAGAGCAATAGATTCATTGTTTTCCGGAGAGGATTGATTTGCTGGTTGAAGTGCTTTCTAATGAAATAACGGCTTTGAGTAAGAGTGTACCAGTACTTGCACACGCACTTGAAACGCAGCAGAGATTTCTTGGGCAGCCTTGACAGTACCTCAATCACAACATCTTCTGGCAATTTTGGATCACCATTGCTCACCATTTCCCCCCTCAACTTTCAGTTGTGATGAGTTTGTCTATCTTTTATCTCTCCTGGTCACACATAGAGTAAAAAAACAATTGATTGGGAGTAAGACACTGTTGATTTGAACTGCGTTTACTTGATACAAAGCAATAATTTGTGACTCACGCCTGCAGCCTTGATCTCAATTCTAGACAAGATACACCAAATGAAATAGTGAGAACTTGATATGCTGTTTATTCCTCTATAGACACACACACACACACCCTCAAATGATGAGCATTAAACATCAAATTGATTTCTCACTATTTCATCTGCGGCGTGCGGGTTTATATATCAGAAAACACAACTGGAATATACATAAACACATAGGAAGCACGGATATGGATACGAGATACGGCTATAATACGACATATTAAAACCCTAAAAAATAGGATACAAATACAGTTGTGATAAATAAATAAATAAATATATATATATATATATATATATATATATATATATATATATTTTTTACTATTATGTAATGACTTGATAAACACAACCTGAATATATATAAATACCCATCAATCCACATACACACAACATCTACTTTTATCTTCAACAATTTTCCTTCAATAAACCAAAACAAGTATAAATTGAGGACTTTGCAAAAACAATTATTGTGATGATCGCAATTGCAGGCCATTTTACCCATCTGTCCAACCAGACGTATGACTCAAATATTTTTATTTTTTTCCAAAGAAACAAAATAGAAGAAAAGTTGCAAGGCCTGAATCCCAATTATGATTTTTTTTCAAAAAAAAAAAGACCAGAAACAAAACACAAATACATCGACAAAAACGTCTAATCAAAGTAAGGAATTCTAGACAAAATTAATTAAATTACAATCCAAGGACGGTAATAGAGACGAGCTGAAAATTCAAACGTCATCGAATCTTAGCAATCCCTCTAGGGGATTAGTCCCTAAACTGGCCGGACATTCCCTCACCTTTGAACCAAAAAAAAAAAGAAGTAATTAATTAAATTACTAGAAATTACTTACAAGGTCTCGGCTATTGGGTTTGATTCTGAATGAATTCTCAACGTTGATGGAATGGATATATATAAGGTTGCCGACTGATTGGAAGACTGTAGATAACGGGAATTAGAGCAAATTACACTTGGGCTCCCTAAACTATGTTCCTTATTTCACATTATCCCCTCAATTATTTATTTTCTAGTATTGTACATTAAAATATTGATTTGAGTTTGTCATCTTCTAACAAATGCGGGATGGAAACTGCTGGGAAGGTGATGACTAGAATAATTATGTGGGTGAATGACAATTTCTCAATTTATACCCTTGATGGCATGTTTGGTTTAAGTATAGTATTAGATGGGATTAGATAATTGATTTTATTCTAATCCATAGTAGTGGTAATTAATAATTGGTAATAATTAAATTAATAATTAAAATATAAATTAATTATTTGAATTCTAATTTATTACTTAATTTAATTACACATATAATTCATATTTTTTTATAAAAAAAATATTGTTTTAATTTATTTTCGTGTAACGCACGTTGTGCATTGCTAGTATGGATAAAACAAGAAAAATAAATAAATGGTTTAATACTAATTCAACTAAACTCAAATGCATCTTGTATATATATATATATATTGGGGGGAAGGGGGAGGAGGACTTGAACCTTTAATCTTAGGAACGCAAAATTTTCACAAAATAAGGAGTATCATTAGATCAAATGCCCATTGGTTTGTGCATATATGCATCTTCTTCTTCTTCTATTTTTAATCTGAATGTGAGCAAAATAAAATACGGTTGCTATTTTTCACCACCAACAAATAGCTCAAATAATTCAAGATAAGTGGACAAAACATATGGAAGTATCGTTATGGAGGTCCAAGTGTAATTTGACCTAGTTGTTTGATTTTGGACAAAACATAGGACTTATTGATGGAGTGTGAAACTAAACAACACAATTAAGGGACAATATGCAACCAAATAGCATAATTCATGTGCCAATATGAAATCAATCAACATAACTGATGGGGCAATGTAGTAAACACATACAAAACAAATGATTGAGTAATCGGAACAAAAAGTTAGAAAGTCACATAAAAGAGCCACCAACATCAAATCTTAAACCACATACAAGAAGAACATAAATTCCCAAGTTATAGATAATGTTGACAAGATAAGTTGTGCCATAACCTATTCAAGATGTAATTGAAACTTCAAAAGATCAATCGACACAGATACTCTAAACTGTCGAAACGTAGTAATAGCATAACCTATTGAGGATGTAATTTCGCCCATCTTTCAAATCAGAATTAAAGATCAATTTTTTTTTATGTTTTCCCAAATGAAACAGTATTAGAGAAAAACTCAAATTAGAAGCAAAACACAAAATGTGAAATACATTGGACCTTTATCAAAAATATGTTAACTTTACCCAAAAGCTAAAAGTAGTTTACTTTTAGACTTAATGTTTGTTTTATGAGGCCCCAATGTACTTCACAAGTGTAAAACCTTCTACAAATCCTAAAATATAACAATATTTTTATAAGTCTATGTGAAACTTTATAGAAAGTCCTAAAATATAACAAAATCTTCTAAAAAAGATTAAAAGTAACAGCTTTTTTGCTTTAAAAGTAGCAACCTCTGGCAAATTCTGTTAACTCTCTTTTCTTCCACTCTCACGTCCTCTCTTCAAGTTTTTCTCTCCCTCACACTCTCATTGTCTTGCTTTGGCTCTTTATTCTTATCTCTGTGTCTCTTGCTCTCTCTTTTTAAGACTCCAATTAATTTATTCGTTGTAAGTTCTTGACTTTACAATTGCACCAAATTTATTGTTTGATCACGCCCAATTTCAAAAGCACTAAAACGTTGAAATTAAATCATATCGCAACTCTCTGTAAAATGTCTAATAATCATAAAAAAAAATTATTATCTTTCTAAAATATTGATTGAGCTCTCATGTGAGTTTTTCGCTTTTGGTCTCAAATTGTATTGGGCTACCTTTGTATTTTACCTATTGTCGCCTACTTTTGATACACTTCCTTCATATTTAGTAAAATTGAAGTAAATTATATTATTGACAGAGACTTAAATTAACTTGGAATATAGTATCTGATTGACAGAATTTTAAACTAATTCAAAATAAATTATTAAAAATACGACTTAATTGTACTAATGAAAATTTTAATAAGTCTAGCGGTTTTCTAAATCAAATAATGAACTAATTGAATTTTTTTCCTTTTTTTTTTTTATTTACCAAATATTATTTAAGTTTTTGTTATGGGAAGGGAATTAAACCTGCAATTTCTGGTCAAGGGATCCAACCCAAATCCAATAAACGAAATGGGAGAGAGATATGGTGGAAAAATGGAGTGGGGTACAGGGAGAAACCTGAACTCTCTAGTAGCAGGGTTCCAAAGAGCCATGCGATTGTGCAGGAAAAACAAGCCGTCTATGGGACCAAACAATAGTTTGTATTACCATGGGAATATGTAAATGGTCAAGATCTTCTTGTATCGGGGGCATTCGCATTCCCACAAGTGTTTCATCAGGGAACAAAGTGACATCATATTTTTTAGTGTCAAAATTACAATGATGAAAAAGAAGACGGGCATATTTTTTTTCCCAAATGAGACAAAATCTAGAAAAATATTGCAAATTCCAATAAAAAAACTCATGCAAGAAACATAAATCAACAACATCTAATCAAAAGAAGGAATTAATTCAAATAGACGAAACCAATCAAATTTCAAGAAATCTATTCATAAGATCTTTTGGGAAAATCAATCATAAATTGGGGAATTTGCAAAATCAGTGTAATGATCGTAATTGCTAACCATGTTGCGCATCTACCAAATCAGGCTTGAGGAGCCAAATCTTTTGATTTTTTTTCCAAATGAAACAAAATCAAGAAACGTAATCCCAATTCTGATGAAGGAAAAAAAAACGCAGACCAGAAAAACAGAAACACAAAACATACATAAACCAGGAAAGAATTCAATCAGATAATTGATGAAATCAATCATCAAATTAGAAGAAATCAAGAATAAGATCTTCTGGGGAATATATTACCAGCAATTATAGGGTTTTTGTTCTACGGGACAAAGAGGAGTGAATGGCCACTAGGTTTCAGTCTGAACAAATTCTGTCCGTTGATCGAATGGGGTATGCAAGGTTGAAGATTACGCAGTGGGAGCTACAAGGCTTTGTCTCAGTCTCAGTGTCAAGTTATTTATTCTTTTTCTCTTTGTTTTTATATTAGATAAACAATTATATAAAAATTTGAATGGTAAAATGTAATTTTTAAAAAATAAATTTAAAAAAATAATAGTTAATTATTTGGGAGTTCAGTGATAGTTAGAGCTCACACACCGTACATAAAGACTCTGATTGGAGGAAACCTTAAATTTTGAATTCATAAACTAAAAATCGTAAAAATTTAGGGAATAGGGAGAGAAGACCTCACGTATCCTTTCTCTTCTAAATTCTTTGATATATATATATGTAAATCTAGTTGGGTCGTCCAAGTTGTGTCGAGTTGGAACCAATTTATTTTGGGGTCATCCAAGTTGTATTGAGTTTGAATCAGTTTATTTCAGGGGTTGTTGGAGTTGTAATTATTTTTAATATGATTTAATTTATATAAAGCGACACTAATTTAATTCATTTATTAATTTTATTTTCTTACTTGAGTTGATGCAAAAAACTCGATTTTGAAATTCAAGAATGTAATTTTCTTAACTTTCGACCAAACTTACCACTTATGATTTCCCATAAACTAAATATTCACTATAAATTTATGCTATCTAAATAAAGTAAATATTTTTATTTAAAAAAGAATATATATTGATGATGCATTAAAGTGTTTATGCAAAAAATAATAAAGAGCGAAGTGAAGAGAGCTCAACACAAGCAACACAAAGATTAATTGGTTCAGTCTGGGTGACCTAGTACACTGGAAATGGCTACGGTGGCCGGAGAATCTTATTATTCAAGAGATGTAGTGTGTTGAGGTGTGTGTGATGTCCCCTATGTGAAGTTGGCTCCAAGGGACTCTAATTGAGGCATGATCCTCGTAATAGGAAGCGGATGGCTATACGACTTCCAAATTCTTTTTGAAACATATATTGATTGAACTAACAGATGTTGGGTGATGACTTAAAGACCCTATTCACATAGCACTTTTGGACACATATTTTTCCTCGGGGCGGGCAAATTTTCCTATAAATAGGGGGCTCGGGCCTTTTGTTTGGGGGGGGAGGGGGGGGGGGATACAGAGCAATACTTGATGGAAAGAAAAGAGTTTTCTCTGCGACACTTTCACTATGATCTGCTTGCTTTATTTGAAGAAAGATAGCCGGTCATTTCGTGAAATTCGCCTTATCCTCGTAACGGGCGAGGTGATAACGGGGTGATTTCTTGAAGCTTGCTCTATCTCGTAACGGGCAAAGTAATCTCGAGAGACTAGCGATGTGCCCTCGATGACTACGTCCCCACGGATTCCCTCTCATCGGATGGAGATTCTCATGTACGCTGATGATGGGTTGGGTCTCTCTAGAAGGTGGGCTTGGCCCAACTGAAATTATGACTGAGCCTTTATTGGTCTGCATCTGTGAACTGGGTATGCTCTGGATCGGACTCATCATATATAATACTTAATCAAAATATAAAAAATATAGACATTTTTTCACACAATACTAACAAGACAAGCTTGTCGTGTTTCATAATAACATAACCTATTTATTAGTGTGTTAGAAGATTGTATTTTCTTTTTATTTATGTCAAAAGTTAGTCAATTCTTTCTTATTAATTTCGTGTCGAAATTGTATCATATTATTTTATTATTTTTAAACCTTTTTCTTAGCAATGGGTAACCATTCATCTTTTAGTACTCGTAGTTACAATGCGACTTTTAAAATTTCATATAACTGAACGAGATTTACAACAATACACATTTCTTTCTTGACAAAACTATCTATGATGTATTCAAGTGAAACTAATTATATACAAACGAAAGTGTAAAACTAACAAATTTTGGGGTAAATTACACAAAGCCTCCCTGATCTCCTTCAACAAGTATGGATTGCATTTAATCTCCTCTTACTTGTGAATAAAGTGCAAATTGTGATAGACTTAACGGTTTTTACAAAAAGACTAAAATACCCTTCATTTTGTCTTCTAATTTCTTTTGTAATGCCATCCATTCTAACAACTTAACACCCAAAAAAATACCGGCAGATAGGCAGACCCCTTTCTCAACCATCATTACTGTCCTACCCCCACCACAATTGGTCAATCCCCACCCCAAAACTCTCCCTTCCACCCCCAACCCAAATGCCACAAAACCCCATTGACACACCAGTCTAAAGCCCCCAGCTTCCCCGTCACACCCCTCCCAAACACCAGTCAAAAGTCCCCACCAAAATGGCCCATTTGAAACAATAGTTTTGGAATCTAGATGATGTAGAAGGTGATGGTAAGCAAATCCTTTTCAAGATTTTGCAAGAGCGATATGGCAATTCATGAAATGGGTTTTGAGAAAGGTGTTTCTATGATCTCACAACCATGACTTTATTTTTTTGGTAATTGTTTATGAAAGAAAACAGGGGATGGGTAATTGGGTATGGAGAGTCGTAGCATCATGGTGGAGGTGGGGGAATTGCAGCAAGGGTGGGTTAGGTGAAGGAGTCGCATAGCCGATAGGGGGGAAGAGAAGGAGATAGGGGTAGAAATGTTGCCAATGGTGGGGATCACATAGGTGAATGGGTTGGAGAGAAAGAGAACGAGAGGTGAGAAAGAGGAGGCTACAAGAAATCTATGGGTTTTATGTTTGCCCAATAAATTTTTTCTGTTGGATAAAATTTGGATGAAAGGGAAAAGTTGGTTATTTTAGAAAAAAAAAAGTTATTTATTTTATACACGCTTGTAATTATAGCGTCGATATAATAAACGGATTCTGTTAAATTTATAATTTATTCACAAGTAAAAGGGGATTAAGTGAAACCCATAAAACTTGAGGGGATGATGTGCAATTGACCTTAAGTTTAGGGAAGCTTTTTATAATTGTACTTAATTCACCTGAGCGTGAAGTACACGGATGATTGAAGACATGTAACATGGTTATCTCCTAAAAATAAAAAGTAAAATGGACAATTATACCCTCGATTAGAATTATACAAAAAAAAAAAAAACCATATAGAAAACTCTCCCTCATTCTACAAATTGCTTGAGCCTTCTCCGACACAATCAATGGAGTCGTGCTTCAGTGGTATAGGATTTCATTCTTTAACCCAGGTAGAACCCATCTCTCTTTCTCTCTCCCTTTAACACATTTGCAGATGCAAATCGTAGAAACGCTAGACCTCCGTCGAAGCGCCACTGCCTCCTATTCCTCAAACTCTACCATCACGCCATCCTCCTCCGCCTCTCTTCCAAAAAATTCCGAAGCTCTCTCAATGTCATCAAAATCTGGAAACTCGTCCAAATCTGTCCACACTAGGGCTCAATTTGAGAATTCCTTTATAATCGTTGATGACAATAACCTAAATCTCACCATCTTCGACACCATCAAATTTGTAGAAAACTTAATTTCAATTTTTGATACATTTGATTTTAGGGTCTTGAAATATAAGACTTGTGTAGGTTTGATTTTTTTTTTTTTTTTTTTTGTAGTGTTTTTTGGATTTTGGTAACGAGTGATGGTTGAAATTGTTGGATTGGAGAAAAGTGTGTGTGATTGTGGCAGTAGGAGGATGGGATGATGGCTAGGTTTTTCTACTGAATGAGTTGTTTAGATATTTGAAAAAACAAAGCTTTTTAGTATCATGATGATTTTCCATTCTATTCCCTATAGTCAAATACGAAGAATTTAACTTTTATTTTTTATTCCATTCCATTTAAGGACTTGAAATTTGAGATGTGTGTGGGTTTCATTGGCTTAATTTGATTATGGTAGTGCATTTTTGAATTTTGGCTGTAGGGTGAAGGTTAGAATGGTTTGATTATGCAGGTGAGACTGTGTGACTGTGGCCTAAATTTTGCTGGAATGAGTGTCATCACAAAAAACAAATTGAATGAGAACAGAGGGTATTTTAGACTTTTTACAAGAACCATTATTTCTATTACAATTTACACTTTCTTTTTGAGTACGAGGAGGCTAAGTGCAACTCGTAATAGTTGAGTGAGGTGATGTGCAACTCACCTTTAGTTTAAGGAGGGTCTGTGTAATTTATCCTATTTTTTAAACGCTCAATTTTACCATATATTGAGCTTTTTGAATATCCATTTGTTTAGAGCATCTCCAACAAGGTTTTGTATTTTAGCTATCCAAAAGTGCATTTTTTTTATTTTAACTACTCATTTTTTCAATAAATACTCCAACATATTTTCTATATTTTAACTATTATTTTTAAATATTATTTCTCATATCTTGTACCTTTGTTGAATCTATTAAAGGGAGAGAGAGAAAAAATGGAAGGGAAGACAATGAGTGAACAAGAGAGGTGGAAAATGACAAGAGGAGAGAGAATATATTATAAATTATTTATACATAATGTTAAAGTGATACTCTAAATATAGAGCATCACTCTAGCAAAAATGTATTTTACCTATTCTAAACATCTTCTGGTGGAGCATATATTTTTACCTTTGAATAGCTAAATTTTAGCTATTTTGCAGTTTTATATGTTCTGTTGGAGATGCTCTTAGGAGTTGTCTACCATACCAGGAAAAAATGTTTTATTTTGGCTTTTGCGAATCCCAATCTTGAGTACTTCAACTTAAATGATTATTAATTTTTGGATGCGGAGATGTAATTTGTTAGTGGATTTGGACTATGATCATATTCGGAACATACACTTCGTGTATTCTAATCAAGAAATTTGATGGCCATTCTGTTAATGTGTTTCAATAAGCCTTCCAGTGCTTAATTTATTGCTACTTTTGGTGTGTTGTTTTTTCACCATGTTTAACGCTCAAATCCTACTTGATGGATGTTTACAATTACAAGATTTGTAAAGTTTTCCCAACAAATTTTAGGTTCTGTTTATGCATTGACATATGAGCTTTCATTGGCATCAGGGACGCACTCTAAATATGAGATTTTATATACTTCGAAAACCATTTTCAAAAGAAAATTTTGACCAATGGTGGAGTATACAAACAGTCAACCATCTCTCAACCAGAGAAGTTGATTTTTTTTTTTTGGGACTTGGTGGAAAAGAAATGCATTTATACCGGTACAATTTGTTTGGGTCATTATTAATGGGGATGTATATTTCTTATTATATTGTTGCTGTTATAACGATAAGTTTCGCAATGTAATATAATATAAAAGTAATGTCAAAATAATAATTGTTGAATAATTTGACTTAATTTAATAAAGTAGTATAGACTCTCTTCGGCATGCTTTTCACGTGCACTATCCTCTGATTCTCGATAAATTTGATAATGACAAGGGCATGACCGGCGTGTTTCTTGATCTTTGATTTGGTGTTGACTTTGGTGTATTTGGTGAAGACAAGGGTTTGATCAACGTGCTCCTTAATCTTCGGTTTGGTAATGCTTTGTTGAAGATGAGAGTCAGATTAACGTAATTTTCGTTCTTCAATTTTTGATTTGATAAATTTGTTGAAGACGAGGGTTAGATTGATGTGAATCTCGTTCTTCAATCCTTAAATGGCTTGAAAATGATTTGAATCATTTGAAGACAGACCTTAGTGGTTTGCTTTTCTACTCTTGAGATGAATTTGCAAGACTTCGGTTAAGGGTAGACTCCGGCAGAGCTTCACTGCTAACATTTCCTTCTCCTCCTGAGATGGACTCGAGCAAAGCTTCTTGATATTCTCTCTTTTTTGGCTTCTCTTGGCTTTTTTTTTTTTTTTCTCACTTTATTGGCCTACCTCAGACCTCTATTTATAGTGTTAGGAATAGTTATCTATAGGAATGATAGTGAACCGGGTAAAAATAGGTATTCGTCCAAAGCCGCCGCGTTTGGACCAGGGATAGACCATACGTATTTGACAGTGCACATATACAGGGATACCTGTATAAACCAATGCGGGGATGAAGGCAGGGATGGACTGACACTTACCCCCTCCCCGCCCCTCCCCGCCTCGCTTTACCCGTTATTATTATTTTATATATATATATATATATACATGTTGCTGTATATATGTTCAATATTGGAACCAAAATTTTTCAAAATTTACTTGATGGACTGACACTATTGCAGGTTTGACAGTTCTTATGTACTTGATGCATTTTTTGAGCTCTTTTAGTGTGGTTGACTGAAAATAATAGTGGTTCACCATGAGATTAGTGTCTTTGCGATCCTATGTATGGTTAATTGACTAAAAACTTCTTTGAGTTTGGTTTAAGTGAAAATGGAGTGAGAAAAGAAAGAATCATAAAATGTGGTTGAATAAGACATATAATTATAATAGTAAATATATGATGATTGTATTAGAAAAGTTTTTCGCTGGTTGGGGGATAATGTTACTGTGCTAAAGTGGCATGATGTTTATTGCAGATAAGTCGTCCTTGAATTAAATGATTTTATTAGAATGAAATCAATACTTTTTTGGTTATCCAAGCCCCATTTATGTACACCACACAATTTCTAATTTCGTTTCTGGGGGCCATGCGAGTGGAGCGAATTCTTTCTTGTTCCTTTTATTTCCTTCACCCCTTCATTGGGTAGATAAAACAAGTGTTTTTGTTTTAAGGCAGTATTAATATTCTATGACTGAATACCAATAATTTTGAGTAGTTTTAATTTAATTTACAAAAATTGTAAATTGAATTTTTTTAGGTATAGTACTAACTTTTATTTTTGTAGTACCATAGACAATATAGACGTCATTTGCTTAATTTAAACCCCACAAAATATATTTGTCATATATGCGAGAAAAAGAAAAATAGATAAAGAGTACTATTTCCAAACAAAATGACAAAGAAGAGTACAATACGATCCCAAAGAATGGGTAATGAGAGATATAAATTGACCCTCTAACCTCTTTGTTAATAAGGAGTGACTAACTAAGTTAGGCTTAGTTTGATTGTGAAACATATTTGTATAGCCTTCAATTTCAGGTATACGTGTTTGTGTCTTTGTGTGACCATATATATATGAATCATATTCTTTGTTTGTGACTTGAATTAATGATGAATAATATAGATATGGGAACCGTAAGTTCGACAAAAAGAAGACCGAGAGTGGTTTAGCGTAATAGTTTCTTGGGATGATGATAATTTGCAGAAACGTGAACATAAAACCCATGATGGAGAGAACACTGGTGTAAATTCAGAATTGCTGCAGTACAAGCGGAGTCTGTGGCTACACCATTCACATTCCTTTTGGCTGTATGTTCAGCATATTTATGAAAAATGCAAGCTAATAATGATCACTGAATAAGAAATACAGTGGGAAATTTACAAACTTAGTTTGTATCTCTATGTCAGAAAAATGGAGTGATGCTTAGTTTTTTATGGTTGATTTGAAGTGTCAATTTTCTTTTCTCTATTATATTTACTATTTCATTCTTTAAATTGCTACAATGAGGGGGACGAGGATATTGCAGGAGTATGTGGTAAACTTACCATCAGTTGATGACAAATTTTGTGTGTTGCTAATTTTTGACGATCTTAATATGTAGTTGGCTTTGTTGGTCTAACCCTTGACCCTTCCTTATATCCAAGGAACCAATTCATGTAATATAGAAATTTCAATTTGCTTCGATTATTTGGTTTTATTTATTTTGTCCTCTCAAAATAGTTCATGTGCAACGCACGTGTGCACCAACTAGTTAAAAATAAAAACAAAAGCAATTTTGTTTTTTTCTTTTTTGGTGGTAAAAAGTTAAAACAAAAAACTTGTTTAGTTGTAATTTCTATTTAAAAAATATGAAAACTTATTGTGCCGATTTTTTGCCTTTTATTTAGTGGCCAAAAGCCTTTTATGGGGAAGCCGTAACCAAACAGGCTTGCCCATTCAAATAACCAAAACTTTTTAGTCATTTTATAAACTTGTTTTAAGGTTTATGTAAAGAATTCAAGTTGGAGAAGTAAACTATGTCTTTCCGTATATTTTACATGATGAAAAGATTGCGCTTCATATACAAAATGGTGTGGTACATGCTTAATAATCAATAGCTAAGTACAATAGTTAATGTGATAAGACTATGGAATCAAAAAATACTTTTCAATATCAGGCTGAAATTAATATGAATTCTAAACATTGATCTTGTTTTAATAAGATTAGACAATTTTATATTTATTTTATTCTTATGTATAAAAAAGGGGTAGGAAACCGAAAAATTATTTTTCCGTTTCATGGTTGGACACTAATTGATGAGTGAGCACAATAGGCGACCAAACTTACTGACCAAACCACAACTATATAAATAAAATAGAGTCTCCTACTTAAGCTCCTTAAGCTAATGACTTAAAAAGCCAGATCGTTTAAATATAATGTCTTATCTTATTACTTACATTTTAATCTTCTAAGTATAGTAATTAGTTCTATTTATATTTAACCTTTTAACCGCAATAAATATTTTAACCACCCATTTATATTTTAATCACGATAAATATTTTAACCACTCACGTACGTTTTAACCGCACTAAAAAAATATGTTTTGCACGGGTACATCCTAATGCTTCAACAATTCCAAGAGATACGCCAATGTTAATAATTGCATGTTAAAATCATGCATTTAAGTTATCACACTTCTCATGGCCAAGATCACTTCAATAATCAATCACCTTGATTGAGTTTTTTACGGATCTAAATCCCATCCAATAACTTTTTTCTTCATTTACTTTCTTCGCAAATCCTTTGTCATTCATTAGTGATGTATTCACTTATATCCTACAAGTCCTACTTGAATTTAAAAAAGACGTATTTTGCACGAGTTCATCCTAGTGCTTCAACAATTGCCAGAGACATGTCAATGTTATGAATTGCATGTTAAAATCATGCATTTAAGTTATCAGACTTCACATGACCCCTAAATCCCCTCTAATATATTTTTTCTCGATTTACTTTCTTGACAAATCATTTGTCATTCATGAGTGAGAGATTCACTTATATCCAATGCGCCCCACTTAAATTTAAAAAAGACGTATTTTGCGCGTGTTCATCCTAGTGTTTTATGAATTGAGAGAGACACGCAAATGTTATTAATTGCATGTCAAAATCATGCATTTAAGTTATTAGGTTTTTCATGGTCCTTATATAGATCACAACAATCAACCACCTTGATTGAGTTTTCCTCTGAATCTAAATCCCCTCCAATACTTTTTTATTTTCCATTTACTTTGACAAGCTTAGATTGAGATCAGGCCTGGGTCCAGTTCATGAGTTGAGTCAAAATAATCAAAAGGCATGTCAGGCTTAGCTCATGGCCTCAGTCCAATCTAAAGCTCAAGAGTCCAGGAAGAGTCAACGCACGTGAGAGAGCAATTACTGGGATAGTCATTATTCCAAGATAGTGTCCATCCCCAATTTTAACGATCCTCCTAGATAAACTAATATCTTGACTCTCACTTCACCGCCTAAGTTAGAGCTCTGCACCTATAAATTGTAATCTCCTCACACAGAGGACACATACATCTCACTTTGAGCGTACTCTCTCTCTCTCTCTCTCTCTCTCTCTCTCTCTCTCTCACATTAATAGAGTTCTCGGTTGCCGCCTTCAATAGTTAGATCACTCAGACCCAACCACCCAATCTTTGTCTCTTATTATTGTCGCATTCAATGGTTAAGTCACCTAAACCCAATCACTACATCTTTGTCTCTTATTATTAATTGTTTTACACTACACACTCAACTAATTTGATTGTGGATAATTAACTTCGTGCATCATCAACTTTCTCGTGGCACTTATATAGATCACAATAATCAGCCACCATGATTGAGTTTTTTCTAGATCTAAATCCCCTCCAATATTTTTTTTTCTCCGCATTCATTGGCCCTTAAGATCACCACAATCAAATCATGTATTTAAGTTATTAGACTTCTCATGGCCCTTAAGCTCACCACAATAGTGTCAAGTATTTAAGTTATTAGACTTCTCATGGTCCTTATATAGATCACAACAATCAACCACCTTGATTGAGTTTTTCTTGGATGTAAATCCCCTCCAATACATTTTTTTTCTCCATTTACTTTCTCATGGCCCTTATATTGATCACCACAATCAATCATCTTGATTGAGTATTTTTGGGATCTAAATCCTCTCTAATATTTTTTTTTTCTCGATTTACTTTCTTCACAAATCATTCGTCATTTATGAGTGCGGGACCCACTTACATCCAAAGAGTCCTACTTGAATTTTAAAAAGACGTGTTTTGCACATGTTCATCTTAAGAGTAATGCTATATGGACTTAAAAATTAGACTTAAAAATTACAACTATTGATTTCACTGTGGGTCCCAGCATTTATTGGGACCTACTACCTATTCAATGGTTCGGATTATCAAGTCTAATTTTTAAGTCTAGTTTCTAAGTACTTTTAGCATTACTCTCATCCTAATGTTTTACCAGTTGCCAAGACACACCGTCAAAATCATGTATTTAAGTTATTAGGCTTCTCATGGTCCTCATATAGATCACAACAATCAACCACTTTGATTGAGGTTTTTTTTGGATCTAAATTCCATCCAATACTTTTTTCCTCCATTTATTTTCTTGGAAAATCATTTGTCATTCAAGATTGAGGGACTCACTTATATCCGATGGATCTCACTTGAATTTAAAAAAGACGTGTTTTGCAGGGGTTCATCCTAATGCAGTAGTGCTTTAACAATTGCCAGAGACACGCCAAAGTAAATAAATTGCATATTAAAATTATGCATTTAAGTTATATAGATCACCACAATCAATCACCTTGATTGAGTAGTTTTCGGATCTAAATCCATCTAATATTTTTTTTTCTCGATTTACTTTCTTGACAAATCATTTGTCATTCATGAATGCGCGATCCATTTATATCAAATGGGTCTCACTTGAATTTAAAAAAGACGTGTTTTACACAAATTCATCCTAGTCTTTTACAAATTGACAGAGACATGCCAATGTTATTAATTGCATGTTAAAATCATGCATTTAAGTTGTCAAACTTCTTTGCCCTATAAATCGATGACTACAATCAACCATCTTGATTGAGTTTTTTTTCGGATCTAAATCCCTTTAATATTTTTTTTATCCATCTACTTTCTTGGCAAATCAATTGTCATTCATGCGTCAGGGACCCACTTATATGAAATGAGTCTCATTTGAATTCACAGTAGATAATCCACCAAGAAGAAAGACAGAAAGAAAATATATGGTGTAATTACAAAATGTCCCCTTCAAATTTAGGTCATGTTACAATCAACTCCCTCTAGTTTTAAATTCAACAAATTACCCCTCAAAGTTTAAATATTTTTCAATTCAACCGTTAAAAGTGAGAATTTAGTCATGTGACTTTCACATGATCTCAAGTTCTATGTAAAGACAAAATTACCCTTGACAAATCCCTACTAATTTTTTTCTAAAATACCAACAAAAAAAAATCTACATCCTCAAAAAATTAAAAAAACCCAATTCAGCCTAGCTCCAGCCCAACACCAACCCTAATCTTGATACCCACCAAATCCCAACCCCACCCAAACGAGAATCATCAAACCACCTAGCAGCACCGCCACCTCCAACTCCATTTCCAGCCGCACTAACCAAAGCCAACGACTCACAACGATCACAAGCAAACTCGACCCATCATTTGTGTCTGTCTTTGTTTCTATCAAAATATCTATTCTCTTTGTATAGCATGTTGAAATCGTCTCAGATCACTATTTTACATCCATAAATTTCCACATCATTCCCGATTTTCTTAAAATTCTTCTACAACTACCCTAGGGACGAACAAACAAATACCACCCCTCCATCCATCAACCACCTCCAGATCTGTCGCCACTACTGCCCCTAACCCACTTGCATACCAATCTCGACTTTGCAAACCACCAATACATTTTTATATAGGGCGAGATGCCAATCTGGAGAGAAACATGGTGTGTGTGTGTGTGGGAGAGAGAAAAAAGAAAAAGAAACACGTGAAAGAGGGGTTTCACCGATGGGAATTGTGGTGAGGCAATGAGATACTGCCAGTGACTAGTGGAATTAGAAGGTTTCTATTGATGGGAAAAGAGGAAGGAAGTTCAGTGTTGGGATTAGGTAAAGTTTAAGTCACAGGGCACTGTGAAGCATTTATATTTGAGGAAAAATTTGATAAAAGGTAATTTTGTCTTTTCAACACATTTAAGATCACGTGATTGCATGTGGCTAAATTTTGTCACTTTTAGCAGTTGAAATTTAACAGAATGAGTTAATTGAAAAATATTTAAACTTTGAGGGGTAATTTGTTGAATTTGAAACCAGAGGTATTTAATTGTAACATGACCCATACTTGAAAGGGACATTTTGTAATTAACCCAAAATATATTGAAGGTAATCTCAAAAAACTGTCATAGGCCAAAGAATTTCAAGAAGCCTAATGCTCAAGGAAACATAACTAAAACGGACAAATTTTCTATGGAAGGTAACGACATGAATCTCTCCGCAACTGTTTCAGAATGTAACTTGGTGGATAACCCCAAAGAGTGATGGGTGGATAGTGAAAATGTTAAAATAATATTATTCTAATTGAAAATCTTAGATTTATTTTTTGAAACTACACTACTTAGCACATTATTAGGTCGGTAAATTGGTTTAAATTCTTAGACAAAAAAATATTATTGATATATAGAAGTAGCAAAAAAATTATACACATTTTCAGTGGAGACATATTTTTAAAAAATTATAAATTTATAAACAATTCAAAAATACCCCCCAAAAAAAAAACAAATAAAGGTCATACAAGCAAAGAGGTGGCTTTGAATGGAGAGGTTGTGACTATGCATATAATTTGTGTACGTGTAAGCTTGGCAAGGAACTCTTTTTTGCTACCATAATTATATCAACACTTGTATTTAACATTAGTTCATGGTTTATCTCACTATTTAAAACAATAGCATAGGTAGTACACGAGACTCTCGTTATTACTGGATTTAGGTGGGGTTAGATATACACACCCTTATTCTTATAAGTAGAGAGACTGTTTCCGTGACTCAAACCCGTGATCTCTATATCATAACGGAACAATTTTACCGTTGTGCCAAGACTCACCCTCTCATTGACTATCCAAATCCACCATATACATAAAATTTGCAAGTAGTACTCTTTAATGGCAGAAAAGTTTGAAGAGACAAAACTTCCCGATATATTTTCTAATTTTTATTTTTTTGGGGGTAATAAACTGCAATCTTTTATTGGTAGAGAGTTGAAGCTCAATTAAAAGTAAGGGGACAAATGAAAACCCCTTCCCACGACAAATAAAATGTAACGGCATTAAAAGTCAGTACTTCAACGACAAATTTAATTTTTCGTTATTGAAAATTTTACTTCAATCATATTTTTTTTTTCGTCACTATAAATGATTTTATTTCCGCCACTATAAGATTCTTTAGGTGATAAAATATATTTAGTCATTAAAAATTTCGTCATTAACATCCCATGTTCAACGACAAATTTAATTTTTCGTCACTACAAATTTTACTTGAACTAAGATGTTTTATTCATCACTATAAGGATCTTTAGGTGGCGAAATATGTTTGATCATTAAAGATTTCGTCGTTAATACCCCATTTTGGTGTAGTACGCATGTAATTGGAGGGGACAAATTATAATTAACCCTAGTTAAATTCATATAGTTTACAATATGGGCCCATTATTTTTTTAAAAAAAATTGATATAATACAAATCAAAACAATCTCAAACATTGTTCAATGACCGTTTAATTATTGATTGATATTCAAATGATAATAAATTCAAAAATCATTGTGGTATGAAAACAATCAAATAAATATGAGATAGAAAGCAAGGAAGAGGGATTAAGAGATGAATTGCAACAAAAAATATAATAAACAAAATCAACAAAACCTAAATCAATTAAAACTAAATTTTTAACACTCTATAGGGTTAAACTACACTTTTTGTCCTCATAGTATATTGATAGTTTAGAGAATGCTCGTGCCTCTAAATATAATATATATTTTTTTCTATTCTTCCAAACAATTACGGCTAAATTTTCTCTAAAAATAAGACCTACAAAAATATGAAAATGTGCAAACCTTATCAAGTAAAGATGTTTTTTTATATATCATACTTAAAGATATCGTGGAGAGATAACATGCCATCAATGAGAACTGGTCTTGATCAAATTTTCATGATTAAATCCAACTACGCTAACATTATCAAATTGAGAAACTGAATACATAAAATTTGAGTCCCATAAAGAATTCAAGCAAAATCTTCTAAAAACACAACTATACAGAACTATTACCACTAATACCACCATTACCATTATTACTACTTAGCCTAAATTTTGATAACTAATCAAATTTTGTGCTCAAGTTGAAATTAAATATAACCAAGTCAACTATTTAAATTAATTTTGCTATTCAATTCAAACCAAATTTCATCAACTAGGTTAATTTTATGTTACACAAATTTGTCCCAAGAGCTTTACTCCACCACCAACCATCCATCACAATTTCTAGATTAACTATCATTACTAAGACCACCATCGATCATTATCACTTCCAAACCTAAAACATATCTTCAGCAACCATAGGTACCGCTTTGAGAAGGCGAGCTTACTTTTAACTACAATTCAAGCCAAATAATGTATCAAATTGGCAACAAATCAAATGAACTATAAGACATATTGACAACAAATCAAGTTGAATTTCAGTATACTACAGGAATAGTGTATAACTTGCAAAATTTATGAATGTGCACAAAGTATTAAATTGAAGTCAAGATTTGAAATTTTTTAGAAAGAAAATAATATTTAAAAACATAGACATTACAACCTAAAGAACCTTGAATAGCAGTATGGAAAACTCATTAAACATCGTGCATACACCTCACAGTAGTTCCTGTCATTTTTGCTTTCTTTTGATGCAAACCATTCCCAAATGTGCCAAAAAAATAAAAGGTTTGGCTCTTGATCAAAAGGGCTCCTTGGTTCTTTTGGAATTCTTTGCAGTTTTTGGACAAAACAAACACCATAAATAGATGAACTCATCCTTGTTCACAAATGAGCACTTAGCCTGAACCAATCTTAGGTCCTCATATCCTAGAACGTACAAAAAAAGATTGTAAATAACCTAAAAATATATAAAACTAAAAAAAATAACAAACCCAAACCAATAAACCATTTTTTTAGGAGATCATTGTCCAGCTGGAGTTGTGCCATTGCTGATCGCTGGAGCTGCACCGTCGTGCTATAGATGGTCGCTGCAGCAGACAAAGTAAGTTCGCTAAAAAATAAGGATAATGTTGGCCTGCTCATTGAAACAATAATACAAACACTTGGTGCTTCGGTGACTGTGGTGGGTTTTGGTAGCAATGTGTGCGTGTGGGGGGTGGGGAGGCGTTTGTTGGCTAGGGAGGTTTCGGTGGCAGTGGTGGGGACTGGGGTTGGAGGTGCTGGTTGGTTGCAGGTAAGAGTTTAGCTTTGGATATATAGGTTGTTTGGAGGGCTGTTATGAGTTTCGGTGGCAGAGGGGAGAGGGAAGAAATGGGTGGTTGCGGTAAGGGGAGACATACGCAGTGAGAGAGGGGGGAGGGATACTCGGGTGAGGCTTCAAGATTGTCGATGGTTGATCACTTTGTCTCCGATAATGCCTCCATAGTGTTGCTGTAAAGAGAGAGGGTTTCGGTGAGGATAGAAAAAAAGAGAAGAGAAAGGGGCGCCGGTGACAAGGGCGGCTCAAGCCAATTTGAGGCCTAAAACATAAATATTAAATAGAGGTCTTTTTATTTTTAGTATTATTTTTTTAAAAAAAATTAATTTATTTTTAATTTTCAATGTGAGAGAGAGAGACACAAAAAAAGAATGTGTTAATATTGTCGAGAAAGAGATTTCAACTTTTGTTTTTGTTTTTTACCACAGAGAATGAGATATAGTGTTTAATTTCAACTTTTGCTTTTGTATTTTATTTTTTTTACTGGATGGAGAGAGAGAGAGAGAGAGAATGAGTGAGTGAGTGAGTGGGTGGGTGGGAGTAAATATGATTTGACTTTTGAGTATTTTTTTTTTTTTTTTATTTCTAAGTTTTTGATGTTATGGATTGAATTATAAGCCCAAATTATTGCAATAAAAATTGGGTGATTTGAAAGCCGGTACAATTTTTTAGACTTATTTGAGCAAAAATACAACACAAAATCTTATTTGGGCTAAAGTGCATATTTTTAAAAAATGACAATATTGCCATCTAGTAAATAGTTGATGGGTTAAAATCATTTGTATTCCTTCCATATATTTTGGCTACAATCAAGCAATGGGAGGTAAAATAGTGACATATTTTCTCTAACAGTTTCTCTCTCTCTCTCTATCCCCCTATTTTCTCTTACTCTATTTATATATTAATATTACAACAACAAAATTACACTAATCAATTGCATCAATCAGTTACAATTGTTCATATAATACACCAAACAGTTACTCATGCGTTCTAATAAACCAAAAAATTACACAAAATTATGACATCAATCCAATTTGTCATTCAGTTGTTTACATAAACTAAATAGTTGCACCATTTTGTATCGCGGCATTGTTACACCATCATGCCTTAACAATTGCATGAGACTGTGATTGTTACACCCATTAAAAAAAATAGTTACACCCATTAAAAAACAGTTACACCTATTAAAAAAATGGTTACACACATTAAAAAATGGTTACACACATTAAAAAATAGTTACACTCATTAAAAAAATAGTTACACCCATTAAATAAACAGTTACACTCATTAAAAAAATAGTTACACCAATTAAAAAACAGTTACACCCATTAAAAAAACAAATAAGTTCTCTTTTCCCTACATCCCAACAACGAATAATACATAATATCTAACAAAACATCCTGGCCAATTCTTCTCTGTTTTTTTTTTGGAAAAATTTAGTGTTTATTCACATATAATTTGTGGCATTCTAATCAAATCTCATTGCCATCGAATCCTATTGCCGAAGAAGAAGAGTTTTGATCATTAATGCCCCTATTTTACCTCTCATTACTATTGTTAATCTTTACATATTTGTTTCCTCAAATAACTGTCAATGATGACTGCATAATTTAAGGGAGGGTGTTTAGGAAAAAATGTTTTTAATTCATTTGAATTTTGTACCTAAACACAAAAAGTTTTATAAAAATTGTACTTAATGGAGTAAACAACTTATCTATATATTTTTGCTCAAATAAGACTAAAAAATTGTACTCACACCCAAAAAAACTCATAAAAATTTTGATTGGATTTAATTTTTTGGAGCTTTTTTGTAGGGCTTAAAATTTAATGGATTTAATTTTTTTTGTGGGCTAGTGATGTACCTAAAATTATGGGGCCTTCTAAAAATTTGGAGCTTAGAGCACATGTTTTTTTTTCCATACTGTTGGGCCGGCCCTGAGTGGCTATTCGTTCGGGGCAAAGATCGAGAGGAAGAACAAAGAAAGAAAGAGAGGTAGACAGAGGAGAAATGGGATATAAAAAATAATTGGGTGAAAAGATCGAGATGGATGTAGGTGATAAAGGAAAGCGAAGTAAATAATATAGTATCATTATTATATTGAATATTCTGAAATTGTGATGTCAAAAAAGTGATTTCTTTGATATGGAAATGATATTATTTAGAGCAGCATGAGCGAGGGTCAAAATTTAATTATGGACGTTAATTTTAGATTTGGACAGAATTTTAGATTTAGATGGCATTGATTTTGGGCGAGATTGAGAGGCGAATTCAATGTAGGGATGTCAATTTTGGAAATTAAAAATTTTGAGCAACAAAAGTATTTCAAAAGAGCTAATGTGGTATGTCGGATCGAAACGTTCTGAGACGTCAATAGCTTGTGACAGTTTGGGATAACGCCGTCCGTTGGATGATGACTTTTTTGGTTACGAAACGATCTAGACCGTTTTTTGTCTCCAAAATTTAAAATTGTTCTACTTTATTATATAAATCCAGCTTATTGTTTGTTTTTTCTTTTTTTGAAAGAAATTCATAAGGAATGATTAGAATATAAAAAGTGCTTGAGTAAATGCTTATCCACTTTATTTTTTTTATTAACATTCAAACAAGATTTTTTTTGTATATTTTATTTGAAATCTAGTTTTTGGTATTCTATCACATCAAGACGTGACTCAGAGGAAAACATTAATGATCTTTGTATTTTAATTAAATATTGCACAAGGTGGGTTTAATCACTCATGAGGTGAATATTGAATGGGTGGACTTAGTCATTGGATAAGCAATACACGATAGCTGCATGCGACCAAAAACGCCATGAAAATTCCATCTATGTTTAGGATTTTGATTCAAAATTGATCTTAATCTAAATTTAATTAGTCAAATAAAAATTAATTTGGCCCCATTACTTTTAATTTGTATTGTGTATTTTGTCCCTCTTAGTACAAATATGGCTGGAGGAACTTCCAAATATGAAAAGACTGATTAAGTTACACAGAAGTCATGGTTATGGCTGATAATTGAGTCGAACCTTCGAGCTCGTTTTTGTAACTACCTTAAAAAATTATTCAAAATGAGTCAAAACCGAATAGCTCAGTTCAATTATCCACCTTACTCATGATAGTTGGGTGATACATAAATCATTACGCTGTCAGAAAAAATCTCAACTTTTATAATAGGACTTGACTACGGTATCAAAGAAAAAATTTTGGTACCGCACCCTAGTGGGCTAGGCTCACAAGGAATGCTAAAGTTGAAGTGAGCATTGCTGATAATCAATGGAAATAGGCAAATACTAATTACACTACAATGTTGGAAATCTAAAACTCTATGCCCAACTACCTTCTAACAACAATAAAAAACAAAAAAAAAAATGGAATAGGGGCCATACCAAATACACCAAAATCTGGCCCTTCATGGGCATCCATGGTTAAATCTGACCCTAGGTCCAAAGTGGAAATGAAATTTGTACCTCCTTGGAAGAAGGATGGTAGAATAGTAGTTAGACCTTCTAAATAGGTTGCAAATGAAGGTTATTCAAAATTGGAGACCTACTTGGTTGGTTTTTTGTGGGGATAAAGTTACATTTCCATCTGGTTAGGTCATCAGCTATGGGATTATGGGGTTCCAAAAGGCTGCAAGAGGTCACTGCAAATCAGAATGGGTTCTATTTTTTCAATTTCTCTAGTGTCACTCTCCGAAACGAGGTACTGGAAGGAGGTCCTTGGCATATCGGTGGCCAACCCATTCTGCTAAAGAAATGGCAAAAAGGGCAATCAAGAAAATTCCTATTTGGGCTAAATTCTATAATATCCCTAACGAGTATTGGACTGCCATTGGCCTTAGCTGCATTGCAAGTGCTATTGGTAAACCCCTATACATGGACAAGCTGACTGATCGAGGAAGGAAATAGAATCTCATTTGCTAGAATTTGTGTGGAAGTTGATGCGCAACATCCTCTATTGGAGTCTTTTGATCTTTTAATGGAGGGGAGGGGGGGGGGGGGGGAAGAGGATGATCTAGAGAAAAAAGAAATTCGAGTTGAGTACCAATGGCAACCCCTACGCTGTGAAACATGCGAAACCTTTGGTCATAAGTGTACTCCAGCCATAAAAAACAAGGCCCAAAAAGATTCACTGGCAAAACCATCCCACCCAGTACTTGATGCCTCAGAGTTATGCTCCATGGGAACTAAGCAAGATGAGGTCAATGGATTGACATCCCAGGCTCCTGTTGACCTTATAAATCCTACTCAAGTGGACAAAGAGAACCCGCTTACTATGTGGCATGATCCAAAATTTAAGGGGAAGGAAAAAGTGGAAGTCACAAATCCTCGCAAGCAAGAAGGAGGCACCATCAGTATTGCGTTGAGCAGTGGCACACAAGAGGGATGTTGTGCTAGCAAACAAATTTCACCTTACAATAGGTTCAAGGTACTGGAACTACTACCCATAGAAGGTCATGAAGAGGAGGAACTTAGTGAGTTCGAGTCCCCAGAGCCTAGCATTATGCTAGATAAGTTGAAAGTCATAGATGAGATTGAGAAGCTTATGAGCACTTCGACAAGTGAAAAGCAGAGGAAAACAAAAGGTAATAATAAGTAGAAACCTATTTCTGACTTGATGCCCAAGAAGGGGTTGTAACCCATTTCCTCTCCCCTCCCTCAATGATTAAACTCTTCTGCTAGAATGTAAGAGGGCTTAACAGCCCCTTGAAGCAAGCTGAAGTTAGAAGAGAGATAAACCTATATGGAGTAGACTTATGTGGTCTTGTGGAAACAAAAATAAGGAGCGTAAAAACTGAAATGTTCTTTAGAAGTATGTTGCCTGGGTGGAGTCTTATAAATAATAATAACTCATCCCTTAGAGGAAGAATATGGGTATGTTGGAACCCAATTGTTGTAGATGTGAAACTTCTTGAGCAATCTGATCAAGTTGTACACTGTAGCATTGAGATCCTGGCCAACCACAACTCTTTCTTTGCCTCATTCGTTTATGCTCATAATGAGGCATATCCTAGAAAGCCTCTTTGGAATAACCTGATTCACGGAGCCCAATCATTATGTCATAGTCCTTGGATTGTGCTAAGGGACTTTAATGTCATCAAATCTTTCTCTGAGCAAATCGGAAGCTACAACATCAGAGACAAAGGCTTAGGTGATTTTTGTTACTTTCATTTCAAGACTGAACTAGAGGACCTCAAGTACTCTGGCATTCAATATACATGGTGTAACAGGCAGTTTGATGGGGGTATAATTGCTTGCAAACTAGATAGAGTGTTAGTAGATGAGGTATGGGGGAGAAATTTTCTTGCCTCAAAGGCTAAGTTCCTTACCCCTGGAGTTTCTGATCATTCTATTGCACTGGAAAGACTGGGAACTGGACTTCCTAGGGTGAGGTGGCCCTTTATATTCTTTAATTTTTGGGTGAAACATCAAGATTTTTTTCCCACTGTTTCGAGAGTTTGGAATACTCCACTGAGGGGCACTCCAATGTTCAAAGTATGTCAAAAATTGAAGTTACTAAAGAAAGAGCTGAAAGAGCTAAATAAGAGGAATTATAGTGATCTTTCTGAAAGAGTTCTGGATGCCAAGCGTGCTCTTGAAGATATTCAAAAACTGACTGATAGAAATCCAAATAACTAAGCACTTTGGATCATCGAGAAAGAGAAGCTCCAGCAGTACATAGAGCTTAGGGAAGCAGAGGAGAGCTTCCTACAGCAAATATCAAGGATCCAGTGGCTAAAACTTGGTGATCAAAATTTTGGTTTTTTCTTTAAATCCATTAGCAAACAGAGAATCCACATAAGGCTCACTGTTATTCAAAAAGAAGATGGAACTAGAACTGATGATTTGGAAGACATCAAGAAGGAGGTGGTCTAGTATTACAAACTGTTGCTTGGCTCTCCATCTCCCCCATTTGGTTTGAACATGCAATGGGTAAGAAGTTTCATCAGTAACAGCATCACACAAGCACTAGCAGATTCTATGGTGCAGAATGTCACAAGAGAAGAAGTCAAACAAACCATGTTCTCTATGAAAGATGGCAAAGCCCCTGGTCCAGATGTCTACCCAACTTGTTTTTTTAAGAAGGCTTGGCTTATTGTTGGGAACGAAGTAACAGATGTCGTCCTCTCATTTTTCAATTCTGGGACATTATTGAAAAAGGTGAACTCTACCATTATTGCCCTTGTCCCAAAAGTTACCAACCCCATAAAATTATCTGACTATAGACCTATATCATGTTCCTACACCATCTACAAGTGTATCTCGAAGATTATAGCTAATCGAATTAAAGTGGTTCTCCCAGAGCTTATTGATAGATCTCAATCTAGATTCATTAAAAATAGAAACATTTCAGATAACATCTTCCTCTCCCAAGAACTCCTCAGGAACTATCACTCTAATAGAGGCAGCCCAAGATGTACTGTGAATGTTGATATCATGAAAGCCTTTGATAATGTTAGATGGGATTTTATCCTAGCTATTCTATGCCATATGGGATTTCCTATGAAAGTCATTGGGTGGATTGAGGCATGCATTACTTCTCCTATGTATTCAGTTAGCATCAATAGTGAACTTAATGGATATTTTGCAGGTATAAAAGGTCTTAGGCAAGGGGATTCATTGTCCCCTTACCTCTTTGTTATTCTTATGGAAGCTTTCTCTGGTCTGATGAAGATGGCTACTCAACTGGGTAAGTTTACTTATCATTGGAGATGTAGTGTGGAGGGGATCTCTCATCTTTGTTTTGCTGATGACCTTATGATTTTCAGCAAAGGCAAAATTGAGTCAATTAGAGCCATCAAGGAGGTGTGTCCTGGCTTTTGAAGAGTTCTCTGGACTAAAGCCAAACCCTAATAGAAGCCACATCTTTTTTTCTAGAGTCAATGATGCTACAAAAATTGACATTCTTCAAGAACTGGGATATAGTGAAGGAGAATTGCCAATTCGATATCTCGGGGTGCCACTTATAACTACTAAGCTTAGGGCCATTGATTTTCAAGCTCTTGTTGAAAAAATCACTGGCAGAGTGAATTCATGGAGTTGCAAATTTCTGTCATATGCTGTTAGAGTCCAATTGATTACTTCTATCCTCTTCTCTATCCAGGTTTATTGGTCTTCTATTTTCATCATTCCGAAGAAGGTAATAACCAAAGTTGAACATATCTTGAGAAGATTTCTTTGGTCAGGAACTCAGCTCAAGGCCAGTGGGGCTAAGGTTGCTTGGCAAAATGTCTGCTTGCCTAAAAGTGAGGGAAGGCTTGGAATAAAGAACATGGAGCATTGGAACAAGACCGCAGTCATGAGATTTATCTGGAACATCGTCACTAATTACCCTCATTCTCTATGGGTGAAGTGGGCTAAGACTTACCTTTTGAGAGGACGAAGTTTCTGGAGTGTCAAAATTCTACAAAACCCCTCATGGGCTTGTAGAAAAATTCTCAGGCTCAGAACTGAGTTTCTCCCACTTATCAAGTTCAACATAGGAAATGGGAGATCCACCTACCTATGGTATGACCCTTGGAATCCTTTGGGTCCTCTCCATCAATTCATTAGGGAGACAACTATTGATCATTCTGGGTTGGGAAGGAATGCTAAAGTCAGTAGCATTATTATCAATGGTGATTGGTCCTGGCCAATAATTCCTAATGGTGCTTTTCTTCAGCTGCAGAGAGAAAACCCTCCTAGCTTCAAGCCTAACTTGAGCATGGAGGATCATGTGCAATGGATTCCTTCAACCACTTTCCATTACAATGTTAAATGTGCTTGGGAAGCCCTTAGAGATAAAGGACAATTTCAAGAATGGTCCAAGGTAGTCTGGTACTCGGGTGCTATACCGCGTTACAGTTTTATTCTCTGGTTAGCAGTGCAACAAAGATTGGCTACCAAGGATAAGCTCTTCAATTATGGCCTTTTGCAATCAATGTAATGCGTTTTATGTAGGAGTGCCATTGAAACCCATGAGCACATTTTCTTCCAGTGTTCTTTTACTTTCAGAATTTGGACCTCTATGCAAATGAAATGTAATCTTCAATGGCCTCACTTGAGTTGGCCTGGAACTGTTCAATGGTGTGCCACAAACTTATATGGTAAGAGCCTGCAAAAGCTTATAGGTAAATTGATTCTCTCATTTTCTGTCTATATTGTGTGGAAAGAAAAGTATTCTCGGTTATTTAGAAACACCTTCAAAGGTGTTGGTACTGTGTACAAAGAGGTTATCGATAACATCAAGCTCAAACTTCATCTAAGCAGAGGATATCGGAGATCTCCCTCAAATTTATGGCTTCAAAGAGAATGGGATCTTCCAGAGACTATATTTGAACCCCCTTGAACTGTTTGTGATTAATGCATCAAACTTTGGATGCCTGCTTTTCTACTCTATTCTGCTTCTGGGATTTGTTACCTTTGGGTTTGTTCCTTTCTCTTCCCTTCATTTCTTTTGGTTTATGGCTATGATATGTTGTGCCCTTGTTGGAGGAAATTCCCTGGGCTTTGTGATGCTATCATGACATGCTCTGTTGTTCTGAATGTTCTCCTGGTTGTTGCTTTTTTCTGTGGGCTTGTCTGGATGGAAGAGTTGTTGTTGCTTTGGTCAAAAGCTACCTAAATTACACAGTTTTGATCATGAGATATTAAAATTTTGGTCAAGAGTTACCCATATTACAATATTTTTTTTTAAGAGTTAGGGAAATTATTTTTTGCTTATATTTAGGTATCACGTAACAAATTTATGATAAAAAACGTTAGTAATTTGGGTATTGTTTGCTTTAGGGACCATAGAAACATATTCAATACTTCAGAGATCAAAATGATGCAATTGAAATATTGAGAATCAAAATGAGACAAACTCTACACTTTGAAGACCTCTAGTGCAATTAACCCTTGAATATTTAATTACATGGTTAGTAGGGGTGACAATTTTCGATTCAACAAGATGACACGACTCGAACTGGACACGAATTTAATGACACGAACTCAAAATGACCCGACATGCGAATACGAAATACAAAAGGGGTCATGGTCGGGTTCAATCTGCCAAACTCGAATATTGACAAGATCTACCCATTTATTTAATTGTGTTGATAACTAACCCGACAATGACCCGTTAACAACACAAACGCGATCTTATAATTTTTTATCCAAAAATGACATACTCAACCCATTTAGATATAGTATAAAAAGAAAATATGGTGTCAATTCAAGAATATGGTAATTATTCTTTCCTTCTGGGGTAGATGAAATCTATTATAAGTCCAGCAGGTTCAAAATCATGATAACTTTAAAGGACTTAGTTAAAAATGAACACATCCTCTATCTTCTCGTTTGTATGGTAACATGAACAAAACGAAATTAACACAATTAACATGTTTGATTAGTATTATAGAAATAAAATGTTAATTATTTGTAACTTTTTATTAAGCACTAACATAATTATTGTGTAAAAAATATATTTTTACTCAATATTATTATTATGTTTATTAAGTTAATTTTTAGTTTATAAAAAAAGTATGAGCATGAATTTAATTAAGTGAAAATAAAATCTTAGCGTTAAATTTTTTATTCAAAGTTTATATGGGTCAACACGAATATGAACACGAACATAACATGAAAATAAACAGGTCAACTCGACACGACATAATTAATTAAATGGATTGGATCAAGGTTGACTAATATTCGACACGAACCTGCAATGATCCGACACGACATGACTCGATTGCCACCCCTATTGGTTAGTCCTGTTTGATACTGACTAAATCCAATTACGCATATTAGTGTATTATACTATTTTTTTAATTCATGTCAAGAATTAGTCAAGGCTGACTTAATAAATTTTGTATAGAAAACACGGTTTTGAGTGGAAAACACATTTTTTTACCTGTGCTTTTAATAGAACCAGAATCACTAGTTTCAACGAAATGCAATTACTTTTAGGGCTCCCACCTGTTTATGATGAAAGTTGAGTACCCAGTTCAAGCAAAGTGTAGGTAATCTGTTTTTACAATGGTTAAAATATAACTAAAATTTATGGTAACCCAACTAACCAAACACGTATCTTTCTTTTTCTCTACCCTATCTCTTTCTTATTTTTTCTATGTACATCCTAAAAAAAATTGATTATCAATTCCGACAAGATAATAAGTGTCAATCATTCATTAAATATATACAATTTTTTATTACTGATGTACACCACATGATGTGTTAAATTCACACAAAAATTTCTAGATCAAACGTACCTAAATTGCAATCTCCTTATCAGGGGTGGCTCGAGATATTTTGGGACTTCAAGCGGAAATATTGAGATCTTTTTATTTTTAATATTATTAATAAATTTAATTTTTAAATTTTTTAAATACAAAAATATTAACTAAATTTTTATATTCAAGTTTTTATTACCATATTAGAAGTTAATGGTAAGAGAAAGAAAGAATGATTGAAAAATTATGATAGTAAGTTTAAACTTGAATTTTTTGAGGGTTAAAACTAGATTTTTTAGTAGTTTTAGTTTTACAGTTAGTTTTTTTTTTATTTGAAAAAATAAATTTTAGGCCCTTTTAATTTTATTGCTAAATGAATAGACCCAATCTACTTGAAATTTTTGTTTGGGCATGAATTTAAATTTTTTGTTTAGACTATTGTTGCACACCTGTAAATTATGGGTCCTTCCTTGAAGTAAGGCCTTAAATTTTTTTTTTTTTTATTGATCTTGTGTTTTTATAAAGCCTTTTTGTAGGGATTAAAATATTTATGAATTTAAATTTTTTTATGGACTACTTATTATAGTGAAAATTGGAAAGTGAGTCCCCCTAAATGTACTTGTTTGGAGATAAGTTCTGCAAGGAAACTTATAAGGGGCTAAGTCCATGTTTAAAATTATATGTAATGACTTAAATCCACTTTTTTTTTTTATCTCAAAAATACCTTTCCTTGAAAGGAAGTTAAATTAATTTCCTATTTTAGAAATTGTTATCCCTTAATTCAAGGTCAATTAAAATATGTCAATAAAATCTCCATCATAAATTTAAAATTCAAATTGAAAGCTCTCTCTCTCTCTCTCTCTCTCTATATATATATATATATATATATCAAATTCAAAGCGCTCTCTCTCTCTCTATATATATATATATATATATATATTATCTCTATCATAAATTTAAAATTCAAATTCAAAGCTCTCTCTTTATATACATATATATATATATATATATATTCAAATTCATGTTACTATTTTTTTTATTATGTTACTGTTCATGTTACTGCTTTTGTTGAGTATGTTACTGTTCATATTACTATTATGTTGAACATGTTACTGTTTTTGTTGAGTATGTTACTACTATTATTTTACTAAATATTAATATTCAATGTTACAATTTTTTTTTTTTTGAATATTATTATTTTTTGTGTTTGAATGATACTATTTTTTGTATTTGAATTTGAGAAAAATAATTATTGTTAAGTATGTTACAGTTTTTGTTAAGCATGTTACTATTTTTGTTGAACATGCTAATATTTTTGTTGAACATTTTACTGTTGTTATTTTTTAAAAATATTAATATTGAATGTTTCAATTTTTTTTTATGTTTAAATGTTACTATTTTTTTGTGTTTAAATGTATTATTTTTTGTGTCCAAATGATAACTTTTTTTTTGTATTTAAATGTTACTATTTTTTATTTTTAATGTTACTATATATATATATCGAGTATAAATTACCAAAAGCTCACATCTGTCAAGATAATGTTTGTTTTAAAACATCTTTTATTCTTGTAAAAGATATGACTGATGAAGTAATTTTAGGATTACCTTTTATTTATCTATTAACTCCATTCAAAATAGATAATAAAGGCCTATCTACTCAACCCTTAAATCAACCAGTAAAATTCAAATTTCTTCTCAAACCAGAAATTACAGAATTAAGTAAAAGCATTTTTCAAACCGAAAGGAACAACATTCCATTCATAATGTCCAAATGGTGTAGTAAAAGCAGTTTTATACCTGTCTTTTTCAGCAATCTGTATTCGCCAAAAGCCAGATTTTAAGTCAAATTTTGAAAATATGACAGCATTTTTTAATCGTTTGATTAAATCTTCCTAGTGGTTTTACTGCACCTGCAGTTTTAACTTATAAATAATTTTGAAAATTGAAAACAATGAGAATATCGTCTATGTAAACAATTGAAAAATGACTCATATGAATTAAGATGTCATTCATAATGTTTTGGAATTCACTTGGAGCATTTTTCAAACCGAAAGGAACAACATTCCATTCATAATGTCCAAATGGTGTAGTAAAAGCAGTTTTATACCTGTCTTTTTCAGCAATCTGTATTTGCCAAAAGTCAGATTTTAAGTCAAATTTTGAAAATATGACAGCATTTTTTAATCGTTTGATTAAATCTTGTTTGTTTGGAATAGGATATCAGATCCATTCTAGTACAGCATTTAAAGGTTTATAATTAATAACAAGTCTAGGAGTACCTCTTTCTAATTCAGCGTTTTTTATAACATAGAAAGCAGGGTATGACCAAGGAGATTTAGATTTCCTGATGATGTTATTTTTCAAAAGTTCAGAAATTTCTTTTTTACAAATTTCCATAACTTCATGATTCATTTGAATAGGTCTGGATTTAGTGGGAATATTTTTCTCATTAAATCCTTTAATATATGGAAGTTCAACAGTGTGTTTTTTTCCTATGCCAAAAAGCTGTAGGAAGCATAGAACAAACTTCTTGTTCTATTTTTTCTTTGAATTGATTAATTTTTTCAATAAGAATAGGATCTTTTAATTGTTCTTGGATTCTTTGATGAATAATTTCTTCTTTTAAAAATTTTACTTGATTAATTTTTCTAAGATACTTAGAAACAGATTCATCTTTAAGTTGTCTTAATTCTGTAATTTCTGGTTTGAGAAGAAATTTGAATTTTACTGGTTGATTTAAGGGTTGAGTAGATAGGCCTTTATTATCTATTTTGAATGGAGTTAATAGATAAATAAAAGGTAATCCTAAAATTACTTCATCAGTCATATCTTTTACAAGAATAAAAGATGTTTTAAAACAAACATTATCTTGACAGATGTGAGCTTTTGGTAATTTATACTCGACGTTCATTTTACTACCATTGGCAGATCTTAGTTGGTGAATAGTTTTTTCATAAAACTTTGTTGGAATTAATCCTTCTTGGATACAATTAACATCTGCTCCTGTATCAATAAGAGCAATAGTATTAAGGATAAAATCATTATTGATTATGAGTTTGATTTGAAAATACCATTTTTGTAATTTAATTTCTCTGATTGAATTAATCTGATTATTAGTTGGCAGACACTCATCTTGCGATGGCAGCTTCGTTAAACCAAAGGTTTCCACACCGCAGGTGGAGGTTGCTGGTATCCGCTGGGAAAGTGTCTTGGTGGAGGTTTCAGATTCATTATCAGATTGTTCACCTTGAGAATTATGATCAAGGTTATTTGGGGACATAGATAAAAGACTCAGTTTTTCAGAAAGATTTTTATCTTGGGTTTTTAAGTCTTTTATTTCAATCTTTATTTTATTAATTTCCTTGTAAAGATCAGATAAAGTTAGTTCCTTTTTTCTTTCTTTATTAAATCTTTCCATGGTTTTATTAATACTGATTAAAGGTTTTTCAATAACTAAATGTTTGTTTTTATCTTTTTTGACAAACAAATCTTTGAGATTTTTTATATATTTAGCCTTTAAATCAGGATCTTCAATTTTACTAATTAGATCAATTAAGATTTGTTCTTCTTCATTTTGTTTAGTAATAACTCTGATTTGACAACAATCATTATTACAATTATCCTTGCAGCCTATTTTAATTTCAGGTTCACTTTCACTTGAGGTAGAAGGGTCAGAGGTATCAGAATTATTTTCATCCTCAGAAGAAGCTTGGAGAGGATTGTGAAGTCTGAAATTTTTTAGAATTTCTTCTGTTTCATTTTCAGCCAAATTTAATTTTCTAACTTCTTTCTTAATTGGGCAATCAGGACTCTTGTGTCCCTTTTTCCCACAATTATAACAAGTTACAGATTTATCAGAGTTTTTACTGGCTGTTAACCATTTAGACATTTTTCCAGATTTTTTAGATTTTTTATCTGTAGTAGACTTACGGGGTTTTTTATAAAATTTAGGCTTAGTAATAGCGTCTTTATTCTTTTTATAATAAGATTTACTTTTAGAAATATGTTTTTTATGGGATTGGTGTCTGTGTTTTCGAGAAGTAGATGGTGCTACTGGAGGGAGACCATACTGTTCACAGAAATTACCCATTTCATATTTAGCTTTCTTTTTGTCTTTTTGTAATTGTTTACTAATTTTTAAATCAATACACATCCTAAGACCTTCTTTTTGGATTGTACTGACAATCTGTCCATAAGTTAGAGAATCATATTGAATTATTCCAGTTTCTTTACTGAGGGCTTCTCTGATTTTATGGGCAAATAAATTAGGTAAACCATTTACAAATTTTTCTTTCCAGAAAGACTGATTACAGTCAGGCCGGCGCATGACTCTGTTAATAAAAACATATTTATACAATCTGAAATCACTTAAGGTTGGACATCTAAGATTACTAAGCTGATCATGGATTCTAGCTTCAATATTACTTGGTGTGCCAACAAAATGTTTTACAATGGTAAAAATTAAAGTGTTTAAGCCATCTGGTTTGGCTTGACCAATTCTTTCATCGAAAATTGGGATGCCATCGTCGTCTGTGACAACAGCATGTCTTATGTTATCTCAGGATTCATTTGTAAGATAATTATCCCACCAATTCCTTAATACACCTGTGAATCCAGAGGTGACTAAGTCAACAATTTGAGGTTCTCTTTCATCAAGATTTTTAACATAACTATTGATGACCATAGACATATGATGAATTTTATTTAAAATTTCTTGTTCACTTAAACCATCAATATTCCATTCATAAAGTTTATTTGACTGAACAGAAAATTGGTTTGATATATTTTTTTCTTCAAATTGAATATCAGGAGGGGTAGGTCTGGTATACCAATTTTTTGTGGAGCTAGTAGGAATAACTAATTTGTTAATTTTAGAAATAGGATCAGATATAGTTAAATTATCTGTGAATTGTTTTTCCAAGATTTTAATATCTTCATCAGAGGAAGATATGGAAGTTTCAGTTTCAGAATCAGAACTTTTATTGATTACAGTTATACTAGAAGTTTGTGTTTCCTCTTGTGGAGAATTTAGTTTTTTAAGTAACTGATCAATCTTAGCAATTCTGAGATGATCTGAAATTCCTAAATTTGATCTATCTTCAGGTAAGTGAATTAAAGGTTTTTCTATTTTCTTACCAGAAGAAGTTTCAATTTTTTCAATTTTATTTTCAATTTTATCCAACTGTTTTCCTATGGTTATTAGGCTTTGATTGGTAAAATTATGTTGTTCAACAACTTTCTTTTCAAATTTTACAAGCATGGCTTGATCTGTAGTAAATTTGTCAGATTCATTAGCAGGAATCTTGAAAGGTGAAGCAGTAATTATCAGCAATATTAAAAGTAAAAGCTTGTGTGGGAGGATGACTAGTAGAGACAGTACCAGAATCAGTTGTCTTCCATTTATGTTTTGTTATTACTTTTACATCTTTGTGACAAGAATCAAAATAATCAAAAAATTCTATTTCAGATTCTAATTTATGCATTGTTTTAACCCATTGAACTTTTATTTTTTGTTGTTGTTTAAGATCAAAGGATTTGGAAAATTCTTTAATTCGAATTTTGTTATCTTTCATATTTTTCAATAATTTGGTCATATCAGGTAAAAATAAAATATTAGGTTCTTTATCTATAACATATAATTGGTGATCTAAATTTGCACTTGGTTTGTGGCTTTGAAAATCAGAAGGAGTAATAGATGCAGTAGGAGATGGAGTAAAATCATCTTCTTTATCTTTTTCTTCTTCTTCTTTAAATCTAGAATAAGATGTACTTATAGGGGTAGGTTTATAATGAGTATACAAAGGTTTGCTAAGTTGAGGAGAGGATTCATTATCAACTCCTTTCATTTTCATATTCAGATTTTTAAATCTTTGTTGTAACTCATTATCAATTTCTTTATCTCTTTTAGAGATACTGGAATGAGATTCAGATTTTCTACCTTCATTTATTATTAGAGGTTTATTATAATGTGTTCCAGAAATTCTGCTAGAATGTGATCTAACATTATTAAAGGAAATTTCAACACTTCCATCATTAAATTGTTTAATTGTTTCTAAATCAGACTCTGTTTCTTCAGATTCTGGTTTATAATTAGGATTTTGGATTAACCATTTTGTAGGTAATGTAACATCTTTCTAGTGAAGTCTTTTAGGGACTTGAATATTAGCATCAGAAGTACTAGGTTCCATTAAAAGAGTAATATCTTTAGGACTTCGTTGTAAAGCATTTACATTCAAATTGGTTTTAATACACTTATAATAGATTCTATAAATAAGGACAATTGAATCAATATCATTTTTAAGATCAGTTATATCACCTGTAAGATCTATTCCTAAGGTGAGGGCTTTAACGGTTTTTTCATCTCTAAGACTGAGAGTAAAATCAGGATAGCAATTAAAATAAACTGGACCGTTATGCAAACCTGCTTGCATCATGCCCAGTAAGCTTGGTTGAAAACTTCTGAATCTGCCATCACAAAGTGTTAATAGGATAGCAGAGTTTTTCCCAGTAGTTATTAAAGGTTTAATAGCTACTTGAACCAATCCTAAATGAATAAAATTAAATCCTTCAGATTTGTATTTTTTCAAAGTTTCCTTCTTCAAAAGTTGATGAGATTCACCAATCCTTTTTAGAGGGTGAATTTGTTCAATAGTTTTTATTTTAAACTCTTCTTTAAATGCATTAGGCATCCAACTAGTTTTGTAAATTTCTTTATGTGGTACCTTGGGAATATTCCAACCTGTCCAACTAGGTTGTGTAATTTCACATTCGTATTCCTCTTCATTTACAATATTAGGTATATTGCTAGATGAAGATCTAGAGCTAACTGTGGAATTAGATCTGAAAAATCTATTCATTTTGATATTACAAATTGTTTCAATTTTCAAAATTATTTATAAGTTAAAACTGCAGGTGCAGTAAAACCACTAGGATCACCTGTCCTTAGGATCTCCTTGGTCATGCCCTGCTTTCTATGTTGTAAAAAACGCTGAATTAGAAAGAGGTACTCCTAGACTTGTTATTAATTATAAACCTTTAAATGCTGTACTAGAATGGATCCGATATCCTATTCTAAACAAACAAGATTTAATCAAACGATTAAAAAATGCTGTCATATTTTCAAATTTGACTTAAAATCTGGCTTTTGGCTAACCTATATATGGATATAGATAGATAAGAGAGAGGGAAAATTTTAATGTTAGTCAAACTCCTAAGATTTAGGAGTTTTTAATTTTTAGTTTTATTTCATTTCTAAAGGGAATGGATAGTATGTTAAAATTGATAAAAAACGGACTTCATAACAAATAAGTTTTATTGACGGACTTAAGTTCAAACAAGTCCATATAGGGGGACCGGCCTCCAAATTTCCCTTTATTATATCTAAAAATTTGAGGCCTTCTTTAAAAATAGGGCCTAAAACCCAAGCTTTTTTAATAATACTGTTGAGCCGCCCCTCCTCCTTATGTTTTGGCAGCATTTGAATATCAATTCAATATTGTTAAGAAGATTTTGCCACCAACTTTTATAAATGCAAGCACATGTTTACGTCGGGTAGCAAAAAGGAAAGTCTGGCGCTATAGAATCAAAAAGCACCAAATACAAGGTGCTATTTGATTCTGAAAGGGGTGGGCTTAGGCATGGCCAATCTGGACAAAGCAGCCGTAGCATTTTCCCACCGTCAAAATCAAGTATTTAAGTTATTAGACTTCTCATGGTCCTTATATAGATCACAACAATCAACCACCTTGATTGAGTTTTTTTTTGGATCTAAATTCCCTCCAATACTTTCTTTCTCCATTTATTTTCTTAGCAAATCATTTGTCATTCAAGATTGAGGGACTCACTTATATCCGACGGATCTCACTTGAATTTAAAAAAGACGTGTTTTGCACGGGTTCATCCTAATGCAGTAGTGCATCAACAATTGCCAGAGACACGCCAAAGTAAATAAATTGCATATTAAAATTATGCATTTAAGTTATATAGATCACCAGAATCAATCACCTTGATTGAGTAGTTTACGGATCTAAATCCCTCAAATATTTTTTTTCTCGATTTACTTTCTTGACAAATCATTTGTCATTCATGAGTGCGCGATCCATTTATATCAAATGGGTCTCACTTGAATTTAAAAAAGACGTGTTTTGCACAGATTCATCCTAGCATTTTACAAATTGACAGAGACATGCCAATGTTATTAATTGCATGTTAAAATCATGCATTTAAGTTGTTTGACTTCTTTGGCCCTAATATAGATGACTACAATCAACCATCTTGATTGAGTTTTTTTCTGATCTAAATCCCTTTAATATATTTTTTTATCCATCTACTTTCTTGGCAAATCAATTGTCATTCATGAGTGAGGGACCTACTTATATGTAATGAGTCTCACTTGTATTCACGGTAGATAATCCACCAAGAAGAAAGACAGAAAGAAAATATATTGAAGTTAATCTCAAAAAACTGTCGTAGGCCAAAAAATTTCAAGAAGCCTAATGCTCAAACAAACATGACTGAAACGGACAAGCTTTCTATGGAAGGCAACAACATGAATCTCTCCGCAACTATTTGAGAATGTAACTTGGTAGATAACTCCAAAGAGTGATGGGTGGACAGTGAAAATGTTAAAATAATATTATTCTAATTAGAAATCTTAGATTTATTTTTTGAAACTACACTACTTTAGCATATTATTAGGTCGGTAAATTGGTTTAAATTCTTAGACCAAAAAATATTATTGACATATAGAAGTAGCAAAAAAATTATACAAATTTTTAGTGGAGACAAATTTTTAAAAAATTATAAATTTATAAAAAATTCAAAAATACCCAAAAAAAAAAAACCAATAAAGGTCATATAAGCAAAGAGGTCGCATTGAATGGAGAGGTTGTGCCTATGCATATAATTTGTGTACGTGTAAACTTGGCAAGGAACTCTTTTTTGCTACCATAATTATATCAACACTTGTATTTAACATTAGTTCATGGGTTATCTCACTGTCTAAAAAAAATAGCGTATGTAGTACACGAGACTCTCGTTATTACCGAATTTAGAAAAGGGATTGATATACACAGCCTTATTCTTATAAGTAGTGAGACTGTTTCTTATAAGTAGTGAGACTATTTCTGCGACTCAAACTCATGATCTTTATATCATAATGGAACAATCTTACCGTTGCGCCAAGACCCGCCCTCTCATTGACTATCCAAATGCACCATATACATAAAATTTGCAAGTAGGACTCTTTACTGGCAAAGAAGTTTGAAGAGACAAAACTTCGCGATATGTTTTCTAATTTTTATTTTTTTTGGGGTAACAAATTTAATTTTTCGTTACTGAAAATTTTACTTCAATCATATTTTTTTTTCCGTCACTATTACTGATTTTTTTTTCCATCACTATAAGATTCTTTAGGTGATAAAATATATTTAGTTATTAAAAATTTCATCATTAACATCCCATGTTCAACGACAAATTTAATTTTTCGTCACTACAAATTTTACTTGAACTAAGATGTTTTATTCGTTACTATAAGGATCTTTAGGTGACGAAATATGTTTGGTCATTAAAGATTTTGTCGTTAATACCCCATTTTGGTGTTGTTCGCATGTAATTGGAGGGGACAAATTATAATTAACCCTAGTTAAATTCGTATAGTTTACAATATGGGCCCATTAATTTTTAAAAATCAATTGATAGAATACAAATCAAAACAATCTCAAACATTGTTCAATGACTTAAAAATAGTCTCCTACTTAAGCTCCTTAAGCTAATGACTTGAAAAAGCCAGATCGTTTAAATATAACGTCTAATCTTATTACTTACATTTTAATCTTCTAAGTATAGTAATTAGTTCTATTTATATTCAACCTTTTAACCGCAATAAATATTTTAACCACTCACGTACGTTTTAACCGCACTAAAAAACTATGTTTTGCACGGGTACATCCTAATGCTTCAACAATTCCAAGATATACGCCAATGTTAATAATTGCATGTTAAAATCATGCATTTAAGTTTTTTTTTTTTTTTTATAATTTTTTTTTTTGGGAGGGGTAAGGGGAAGGGGGAGGAAAACTTGAACCCTTGACCTCAAGAAGGCAAAGCCTTTACAAGGCAAGGAGTACAATTGCACCAAAGACCCATTGGTGCATTTAAGTCTTCACATCCTAATGCGTTGATTATCCCAGATTCAGATCAGGCCTGGGTCCAGTTCATGAGTTGAGTCAAAATCATCAAAAGGCATGTCAGGCTTAGCTCATGGTCTCAGTCCAATCTAAAGCTCAAGAGTCCAGGAAGAGTCAACGCACGTGAGAGAGCAATTATCGGGATAGTCATTATTCCAAGATAGTGTTCATCCCCAATTGTAACGATCCTCCTAGATAAACTAATATCTTGACTCTCACTTCACCGCCTAAGTTAGAGCTCTGCACCTATAAATTGTAAACTCCTCACACAGATGACACATACATCTCATTTTGAGCGTACTCTCTCTCTCTCTCTCTCTCATTAATAGAGTTCTCTGTTGCCGCCTTCAATAGTTAGATCACTCAGACCCGACCACCCAATCTTTGTATCTTATTATTGCCGCATTCAATGATTAAGTCACCTAAACCCAATCACTTCATCTTTGTCTCTTATTATTAATTGTTTTACACTACACTCGACTAATTTGATTGTGCATAATTAACTTCGTGCATCATCAACTTTCTCGTAGCACTTATATAGATCACAATAATCAGCCACCTTAATTGAGTTTTTTCTAGATCTAAATCCCCTCCAATATTTTTTTTTTCTCCGCATTCATTGGCCCTTAAGATCACCACAATCAAATCATGTATTTAAGTTATTAGACTTCTCATGGCCCTTAAGCTCACCACAATAGTGTCAAGTATTTAAGTTATTAGACTTCTCACGGTCCTTATATAGATCACAACAATCAACCACCTTGATTGAGTTTTTCTGGATGTAAATCCCCTCCAATACATTTTTTTTCTCCATTTACTTTCTCATGGCCCTTATATTGATCACCACAATCAATCATCTTGATTGAGTATTTTTGGGATCTAAATCCTCTCTAATATTTTTTTTTCTCGATTTACTTTCTTCACAAATCATTCGTCATTTATGAGTGCGGGACCCACTTACATCCAAAGAGTCCTACTTGAATTTAAAAAAGACGTGTGTTGCACATGTTCATCCTAGTCTTTTACAAATTGACAGAGACATGCCAATGTTATTAATTGCATGTTAAAATCATGCATTTAAGTTGTCAGACTTCTTTGCCCTATAAATAGATGACTACAATCAACCATAGATTTCACTGTGAGTCCCAACATTTATTGGGACTTACAACCTATTTAATGGTTCGGATTATCAAGTCTAGTTTTTAAGTCTAGTTTCTAAGTCGTTTTAGCATTACTCTCATCCTAATGTTTTACCAATTGCCAAGACACACCGTCAAAATCATGTATTTAAGTTATTAGGCTTCTCATGGTCCTCATATAGATCACAACAATCAACCACTTTGATTGAGTTTTTTTTGGATCTAAATTCCCTCCAATACCTTTTCCCTCCATTTATTTTCTTGGCAAATCATTTGTCATTCAAGATTGAGGGACTCACTTATATCCGATGAATCTCACTTGAATTTTAAAAAGACGTGTTTTGCACGGGTTCATCCTAATGCAGTGGTGCTTTAACAATTGCCAGAGATACGCCAAAGTAAATAAATTGCATATTAAAATTATGCATTTAAGTTATATAGATCACCACAATCAATCACCTTGATTGAGTAGTTTTCGGATCTAAATCCATCTAATAATTTTTTTTCTCGATTTACTTTCTTGACAAATCATTTGTCATTCATGAATGCGAGATCCATTTATATCAAATGGGCCTCACTTGAATTTAAAAAAGACGTGTTTTGCACAAATTCATCCTAGTCTTTTACAAATTGACAGAGACATGCCAATGTTATTAATTGCATGTTAAAATCATGCATTTAAGTTGTCAGACTTCTTTGCCCTATAAATAGATGACTACAATCAACCATCTTGATTGAGTTTTTTTTCGGATCTAAATCCCTTTAATATTTTTTTTATCCATCTACTTTCTTGGCAAATCAATTGTCATTCCTGAGTCAGGGACCCACTTATATGAAATGAGTCCCATTTGAATTCACGGTAGATAATCCACCAAGAAGAAAGACAGAAAGAAAATATATTGAAGTTAATCTCAAAAAACTGTCGTAGGCCAAAAAATTTCAAGAAGTCTAATGCTCAAGCAAACATGACTAAAACGGACAAATTTTCTATGGAAGATAACGACATGAATCTCTCCGCAACTGTTTCAGAATGTAACTTGGTGGATAACCCCAAAGAGTGATGGGTGGATAGTGAAAATGTTAAAATAATATTATTCTAATTGGAAATCTTAGATTTATTTTTTGAAACTACACTACTTAGCACATTATTAGGTCGGTAAATTAGTTTAAATTCTTAGACAAAAAAATATTATTGATATATAGAAGTAGCAAAAAAATTATACACATTTTTAGTGGAGACATATTTTTAAAAAATTATAAATTTATAAACAATTCTAAAATACCCAAAAAAAAATTACAAATAAAGGTCATATAAGCAAAGAGGTGGCTTTGAATGGAGAGGTTGTGACTATGCATATAATTTGTGTACGTGTAAGTTTGGCAAGGAACTCTTTTTTGCTACCATAATTATATCAACACTTGTATTTAACATTAGTTCATGGTTTATCTCACTATTTAAAACAATAGCGTATGTAGTACACGAGACTCTCGTTATTACTGGATTTAGGAGGGGTTACATATATACACCCTTATTCTTATAAGTAGAGAGATTGTTTCCGCGACTCAAACCCGTGATCTCTATATCATAATAGAACAATTTTACCGTTGTGCAAAGACTCGCTCTCTCATTGACTATCCAAATCCACCATATACATAAAATTTGCCAATAATACTCTTTAATGGCAGAGAAGTTTGAAGAGACAAAACTTCCCGATATGTTTTCTAATTTTTATTTTTTTGGGGGTAATAAACTGCAATCTTTTATTGGTAGAGAGTTGAAGCTCAATTAAAAGTAAGGGGACAAATGAAAACCCCTTCCCATGACAAATAAAATGAATCGGCATTAAAAGTCAGTACTTCAACGACAAATTTAATTTTTCGTTACTTAAAATTTTACTTCAATCATATTTTTTTTTCGGCACTATAAATGATTTTTTTTTTTTCCGTCACTATAAGATTCTTTAGGTGATAAAATATATTTAGTCATTAAAAATTTTGTCATTAACATCCCATGTTCAACGAAAAATTTAATTTTTCGTCACTACAAATTTTACTTGAACTAAAATGTTTTATTCGTCACTATAACGATCTTTAGGTGACGAAATATGTTTGGTCATTAAAGATTTCGTCGTTAATACCCCATTTTGGTGTATTACGTATGTAATTGGAGGGAACAAATTATAATTAACCCTAGTTAAATTCATATAGTTTACAATATGGGCCCATTATTATTTTTTAAATAATTGATAGAATACAAATCAAAACAATCTCAAATATTGTTCAATTACCGTTTAATTATTGATTGATATCCAAATGATAGTAAATGCAAAAATCATTGTGGTATGAAAACAATCAAATAAATATGATATTAAAGCAAGGAAGAGAGATTAACAGATGAATTGCAACAAAAAATATAATAAACAACATCAACAAAACCTAAATCAATTAAAACTAAATTTTTGACACTCTATAGGGTTAAATTACACTTTTTGTTCTCATAGTATGTTGATAGTTTAGAGAATGTTTGTGCCTCTAAATATAATTTTTTTTTTCTATTTTTCCAAACAATTACGACTAAATTTTTCTCTAAAATATGAAGATGTGCAAACCTTATCAAGTAAAGATGTTTTTCATATATCATACTTAAAGATATCGTGGAGAGATAACATGCCATCATTAGAAACTGGTCTTGATCAAATTTTCATGATTAAATCCAATTACGCTAACATTATCAAATTGAGAAACTGAATACATAAAATTTGAGTCCCATAAAGAATTCAAGTAAAATCTTCTAAAAACACAACTATACATAACTATTACCAGTAATACCACCATTACCATTATTACCACTTAGCCTAAATTTTGATAACTAATCAAATTTTGTGCTCAGATTGAAATTAAATATAACCAAGTTGAAATTTTGATACAGGATTTCTCAAGTAATATTGAAGTTGGTATTGGTTCCAAATTTTTTATTCTATTTTATTGTACGGGGTTTTTTTCTTTTTTTATCAATATCAATGATTTTCATTTAAGATATGTTTACAGGATATATAGGGTTGAATACACACACATACACAGATGTATATATATACAAAGTTACAAACTTAACTTTTTTTTTAAAAAGAAATTACTACCGTATAAAATGACATATCATAAATGTGCACATATAAAACATAGCAATAATATCGTGCTAACAATAAAGATGATCATCCAAATATCATCAAATAGATGTATCTGAACCATAATGAGCAGCAAATATCACATATGAAATTAAATCAATGCGGAAGTTCTTAATACATAAATAAACTCTCACTAACCATGTACATCAAAAGACTCCAAAGTGCCCATGTTACCAACATGTTTCTTAAAAATTACAGGTCTCAGTCTCTTGATTAAAGGATTAGAAAACATTAATTATGTATCAATATATTCAATTACAATGTTACATTTTTTCATAAGATCTCTAACATAAACTTAATTTCTATATGTTTAGACTCACTAGAATTTTTTGTTGTTCTTTGAGAAGAACACAGCTACACTGTTATCTATATTACTATTAAAAGTATATTGACATGAAAAACTTTTGATTCTCTTTTTTTCCCTTCTTAAAATCATAATGTACAATATGTTCTTCATTCTATCCTATTTATAAAAGTATCATATGAATAACTTACAAAGAAATTTTTTTGAATTCCATCTTTACCCTCAAATAATAAAAATAAGACATTTTTATATTCCAGAGTAAATGGATATTTAGCCTAAATAGTGAACCATAGATACATCTACCTTATGTCTTTGTCGTTATTGTACCTCTCTCCATCGACATAATGTGTTAAATGCATATGTACAAAGATCCTCTTCATCCGTACATAATCATTTTATCAAACACCACCATGTGCCTGTGTGGTCCTCTTGAGATGGTGTGTTATTGGGTGGGAGTTGGGGAAATAAATTTGAGTGGTGGTGCCCACTAAATCCTTTGTTTCCATCACATTTCTCCTGTTGAAATTGTACATGGGCAGCTGAAGCCAGTTAAAGCGATAATATTCGATTTTTGAGTTTCTTTTGCAGAAGGGTAAGATATTTTTCTCTCTCTTTAAAGAGTAATAGGTAGTTTTTAATGGGATAAGCCGACTTAAGTTCTAAAGTAGAGAGGGAAACCTAGCGTGCTATTTATAATGAACTTAATGGGTTCTCTTATTATTAGCCGCAATTAGATTAAGGCTTGCACTTTATCACCTTGACCACATCAATTAAAAGAATGTATATAAGCCCATAAAAATAGATCACTTAACAATATTGTGTTCATCTCATTGGATTATAAATTAAGTCCCTTTTTTGGTTGTGGTGCCCACTTTTAAAAGAAAAAAATTTTTTTGGAGGTGGAGAGGGAGGGGGGAAGGGGGCTTGAACCCTTGACCTTAAGAAGGCAAAGCCTTCACAAGGTAGGAGTATCATTAGACCAAAAACCCATTGGTTGGTGGTGCCCACTAAACCCTTTGTTTTCGTCACATTTCTCCTGTTGAAATTGTACATGGACAGCTGAAGCCAGTTAAAGCTAGGGATGTCAGTGGACCGAAGCGGAGGCGGGGGATGTAGTCTCCATCCCCATACCCGCTTAAAAAAACTCCGTCCAGCCCCGGTCCACCCCCGTTAACGGGTATAATTTTTATCTCCATTCCCGTCCGCGGGTAAATTTTTAATCCCCGCCCCCGTCCCCGCTTCCCCCATACCCGCCCAAGCCCAAGCCTAAGACTAAGCCCAAGCTCAAATAGTTTGTTACTCTGAACAAGGAAAATGAAACCATGAGACATAAACATCAAGACATAACAAAAAGGAATAGATTTTTTCCAGATACAAAAAAAGACACCACAGAATTAGAGGTGACCTCAATTCAAATTTATCCCATAAAATGTTCGAATTTTTATAAAACATTATTAAAGGAAAAGGGAGGGGAGGAATGGTCGGATCAGTCATCGTCTACAAAATCAGGTAGCTAAAATTCTTCATTAACAAGTGGAGGTTAAAGCATTCTCTTCAGTTTCACTGCATAAAGATTGCTCAGTAACCCTTAGTCCTAGTAGGAAATTGGAATATAAAAGAATTTGAATGAAGCATGAGGCATTGCATGAAAAGGCTGAAAAAATGCTACAAACATTTTAAACAGGAGACAACATGTAGTCACAAAGTTAGTTAATGGTGGGAGAAGCACACCATCACAGTTGAAATTTAAAAATGAGAAGTGAGTATAGTTTCACCTCTAAATCATAGGCATATTACCAGTTTAACTGAACTAGGAGTCTGGGAGTATATATATATATATATATATATAACGGGGGCGGGGCGAAGACGGGGCGGGGGGTAAGGGTAAGTCCATCCCCGCACGGGTTTATACGGGTATCCTCGTATACGTCTACCGTCCAATACGTATAGTCCATCCCCGGTTCAAACGGGCGGGTTTGGACGAATACCCGTTTTTCCCCGGTCCACTGCCATCCCTAGTTAAAGCGATGATATTCGATCTCCGAGTTTCTTTTGCGGAAGAGTAAGATATTTCTCTCATTCTTCAAAGCAATAGACAGCTCTCAATGACAAGCCAAATTATGTTATAAAGTAGAGAGGGGAACCTAGCCTGTGTATTTATAATGAATTTAATGGGCTCTCCCATTATTGGCCACAATTAGATTAAGGCTTGCACTTTGTCACCTCAATCACATCAATTAAAATAATGTATATAAGTTCATCAAAATAGATCACTTAACAATATTGGGTTCATCTCATTAAACCATAAATTCAGCATGTTTTTCACAAGTCCAAAATTAACTATTAATTAATGAAAGTTCAATATGAAAAAATTACAACAATATATAGCACATGTTAGTATTTGATGCTCGATAACAGTCTAAGTTAAATAAAAATAGTCTTATAAAAGTTTATATTTAGGGAAAAAAAAATAAGACCAAAATGATCAATTAATAGACACATTTGATCTAAAAAAATTGAGCCATTATCATTGTACTTCATTTTTTCAAAAAGCAATACTATTAAAACTTAAAAGTCTAATCTAATAATTTGATCAAATCATGTGACAATTGACGTAACCTAATAATATTGTTAGAATTTTTATTATTAGATAATAATACACATTACACCATTAAGTCAAAGTATTGTCATATTTTTATTCCATATTTTTATGTCCTAATATTTTTTTTTTTTGTGTAAACCATAAAAGCTAAAAACAATCATCAACTCATTACTTTCTTTCTCTACTTTGTTTCGAGTACTCAAATAATAATTTTTTTAATTGAGGTACTAAATTGGATATAAAAGTTTGATTTTTTTTTAGTTAATATTTTACTTACAATGAATAACTTACGTTGTTATTTGCAAGAATACTTCTACAAAAAAGAAAATTTCAAAGATTAGAATTGATAAAATATTATCTGAAATTGATTGTAAAGATTAAGTAAATTAATCATACTATTAATTAAAAACAATATATTACCATTAATTTGATACAAATATTTAATTATTAATTTTATACTTTGAAAAGTTGAAAAAAAGTTCACCTAAAAAAATATGAAGATCTCACTCAGATCTGTCTCTTTAAGTCTCCAATCATCTCGAGCCAATCCTGAAATTGTAGCGAAATATTATGGTTGCGTTTGGTTACCTGTTTTTATTTTTTCCTATTTTTGTTTTCAATTTTTGCCCAAAAAAATGTAATTGTGATGTGTTTCCCTTTTTTTTAGTAATGTTGTTTTAAAAATAAAGCCAAAAAATGAAAGCACAAAAAAGTCATTTTCATAAACACCCAAGCTGCAAAAACAAAAACAGGCAAGAGCCAAGTCCTGGGATTAATGAGATCGGCTTCGATCCTCTTTAGCAACAAAAAAATGAGTTTTCTTGCTTTAGTATAAATATCCCTCCCCTTTCACTCCCTCTTTTTCCCACATCTTCTACCCTTTCTACACCTCTCTTTCTTTATGTTTCGACTCTCTCTCGTTGGCCCCTCTCTCTCTCGCTTTTATCTGATTTTTTTTTTGTTTTTGGTGGTTGAGTGGTGGATTTTTAGGGGTGTTGGTGGTGGGTTTTCAAGAGTGTTGGTGGTGGATTTTCGATGGTTAAGTGGTGGATTTTTGATAGTGTTGGTGGTTTTGTTTTTGGTAGGTTGGTGGTGAATTTTCAATTTTATCGATTGGTTATTAATGGACTCTCAAGAAATTATCTGGAGGATTTATGAAAGATAGTGATTCTACTGGTATTGTTTGGTACGCTGATGATGAGATGCTTAGCATTAAGGGTTTGAATTGTCTAATTAGATCATCAATGAAGGGTGTGGTTGTAATTGAATAGAATATAGGTTGAAGATACAGAATATTCCAAGTCAATGAAGGTGTAAATTGAAGATACAGAATATCTATGTGTTGTTTTTTTTTTTTTTACATCAGAAAACTTTGATCAAAGTTGTTTTCATCCAACAGATACCACTCTCTTCATCACACCCAATTCCGGACCAATTACTCACTGTTCATGCCTATCTACGACTACATCTATGGTACCATGGACAAGTCCTCCGATGTATTATTTGAAACTTCACTACGAAGACAAGAAGAGTCTCCCGATGTTGTTCACCTCACCCATCTAACTACGCCAGACTCAATCTACCATCTGCGTATAGGTTTTTCATCACTTGCCTCTGAACCTCAGGATTCCAAATGGTACCTCTGGTTAATGTGGCCAGTAACGTATTGGTCCATGATCATGGCTGCCATCTATGGTCGTACATTCGTTTTGGACAGGAATGCCTTTGGGGAGAAACTCAAGCTACAGTCATGGGCAGTACCCAGATACAGTGTACAAGTAAGAATTATTTTATGGCTCTCTCTCTTTTGGTTATCTTTCATTTTTGTGGGAAATATCTATGGTAGCAGTTCAGTACCTCGTGAAAATATTTTTTGAAAAAAAGTTACGAACAATGAAGTCGAGTTATGACTCAAACAAGATAACATCATAACTTAAATCTTAAATAGTTTTGGATCAATTCCAAAAAACTTAATTAGGATCGATAATTGATCTCAGTCGTTAATTGACATGTTTGAGTACCTGATTTTCTAGCAAATTTAGAATATCCATTGTTTTGCAGTAGTTTCTATAACTTGCTATTCATTTACCTCTCAAAACTTTGACTAACTCATCTGTAATCTTCAGTACTTCTTCAAATGGCAAAGAGAAGCTATCAATGGGCTGATTGAAGAGGCCATACTAGAAGCAGAGGCAAGAGGCATTAAAGTCTTAAGTCTAGGTCTTTTGAACCAGGCAAGTTTGTGCTCTAAGCTCTAAAACTATTTCTTAGTATTTGTTATTTTTGCCAATTTTCCCCTCAATCAAATAATTTCATATTTTGCAGGGGGAGGAACTCAACAGAAATGGAGAGATATACATCCAAAGGTACCCTCGGCTAAATGTGAAGGTAGTGGATGGAAGTAGCTTGGCAGTTGGTGTTGTTCTCAACAGCATCCCAAAAGGAACAACTCAAGTTCTTCTAAGAGGCAGACTTTCTAAGGTTGCTTATTCCATTGCCTCTGCATTGTGCCAAATGGGTATAGAGGTATGTTTGCCAGTTAAATATCATCCAATTCATAGCTGCCCAACTCAAGATGTGTTCCACCACATGTACTTTGGGCTCACACTAACCTAAATGAAACTAGCCCAAACTCATTGTTGGACATAACGAATTCGAATCACGACCCATCTTGTTTGGATGGTAGAATGGGGAGAGGGGGAGCCATGCCCATTCTCTCTCCGGGCACGAGGCAGGAACATCAAAAAATGTACACCTAATTCTGCCTTGGAACAAGTACATAAATATCTTCTCCACATACTATAATAAGAATACATATATCTAATCCTTCCTAGGTCTCAAAATAATAGAAATTTTGCTCACTACACTATTCTTCTATTGTGAATGAATGAATTGAATAAAGGTTTCAGCAATATTCTAACACTAGTTACTATTATGTCAGGTGGCTACCTTATATGAAGATGAGTATGAGAAGCTTAAGCTAACCACCAACTCTCAAAGTAGTTTGCTACTCTCAAGGACTTATGCTCAGAAGGTAAATCTTTTAAGGTCATTTTATTCTTGCTAACCTAACCCTTCTACCCTTATCATCTCCAAAAAATATTTATATACTTCACAACATTTTTTTCAAGTTATCTTATTGAAATGAAAAATACAATTTCATCAATATATATATACTTAGTTGTGTACATAATTATTCTACTACGCATTTAATTAATCTTAGAGAAAGAGACCAAACTCAAATAAGAAAAACGAAGTAAAAAAAGAATTAGTCCTTATAAAAAGTGTTATCAAACCATACTTCACTATTTAATTATATAATAAACACAACAATGTGAGAGTAAGTTTAATGTCACAATAATTTCCACAGACATGGTTAGTGGGAGATGGATTGACTGAGGAAGAACAGTTGAAGGCATCAAAAGGAACATTGTTCATTCCTTTCTCACAATTTCCTCCAAAGAAAATCCGCCATAACTGCTTCTACCAGTACACACCAGCAATGGGTACCCCCATTTCTCTCGAGAATATGCACTCATGTGAGGTTAGTGACTTCAATTCTTTTGAAGCTCGTTAAGTTCTATAGAATTCCTTTCGTGGTCTTTTCTGAAATCTTTCCATGGTGAAAAAATATTTAAAAATCTAAGGACCATCCTTGTTTTCGGCTCATTTTAAGAAGTATTTGTAATCTTAGCCATTACCGATAATTTCTACCATTGTGTTTTGCTCGTTATGAACATCCACTTTCGAGTCAATTCACGACACCATCTATAAGAATAATTTTTTTTTTGTTTTTTGCATCCGCAGACTTTATGTCCACATAATTTATACTTACATAAGTTTTTCTATATGACAATATGTATTTCATCATAGAATAGATTCATCTTTGTTTGGGCAATGATGTTTTGTGACAGAACTGGTTGCCAAGGAGAGTGATGAGTGCTTGGAGGATAGCTGGGATAGTACATGCCTTAGAAGGATGGAATGTTCATGAGTGTGGTAATAAGGTTTTCGACATTGACAAAGTTTGGGAAGCCAGTCTTGAACATGGTTTCAAACCTTTGGTTATGGCCTCTTAACCTAAGATTTAATGCATGTTATCTATTCTACAACCATGAAATATCGTGATTACTGCTATTTATGTATTTTGTTGAATGCAGAATTTATAGCATAATCGTTGTATGAGTAAAGTTGTGTACACCAAATTTTTAGGCTAAATTTCTTGCACCAAATGATGTGGGACAATAACGAGCATTGGATGTATAGTGAAAATTGGTAGAACCACTAATCTAACAACTCAAGTTAATTTAATGCAAGAAATTTTGACTAACAAAAATTTGTTGAGTGTATCATTGTTGTTAAGATATTAATTGGGTTAAAATTTTCTTTAGCATTTTTTCTTTAATTTTTATCAATGGTAAATCATCTACAGTATCAATGTATTCTACCTACACTCCCACTTTAATTTGGGATATTATAATACCAAGCATGTATGATTGGTATGATTTTTGGTCATACAAAATAAAAAAGGCTCTCAAGTGCTGCTTTTGATGTGTCATATAAACAACATAAATTATATTTTTTGGACATCAATAAATTAAGTTAAATTTTAGTTTTCAATATACTGCTCTAACAACATTAGGTAAAATAACAGCATTAAACTCTAGTAAACAACATAAATATAGTAATTTAAATGTCAAGGAACTTCTAGTGTTATTACTTAAACCAAATTACATCATAACCTCCTCTAATTAACTTATAAATTTAACCTTATCTTCTATTAACTTTTCATACATTACCCAATTCATTAAAGGGCCAAAATGCCGCCAAAGGGACCGAAGTTGGCACCAACCTTCCAGTTCCCTTTACTAGGTTAGGGAGCCATCTCCAGGGGCGATGATTGATGATGGGCTTGATCCATAGCCGATACTGGCTAGAAGCAATAACAGTTGGAGCACTGGCTAACAAAAGTTGATAATGAGAGAGAATGGTTATTTTTATTTTAAAAATTGAAATATCCAATAAGTATCAATAAAGAAGAATCTGGATATAGATATATTACAATACGAACAAGGACACCCCAACCCTAGCAAACAACGATACCATGAAAAAGGAATAAAGGATAGAGCTACATTTTTATTTCTTTAGTTGCTATGGGTTTTTGAAACATCAAATTATATCATGCAATTATGTGGCACAGAAGGGAGGGAAGAGCAATCTCCCCCTACTAAAGACCAAATGGCTGCCCCCATGTCTATGCATACAATTAAAGACACATACAACACAGACCAAAATGGATTCATTCATGTAAAGGCAAATCCATATATGCTTAAATGATTTGATAGTGTGATGGTTAGAAGAAAATGCATATAACAGTGGCATCGTTAGCTAGACACACACCTGTGAGCAGAGGCAACTTTCTTCGTGTGTGCATCTCTAAATAAGTTGAGGCGCCATTTCCTCCTAGCAAATATGAAAGTAGCAGCATTTCTGTGAGTTTTGTGCCATAAACAGCTCAAAATATTTTTGAGAGGCCATTTCCCCTTGGCAAATATGAAAGCAGCCACATTTCTGTGAGTTTACTGCCAGAAACAGTTGTTGTATTGAGAATGACCCGCACAAAATCCATGCACTGAAGAAGATCTTCCAAGAAAATAGGACTTGCTCAGATATTCAAGGCAACCTTGGCCTGTGGTGCATTGCATTGCTTATGCCATAATGTACTGATATCAGAGCCTTCAAGAAGTTTAGCTTTGTCAACTGATGATGTATGTCACCCATAAAGTTTAAAAGTCAGCTCAGTTCAACCATTTAAAGGCCACAATCCAAGCTCAATATCCATGCTATATCCTCCCTTCATTCTCAGTCGAACCATTTGAGACGACCTGAGGACCTTGGTGGTGTTTTTCATCAACTTATATTATGCATGAAAGGGAATTCCACTAGTCCCTTAACAAACATCACCATTGGGAAGCAGAAGATCACAAATCAGGATGCCCATAACCGAGGGTTGATTTGTCACGTCAGTTCTCAAACATGAGGTCATTGATTTGGTTGATGCCAATGTCAGCTATGGGTTCAATGGGCTGCTCATGTTTTTCTGCCGAAAAGACAAAACTAAAAGGATCCCTGCTGAATTCATCTGCAAAAAGAGAGCAGAAAAAGATAACGTAAAGGATTCATATGCCAAACCCATTCTGAAGCCATTTGCACATCTAACTGCATGAGAAATTTTGCATTATGTCAACAAACCATACCAATCTGGAAAAAAAATCTCAAAAAAAGGAGGACCTCCTTAAATTGAAAGCATAACCTTGAAATGAACTTCAAAGCTTACCAAACATTGTGTTGTAGGAAGTTGGATGAGGGGTTGCCAAGAAGTTGAGTCCAATGTAAAATCCAATTGCAAATACCACTGTCACCATAGTAGAAGCTGGAACCGCTAATGCCCAGTACCTAAAAAAGGGAAGCAATATTCTAACAGCATAATAACAGAGAATAATTCCATTGCAAGTCTCATGGGGGTCGATTCGCAAATTTCTTAGTGACTTTTTGAACTTGAATCTGAATTGTTCAAATTTGTACCATGAAATTTGTTCAATTTGTTCTTTGTGTAGTTCACCGAAGAATTTCCCAAATTATCAAAGTACACATTCAAACTTTTAGCCTAGTTTGTTTGAAGTATAAAGATGTCACTCTTCCACCTTTCTTTTAAGTCGACTTCTTTATGTCGAAATTTAGCCATGCACAATCAACCAGGAACCTTTACTGAGGTTATGCAACCAAATGTGTTATTAAAACCACGACAGAGGAACTCAGCAACTCACTAAGCTAAGGAACTGAAAATAAACCAAAATAGTCCTCAATACTGACCTGCTAGGGTAGTAAAATATCCCAATAGAATGCAGCCAAATCCCTGGAACATATGCCCATACCAGGAAAATAACTGCTTCACAGAAAATAATGAGTTGTATAAGACTTTCAGAAAGCGCCAAATCATGTGATTAAACCCTAGAAGTGGTATATGATCATAATCTGCAAATCGAGGACATCAAAATTGTGAAGTAACCAAAACAGTTTTCGATGTAATAAGGACTTCAATTGCCAACTAGTTGGAACCAGCGAGAGGCCAAAAAAAAAAAAGCAGTACCGCCTCAATATCAAAGCAACGTGTCTGCCATAAAATCTATTCATCAGATTCCATCGAATATGTTCTGTCGGATTAGTGATAGTTTCAAGTTTCAAATTATTATTATATGAATGAATTTACGAGAAGTGATCCATCAATGCAGTCAATTTGAACAAATTTTGTGATTGAATCAGAACAAATGTGGCTTGTCCAGCTATCCATATGGAATATTGGTGTAGTGGCATCACTCTTAGTTTTACATGTCTGCATGTTCTGTAACATGCCAGAAGTGACCAAGCATCAGCAGTGCATCAGGCATATAGAGCGTAATTGTCTAATTCACATTACAACAGAAATCATACATGAATCCAGAATATTATATATAGAAACATAAGTTGTTTATTCTATCATAGCAAAATCCAATCGAAAGATGCTTAAAAACAGAATATTGAAACAAACTCAAATAATGCATGAATTCAGAAAATTATGTATAGAAACATACTGAAATTGTTTATTCTAGCACAGAAAATCCAATCTAAAGATGCTTACAAACAGGGGCGAAGCTACTGCTGGTCTAGGGGGGGCACCCGCCCACCTGAATTTTTTTTTTTTTTTTTTTGCATTACCTATATATGTTTTGTTCTTGTCTTGCCCCCTAAGTGCCCCAAGTTGTGCCCACCCAAAACAAACCAAAAAATGTCAAGTTCACTCTAAACAATCCATTAAATTGGGTCCACTAACTCTTAGAATTTTTTAAAATTACGGCTTGAGTTACGATTAGAAATTGTAATTTGACATTTTTGTATTCCAATTTGCTTGATTTCTTTGATCCGTTGTGTACTTATATTTGCTTTCTACTATAATTTCTCCTTTAATATATTAACGATATATTTAAAGTAAAAATTATATTTTCTCCTTGTATTTGCTTCCTACTACAATTACTTCATATACTCATTATTTTTATTAATTATTTGAAACAATTATGGAAAAATACTTTAAAAGAAAATCTATTATAGAGAAATATTTTAAAAGAAAATCTGAGTCAGTGTTATTACCACCAGAGGTGTTAATGAATGTTTAGGTATTATATATAATTTAAAAACTTTATACCTATCATTTATTTTAATCAATTGGAAATCAAAAGTTAGAACTTGTAATTAGTGTTCACCCTAATATAAATTTCTAATTATTGCACATCCTAGTATAAATTTCTGGCTCCGCCTTTGCTTACAAAACAGAATAATGTATCTATTCCATGGAACTAATGCAAACTAGGCCACATCAAATCGACCAAGAATTGATAGAAATTAAAAAGCGAAGAGACATGAGTAGACCTGTGGCAACAAGAGTTGAAATGGACCCTACAAATGCATAAACTTCTGAGGGCTTGGGGCCACGCTCTCCAGAAACACAAAACCCAGAACCCTTTTCATCTGAATTTGAAAAGAACACAGTCTCCTCTTATTGTTAGAGAAACCGAAGATCCTTCTGGGACTATTCTCAGAACGATGATCTTCCATTGCCAAATTACAGCCTCACTCCCTTACGAAACAACAATGCCCCCTCCTAACTTGCGGATTATAAACATGATGGTTCTGATCGTCTTGGTACCTGGCAACGACCAAGAACAAATGAATCTCTCAACAGTATCGTCTGAAACCTAGTGAGAGAAGCACCAATCAGAATATCTATTTCTTGCAAAAGACTCTAGAGCAACTAATATTAAAACCCTATTTGGTAGGAGGGAAAACAGGTGGATAAAAAATGTGAAGATGGAAAATGGGAGGGAAAGAAGCATTTTTCATTGTTTGGTGAGAAAGGAAAAGTGGATGGAAAAGATAAAGGGCAGGAAAGAGTTTCCTGTGGGCCCACTATTTTTTATCCACCCAAATATGGGTGGAAAATGGGAGAGGGTTGTTGGCTGCAAAAGGTAATGGAGTTAATTTACATTTAAACCATTATTAATTACATATTCTCTATAACTATTATTTTAAGTACCATTTGTATAAGGGGCACAATTTAAAATCTATATAATAAAGTCAAATACAATTCAAATCTAAAAAGATAAACAAAATGATTTTTACTATTCGCGGTTGAGATTGCTTTAAATTTTACTTTAAAGTTAATCTAACGGCTAATATTAACATCCCAAATTTAATAGAAAAAATAGGCCCCTAAGGATGTGTTTGGAGTGACTTTTTAAAAGTACTTCTAACAATTATTTCTCATAAGTACTTTAAAAAAAATAGTGTTTGGAACTTCATTGTTTTCTGGAAGCAGTAAAGAAAAGATGGAAGGAATAAGAATATTAGCTTACATTGGTATTTATATTTTATACAAGAGCCTCTTTGTGTATCACAGTGACATGGTGCGCAAGCAGGGTTCAAAATTTCATACGAGTTCGAGTCAACTCTGCCCCATGGGACGACTCGGGGTTAACTCTCCACCGAGTCAGAACGATTTCGTAATGGAATCGAGAATATTCGCAAAAAACGACAAAAACTAGCCAAAACCATGAAATCGTACTCTGAAAAACTACCACAAATCCATACTCTACAATTTTCAAATCTCAAATCCACAAACCAAAATCTTAGACCCATATTGAGATTAATAAATTTCATATGATTTTGGATTAGATACAAACCGAAAACAAAACTCATCCAAAAAAAAAAAAGAATGTTCTAAATCGAAACCAAAACTTACAAATAGAATAACTATACAAGTTTACATGCTGAATGACCTTTGATGATGTAATCAACTATTGAAAGTTTTCATCTCTTTCTGGGTTTTGAAGGGTGAATGGCGGGGATGATGGGTAAAAGCTGGAGAGGAGCATGTTAGAGAGTATATGATGAAGAATCTTTTGCAGTGGGCAAACCATAGAGGAGGAGGAGGAACGAATGAGAGGAAGAACATAATATAGGAGAACATAAGCACACAATGGTAGGATTTGGGACTTATTACTATGTTGTGGGTAGTCATTCTGATTCATTCACGTGGGAGAGGGAGAGGGAGAGGGAGAGTTGTTGGGAAGAGAGAGAAGGGAAACCAGTTATTCATGCCATGTTTGGTAAGAGGGAAAAACAGGTGGATGAAAAAAATGGGGATGGAAAATGGGAGGCAGGAAGCATTTTCCATTGTTTGGTGAGAAAGAAAAAGTGGATGGAAAGGAAAAAGGGAAAGAAATAGTTTCCTTTGGGCCCACCATTTTTTATCCACCCAAATATGGGTGGAAAATGGGAGAGGGTTGTTGGCTGCAAAAGGTAATTGAGTTAATTTACATTTAAACCATTATTAATTACATATTCTCTATAATTATCATGTTAAGTACCATTTGTATAAGGGGCACAATTTAAAATCTATATAATAAAAGCCCAATACAATTCAAATATCAAAAGATAAACAAAATGACTTTTGTTATTCACGGTTGAGATTGTTTTAAATTTTACTTTAAAGTTAATCTAACGGCTAATATTAACACCCAAAATTTAATAGAAAAATAGGCCCCTAAGGATGTGTTTGGAATGATTTTTTAAAAGTACTTCTAAAAATTATTTCTCAAGTACTTTAAAAAAAAATAGTGATTTGAAATTTCATTGTTTTTTGGAAGCAGTGAAGAAAAGATGGAAGGAAGAAGAAGATTAGCTTACATTGGTATTTATATTTTATACAAGAGCCTCTTTGTCTATCACAGTGACTTGGTGCACAAGCAGGGTTCAAAATTTCGTACGAGTCGACTCTGCCCCAAATCTATGACTCATATACCGAATCGGGCCTGAATCGGTACGATTCAGGGTTAACTTTCCACCAACTCAGAACGATTTCGTAATGGAATTGAGAAGATTCGCAAAAAACGACAAAAACCAGCCAAAACCATAAAATAGTACTCTTAAAAGCTACCACAAAATCGTACTCTACAATTTTCAAATCTCAAATCTACAAACCAAAATCTCAGACCCATATTAAGATTAATAAATTTCATATGATTTTAGGGAAGCAGAGGAGAGCTTCCTACAACAAATATCAAGGATCCAGTGGCTAAAACTTGGTGATCAAAATTTTGATTTTTTCTTTAAATCCATTAGCAAACAGAGAATCCACATAAGGCTCACTGTTATTCAAAAAGAAGATGGAACTAGAACTGATGATTTGGAAGACATCAAGAAGGAGGTGGTCCAGTATTACAAACTACTGCTTGGCTCTCCATCTCCCCCATTTGGTTTGAACATGCAATGGGTAAGAAGTTTCATCAGTAACAGCATCACACAAGCACAAGCAGATTCTATGGTGCAGAATGTCACAAGAGAAGAAGTCAAACAAACCATGTTCTCTATGAAAGATGGCAAAGCCCCTGGTCCTGATGGCTACCCAACTTGTTTTTTTAAGAAGGCTTGGCTGATTGTTGGGAACGAAGTAATAGATGTCGTCCTCTCATTTTTCAATTATGGGACATTATTGAAAAAGGTGAACTCTACCATTATTGCCCTTGTCCCAAAAGTTGCCAACCCCATAAAATTATCTGACTATAGACCTATATCATGCTGCTCAACCATCTACACAGTAGCGAATTTACCATGGGGGCAATGGGGGCAGCTGCCCCCACTGAAATTTTAAAAAAAATTGGGACCTAGGTGTAATTTTAAAATTTTCAAGAATTTTTTAAATTTGCCCCCACTGAATTTTTTTAAAAATATAGGGTATATTAATATAATTATAAAAGCTAACTTTTGGCAGCACTTCCTATTTGTTACGCCTAGTAGCTGCCCCCACTAAAATTTTAAAACATTTTGGGATTTGGGTGTAATTTTAAAAATTTCAAGAATTTTTTGAAACTTGCTTCATTGAAATGTTTTTAAAGTATAGGGTATATTAGTATAATTTTAAACCTTTAAAAGTAACTTTTGGCTTCCTTTTAACGCCTCCTTTTTTTTTTCCCCTTTTCCCATATGTTTGTCTTCTTCTTCCAGGCGGACCAGGCGAGCACTTCACTCCAGGCAGCGTCCAGGTAGGTCCACTGGTCCAGCCTTTTTTTTTTCTTTTATTTAATTTCTTTGTTAGTTCCTTAACTTCCTTTGGTGTATTCATCTACAAATTAGCCTATTGAATTCAATTAATGGGCAAATCAAATTTGAAAAAACCCTAGAAGATTAGTACTAATCTAAAATCAAATTTTTTATATTAGAAAATTAGTTTAATTCTTGTAGAATTGATGGTTGTTTGGTGTATTATTTATGTATTTATGTAGGTTTTCTTTGTTTTGTCTTGGGTCACTACTCAACTATTTTGGATTTTTATTGAAGCTCTGTTCAGATTGGCTATCTGAGATTCTTGGTTAGTGCTATTTTTCTTCACTGTGATTACATTACTTTAATTGATTTCTTGAAATTCTAGTTTGAATTATATTTTGGATTTATGGATTATATTTTAATTATGTGTAGTTCATTATTTCATTTGTTACGAACTTAATGACGAACTCTTAAACTCGAAACTAATTAGACAAATTTATTTTTTCAATCAGTTATGGATAGGTTTCTTATAAGAAAATCAACATTGGAACAACCGTGTCCTAGTCAAGAAATAAGTGATCGTGGTGGTGACATACGACATTGTTCTAATCAAAGTCGTGAAGGAGTAAATTTAGAAAATCTTCCTGCTGATCCTGGGCTAAGAATTAGAATTTTGGATTATCATCCTAATGACCGGGATGAAATTCGGAGAGCATATCTACAAAAAGGCCCATGTCAACCCCGTGAACATAATTTTCCCCAAACGAAATTCGGCAAGTTGTGTCGTCGCTTTAGTCCATCTTGGTTCAACGAGTTTGGTAGTTGGTTGGAGTATAGCATTAAAAAAGATGCCGCTTATTGCTTATGTTGCTATCTAATGAGAAGTGATATGAGAGAGCAAGGGGGTGGTGACTCTTTCGTTATAGAGGGATTCCGTAACTGGAAGAAGAAAGAAAGATTTCAAATTCATGTTGGGGGTCCAAATAGTGCTCATAATGAGAATTGGAGAAAGTGTCAAAATCTAATGAATCAGAAGCAACATATTGAAGTTGCTTATTCTAAGCAATCAAATCAAGCTCGAAAGGAGTATCGAGTTCGTTTAACTGCAGCAATTGATTGTGTTCGATTCCTTTTACGTCAAGGGTTAGCATTTCGTGGTCATGACGAGTCTGAGGATTCAAAAAATCAAGGCAATTTTCTTGAACTTCTACGATTTCTTGCTGAGCACAATGAAACCATCAACAATGTTGTTTTAAAAAATGTTCCAAAAAATCTCAAAGTGACAGCACCTGACATTCAAAAGGATATTGTTCACGTTATTGCAAGTGAGACCACATGCGCAATAATCAATGATCTTGGAGATGATTTGTTTTCTATTTTAGTGGATGAATCTCGTGATATTTCAGTTAAAGAGCAAATGGCAGTTCTATTGCGCTATGTGGATAAAAAGGGATGCATCACTGAGCGTTTTCTTGGCATAGTCCATGTTACTGATACAAATGCTTTATCACTTAAAGCGGCAATTGAATCATTGTTCTCAAAGCATGGATTAAGTATGTCAAGATTACGTGGACAAGGTTATGATGGAGCTAGTAATATGAGAGGAGAATTCAACGGTCTCAAAAGTCTCATCATGAAAGAGTATATATCTGCTTTTTATGTTCATTGTTTTGCTCATCAACTTCAACTCACACTTGTGTCTGTTGCGAAAAATCACAATCAAATTGCATTGCTTTTCAATATTGTTGCTAATTTATTGAATGTTGTTGGAGCTTCATGCAAGCGAAGAGATATTTTAAGAGAGAAGCAAGCTAGTAAGGTCATTCAAGCACTAAACAATGGAGAGTTATCAAGTGGGCGTGGTTTGCATCAAGAAAATAGTCTTCAAAGGGCCGGTGATACACGCTGGGGCTCACATTATGGCACTCTCATAAATGTGATTGTTTTGTTCTCCTCTGTTGTTGATGTGCTTGAGATTATTGTAGAGGATGGTACAACTTCTGACCAAAGAGGTGAAGCATGTGCTTTATTGGATTCAATTCAATCTTTCGATTTCGTATTCAATTTACATTTGATGAAAGGTGTATTGGGAATTACAAATGAACTATCACAAGCATTACAAAGGAAAGATCAAAATATTGTAAATGCTATGAGTTTAGTTAAAGTATCCAAACAACGTTTACAGATGATGAGAGATAATGGATGAGATGCTTTAGTTGCCGAGGTCTCTTCTTTTTGTGAAAAACATGATATTATTATTCCGAATATGGATGAGATATACATAGCTAGAGGAAGGTCACGGCGTGGTGAAAAAGTCACTAATCTACACCGTTATCGTGTTGAATTATTTTCTACGGTGTTAGATATGCAACTTCAAGAGCTTAGTGATCGTTTTACTGAGGTGAACACCGAGTTACTTCTTTGTGTGGCATGCCTAAATCCAATGGATTCATTCTCTGCATTCAATAAGGAGAAGTTATTTCGTCTTGCTCAATTTTATCCTTCAGAATTTTCCCCAATGGAGCTCTTGATACTTGATAATCAACTTGAGACATATATACTTGATGTGCGCTCCAATGAATTTTCAGAAGTTAACGGAATTGGTGGGCTTGCAAAGAAGTTAGTTGAGACAAAAAAGAATATAGTATATCCGTTGATATATTTGCTCATCAAAGTAGCACTTATCTTACCAGTTGCCACTGCAACCGTTGAAAGAGCATTTTCAGCAATGAACATAGTAAATAATCGATTGCGCAATCGAATGAGAGATCAATGGATGAATGATTGCTTGGTTGCATATATTGAGAAAGATGTTTCAAGTGGCATTGAAAATGAAATGATTATGCAACGGTTCCAAAATATGAAAACTCGTCGAGAACAATTATAAGGATTTATTAGATGTTCGAGAGTTGTGACCTCCTTTTGTACAGGATTTCGAACACTAAAGGATACTTTTGATGTGAAGTTTTTTTGTTGCCTTTTTGTTGTACATCACTCATATACATGAGTTGCGCCTCTAAATGGCATTCTTTTGATGTAACTATGCTTATAAACATTTTATCAATAATACATATTTTGATGAAAACAATGTTACAATTATACTTTGAAAAATTTAGGTTGCCCCCACTGAATCAAAATCCTGGCTCCGCCCCTGCATCTACAAGTGTATCTCGAAGATTATAGCTAATCGAATTAAAGTGGTTCTCCCCGAGCTTATTGATAGATCTCAATCTACATTCATTAAAAATAGAAACATTTCAGATAACATCTTGCTCTCCCAAGAACTCCTCAAGAACTATCACTCTAATAGAGGCAGCCCAAGATGTACTGTGAAAGTTGATATCATGAAAGCCTTTGATAATGTTAGATGGGATTTTATCCTAGCTATTCTATGCCATATGGGATTTCCTATGAAAGTCATTGGGTGGATTGAGGCATGCATTACTTCTCCTATGTATTCAGTTAGCATCAATAGTGAACATAATGGATATTTTGCAGGTATAAAAGGTCTTAGGCAAGGGGATTCATTGTCCCCTTACCTCTTTGTTATTCTTATGGAAGCTTTCTCTGGTCTGATGAAGATGGCTACTCAACTGGGTAAGTTTACTTATCATTGGAGATGTAGTGTAGAGGGGATCTCTCATCTTTGTTTTGCTGATGATCTTATGATTTTCAGCAAAGGCAAAATTGAGTCAATTAGAGCCATCAAGGAGGTGTTGCTGGCTTTTGAAGAGTTCTCTGGACTAAAGCCAAACCCTAATAAAAGCCACATCTTTTTTTCTAGAGTCAATGATGCTACAAAAATTGACATTCTTCAAGAACTGGGATATAGTGAAGGAGAATTGCCAATTCGATATCTTGGGGTGCCACTTATAACTACTAAGCTTAGGGCCATTGATTGTCAAGCTCTTGTTGAAAAAATCACTGGCAGAGTGAATTCATGGAGTTACAAATTTCTGTCATATGCTGTTAGAGTCCAATTGATTACTTTTATCCTCTTCTCTATCCAGGTTTATTGGTCTTCTATTTTCATCATTCCGAAGAAGGTAATAACCAAAGTTGAACAGATCTTGAGAAGATTTCTTTGGTCAGGAACTAAGCTCAAGGCTGCTCTCTAGCTTTTACCCATCATCCCCGCCATTCATCCTTCAAAACCCAGAAAGAGATGAAAACTTTCAATAGTTGATTACATCATCAAAGGTCATCCAACATGTGAACTTGTATAGTTATTCTATTTGTAAGTTTTGGTTTCAATTTAAAACATTCTTTTTTTTTTTGAATGAGTTTTGTTTTCGGTTTGTATCTAATCCAAAATCATATGAAATTTATTAATCTCAATATGGGTCTGAGATTTTGGTTTGTGGATTTGAGATTTGAAAATTATAGAGTACGGATTTGTGGTAGTTTTTCAGAGTACGGTTTTATGGTTTTGGCTGGTTTTTGTCATTTTTTGCGAATCTTCTCGATTCCATTAGGAAATTGTTCTAACTCGATGGAGAGTTAACCCTGAGTCGTATCGATTCAGGGCCGATTCAGTATATGAGTCATCGATTTGGGGCAGAGTCGACTCGAACTCGTACGAAATTTTGAACCCTGCTTGCGCACCAAGTCACGGTGATAGACAAAGAGGCTCTTGTATAAAATATAAATACCAATGTAAGCTAATCTTTTTCTTCCTTCCATCTTTTCTTCATTGCTTCCAGAAAACAATGAAGTTTTTTGTTTACATTTTGCCTTTTATCGTTCTCCTTTTCATACACTGCCTTCGTACACCTACACCTATGCATGCACAACCACCTAAAGTATATGATATTTTTCTGTTTGTGGAAATCTGGACCCCTACTTTTTGCATGAACTCATCGATAACTTGTATACCGTCATTCTCTCGGAACTTCACTTTACATGGTCTCTGGCCGGCGGACTCAAATGGAAAATGTATCAACAAATGTAGCACCAGTTTTAAGGATCGGAACATCCATAAGGAGATAAATTTTTGTAACCCAAAACTTGTACCCTCGTGTGTTATATTGTTAGTAGTTTTATCATAATTGTACTGCCAAACACAAACGAGTAAAAATGACGGCACAGTGGTGGTGGCACGACTGTGTTTGCGTGATTTTGGGCCTCTTGTTTGTCAGTAGTTAGAAACTATGTTGTTTAATGGGAAGGCGTCAAAAAAAAAAAAAGGACGGCATAGTTTTTGAAGTTATTTTTCATCACATTCAAAACCCTTACGAGTTTATTGTTAAAGTTAAATACTTTGTTGTGTTATTTTGTATTTGGGCTAAAAAATGTTATTTTTGTAATTGGGTCATAAAATGTTAGTGTGTGTTTGGGTCATGTTTTGTTGTATTTAATTTGGTCCAAAGATAAAAAACTCTAGAATTATTTAGGTGTGTCTAGATAAAGCTTGTAGGAGTCTTTCCTAGAATATATGGAGTGTCTATATTTATTTGTGTCTAGATAAAGTTTGTTAGAGACTTTTCTAGAATATATGGAGTATTTATATAAAGTTTGCAAGAGACTTTTCTAATTGATATGGAATGAAAAAATCTAGTTCCAGAATTTCTCATGTATTCCCTGTTTGTCCTTTCTTTGTTTCTTAAATTAATAAAGGTTCAAGCCTAATTTAAGGCCAACAGAGTGGTATCAGAGCTCGGTTCGACAACAACAACTAGGCGTGAAGATTTGGTTCGGGAAAACAAACCCCAGTGCCGAAGAACATGGTGGGTTCAAGTAATCAAAGTTTTGGAGCTCAACCACCTCCGTTTCCACAATTTGACGGTGAAAATTATGATTTTTGGCGTGTGAAAATGAAAACCCAACTTATTTCAAATGATTTGTGGGAGTATGTTGAAGATGGGTATGATGACGCCAAAGATGTTGATTTTTTTACGAATGCTCAAAAGCAAATATTGAAAGCACAAAAGAGGAAGGATGCAAGAGCTCTCTCAATGATTCAACAAGGAGTTTCGGACAAGATTTTTCAGAGGATTATCAACGAGATCAAGGCAAAGGATGCTTGGGACATTCTTTAAAAGGAGTATTGGGGCAACTTGAAGGTAAGAGCAGTTAAACTTCAATCATTGAGAAGAGATTTTGAAATATAAAAATGAAAGATGGTGAAGTATTGTAAGATTATTTTTCTAGATTGATGGTAGTTGTGAACCAAATGAAAATACATGGGGATAATATAACTAATGAAAGAATTGTGGGAAAAATTTTAATTACGTTGAGGACGGACTATAACCCCATTGTTGCGGTTCTTGAAAATACTAAGAACATTGAAACCTTGAGTGTTGTAGAATTGATAGATTCAATTAAATCATTTGAACAAAGATTGAGTAAGCAAACGGAGAAGTCACTTGAAAGTGCTTTCCAATCTAAGCTCAATGTTAGTGGTTCTAAAACTCAAGGAAGCTCTTGGAATTTCAATCAATCGGAAGGTGGAAAAGGAAAAGGTAAATTTGATAATGCAAAAGGTGGAGGAAAGAATAATTTTCACAAGAAGAATTTTCAAAGACAAGAAAATGAGGAGTCCACCCAAAGAAAGTGAAAAATTTTATTGAAGTAGTCATGTGGAGAAAGATTGTTGGTTTAAGGGAAAGCCACAATGTTATAATTGCAAGAAATTTGGGCATGTGAAGAAGGATTGTAGAGTAACCAACTAACAAGCTAATTTTGCCAAAAAAGAAGAAGTTGATGGGAACATGCTTTATGCGTGTCACAATGCTTTGGAGAAAAATGTGATGTTTGGTTTGTTGATAGTTGTTGTAGTAACCACATGACCGGTGATGAAAGCATTTTTGCCAACGTTGATGCTTCCTCCAATTCGCAAGTCAAAATGGGTAATAGTGCCTTAGTCCAAGCAAAAGGAAAGGGTACTATTGCGGTGGAGACCAAGAAAGGAACAAGATACATAAGGGATGTTTTACTAGTTCTGGACTTGGAGCAAAATTTGTTGAGTGTTGGTCAAATGGTGGAGCATGGGTATGTAGTTCACTTTGAAGATGATACTTGCAAGATTTATGAAAAAGGGGGGAGCAAGCAAATGGTGGCAACAATCAAGATGGAGAAAAATAGAAGTTTTTCGCTCACTTTGAGGTATGCAAAAAATGTTGCTTCGGAGATGAATGTAATGGATGAGACTTGGCTTTGGCATAAGAGATTGGGTCACTTGAATTTTCAAAGTTTGAAATATCTACAACAAAAAGGCATTGTGCATGGTTTACCGATGATTCAAGAAGTCAAAAAAGTTTGTGAAGGCTATGCTCTTGGGAAACAACACCGGGAGGCATTTCCAAAAGACAAGGCATGGAGAGTTAAAGCACCATTGGAGCTTGTTCATACCGATGTGTGTGGGCCTATGGACACAACGACCCATGGAGGTAACAAGTATTTCATTACTTTCATTGATGAATTTTTCTAGAATGACATGAGTTTACTTTATGAGACAAAAATCGGATGTGTTTGATGTTTTTCAAAAATTTTAAAGTCTTGTTGAAAGGCAAAGTGACCACCTTATGAAAGTGTTAAGAAGTGACAGAGGTGGTGAGTATAACTCTAATGAATTTATGAAGTTTTGAGAAGATATTGGGATGGAAATACAATTAACCGTTGGATACACTCCACAACAAAATGGAGTGGCGGAGAGAAAAAAATAGAACAATTGAAGAAATATTTAAATCAATGCTTCATGAAAAGGGTTTGCCCAAAACTTTTTGGGGCGAGGTCGTTAACACGGCAGTTTACTTGTTGAATAGATGTCCAACAAATGCCCTTTCAAACAAAACTCCATTTGAAGCTTGGAGTAAAAGAAAGCCCTCAGTTAATCATTTGAAAGTGTTTAAGTGTATTTGTTATGCACACATTCCCAAAGAAAAGAGGCATAAACTTGATGAAGTTAGTGAAAAATGTATCTTTGTGGGCTATATCACTCAATCAAAAGGCTATAGGCTCTACAATTTGAAGAAAGATAAGTTGATCGTTTCAAGAGACGTCATCTTTGATGAAAAAGCCTCTTGTGATTGGAAATAAAAGAATGTGCAAAATCATTTTTCTCCTACTTATGAAGAGGTGGAGAGTGAAGAAAGTGATGATGAGGATCTTGATGTTCCAAATCAAATGTCTCCGATTGCTAGTCCACAATCAACTCCATCAAGCTCAAGTTCTACGTCTCCAAGTTCAACTCCAAGAAAAATGAGAAGTCTTAGTGATGTGTATGCAAGATGCAACTTTTGTGTGGTTGAATCGGAGAACTTTGAAGAAGCAATTAAACTAGAAGTTTGGAAGAAAGCAATGAAAGAGGAGATTCGGGTGATTGAAAAGAACAAGACGTGGGAGTTGGTGGAGAGACCCAAAGAAAAAGAAGTGATTGGTGTGAAGTGAATTTACAAAACAAAGCTTAATGCAGATGGGTCAATTCAAAAGAACAAAGCAATGGTTGTTACAAAGGGGTATTCTCAACAACCGGATGTTGATTATCAAAAAACATTTGCACCGGTGGCTCGGCTTGACACAATTAGAGCACTTATTGCTTTGGCAGCTCAAAAGGGATGGTTCTTGTACCAACTTGATGTGAAGTCCGCATTCTTAAATGGAGCCTTGAAGGAAGAGGTGTATGTGGATCAACCTCAAGGCTTTGTTGTCAAAGGAAAAGAAGATAAAGTTTACAAGTTGAAGAAGACATTATATGGGTTGAAACAAGCACCCTGAGCATGGTATAGCGAGACCGATTCCTACTTCAACAATAAAGGCTTTCAATGACCAAAAGCGAGCCAACCTTGTACGTCAAAAACAAGGTAACACCGGTATTCTTATTGTTTCTCTTTATGTTGATGATTTTGTTTTTACCGGAAATGATGAAAAGATGCTTCATGAATTTAAAAGAGACATGATGAAAAAATATGAGATGAGTGATTTGGGTTTGTTGCATTACTTCTTGGGATTTGAAGTTTTTCAAAATAAAGATGGTGTTTTTATTTCCCAAATGAAGTATGCAAAAACTCTCCTTGAAAAGTTTAAAATGGTGAACTGTAAGTCGGTTGCTACACCTTTGGTGTTGAATGAAAAGTTGACAAAAGAAGATGGAAGTAAAGATGTTGATGCTTCTCTTTATAGAGGTTTGGTTAAAAGTTTGTTATATTTGACGGCTACAAGGCCGGACATTATGTTTGCTACAAGTTTATTATCTCAGTTTATGCATAGTCACTACAACAAAAATCGTTTTTTGCGACGATTTTTTTCGTCGCTAAATTAAAAAAAAACGTCGCAAATTATTTTTTGCGACGTTTTTTTTTCGTCGCGTGTGCGTCGCAACAGCCTCGTCGCAGAAAGTATTTTGCGACGCAAATTTATTTTTATCGCAAAAAAAATATTTTTTGCGACGAAAAAAAAAAGTCGCAAAAACTTAAAAAAACGTAGCTAAAATCTATTCCACCTGCGAAAAAAAAATAAAAAAAAATTTTTAATTAACTTTTAGCGACGAAAAAAAATCGTCGCAAATAATATTTACATAAATAAAAAATAAAATAATAGTTTAATTAATTTTTTGCGACGTAAAACAATTGTCGCGAATTATTTTCTACATAAAATAAAAAATGTAAATAATAATTTAATTAATTTTTAGCGACGAAAAAAAACGTCGCAAATAGTTGATTATAAAAATGAAAAACAATATAATTTAATTAATTTTAGCGACGTTAAAAAAATCGTCGCTAATAAGTTTTTTCATAAATAAAATTGGAAAAAATAATAATGTGATTAATTATTAGCGACGTAAAAAAATCGTCGCAAATAAGGTTTTTTAATAATTGAATAAATACATTTGCGACGTTTTAAAAAACGTCGCTAAAAAGAATGTTCCTCCAACATTTCGCGATGATTGTAATTTTGTCGCAAAAAATTTCATTTTTTTTTTAAAAATAATTCCAAAAAAATTATATTCCAATAATTTTTGTCACCTGTATACAAATAATTCATTTATTTAATAAAAAACTAACACAATTAATACATTTCAGATCTTTTCTATTCAACATACATTTCCTTTTTTTTTTTTTTGGAAAAAGAAAAATTTTATTGATATAAACCAAAAATTACAAGAATCAAAGTAATCAAAAGGCTTTAACAACACAGAAAAGCCACAGTTGGCTTTAATCCTTCAAAAATAAAATTCCAACAAAATTCTTCTTCATATGTCAAAACTGCCCAGCAACATATGCAGCAATCTGCATCAGTCACCAATTCAGAGCTCCAATCATCTCCCATCACAGCAGCTTAGCATCACCACATCACACCATCACCATAGCTCAGCAGCACCATAGTTCAACAACTCATCAATGTAAAATAGCAAAGCAGCACAGCAGGAACATTGCAACACAATAGACAACACCTCTCAGCAGCAACTAAGCACTTTACCTCCTCCCAACCTTGGATTCATATAACAAAACTAACATTTTCTTTATGGGGGTGTAGTGATTCTTGTCATGGTGTAAAATGTTTACTTCTTGTAAATATTAATATTTTCTCAAGCAAACTGTGCCCTGAAAGATAGCAAGCAAATATAGTCTCAATCATCATAGACAGCAGAAGGGGAAGGACAAGAAATACTTGGCATTTTTAAGTAGAATAGGACAGTAAAAATTCTAACTAGTAAATAGAAAAAACTACATTGCATAGAATCTCAACAATGTACAAACAATCAATGCCTTGTCCAACTCTGCCTCAGTGACCAATGGGGGTTCAGGAATGCTCATGCAGTGTGGATGTTGCTTTGTGCAAGTCCTCTCTTTTTTGGGTTGTTTTGCAATAGGTATGTTGTTGGGGTATGCAAATGCACTGGTCTGTTCATTGGTTATGTTGTGATGGTGATTATGAGGCATAGTGTTGTTCATGGTCTGCATTGGACTGTGTTCAGGATTATGCTGATGTGTTGTGCATTGGGCTACTATTATGACAGATTATTGCTTTAATTCAAGTGATAGGAGCTGACCTGTAAAGATCAGAAGACTATGTCTGTGTGTTGCTAAGTTGCTAGCTATGTCCTGGTTTGTTGCAGTCTGTTTTGGTCTGCAACTCTGATATTGGGATGATTAGTTTGGAGCATCCCCTAATGGAAGGGTTTCTGAAGATTTTCAAAAGGGAAGGGTTTCATACGATTTCCACCTAACCTTACCAATGTTAAAGTCTATACCTGTCTTCGTTTTCTCTAGAGAAAATCCATATACAACAGAAGTCAGCTATCCAAAATCTACATTTATCGGGTCATTTTCTGCAAAAGAAAACGGGCCCCCTATTTTTTTTGGCCAAAACGGCGATGTCCCATTAAACAGCACACCGTGTTGTTAGTTTCCAACTGCAGAGGATTGGACCATGGTTAGTTTCTAAAAATTCATTAGGTTCAACTGATGCAGAATAAGATGCTTCAAAGACAAATTCTGTTAGTTTACTTTATCTCTTGATTTTACCCTGATTGCATTGCTGTCTCTACTTGACACTATTCATGGGTGTTTAATGGCATATAGTTTGCTTTTGCTCTTCTAATTTTTCTTTCTCTTTGTTAAACTGTTTTTCCTTCTTGGATTGAAAATATATAGACAACAAAAATTAGAGCCTCAATTGAAGCAAGCTTGGCCAAGCATCCGTGTTGGTTTTTCAGATGATCAACTTTGGAAACATGAATGGAATAGACATGGCATATGTTCACTGACAAAAATGGTCAAATTGACTTATTTCCAAGCTGTTATAAGACAAACAGGACAAGTTAATTTGTTGAGGATCCTACAAAATGCTGGCATTGCTCCAGGCTCTCATATTGCTTACACTAAGACTCAGTTCGAGATTGTACCGAGAAACACAATTGGAAGTGATATATATGTGTCATGTGTTGGACTTAACACCACCCATGTTTTATTAAAAGAGCTACTAATTTGTTTGGATGACACAGCAACAATCTATATAAATTGTCAAGCAAGTACAAGCCTAAAGGGTTGTGGCTGTGCACGAAGGCCAAATATTATATTCCTTAGTTGATATCTATCTATTTTGTTTCCTAAGAAATGTATTGAAAATGTTATTTTCATTGCGAGGTCTAGAGTAGTATTAAACTAAAATTGCATCAATAGTGACATGTTGAGTATGCAAAAATAAATGAACAATTTGAAAGGTCCCAGAACACTAATTGATAATGAATTTTGTTTTGATTTGTGGCCTCATCTATTTTTACTCCAGCAAGTTGTTTTCATGCTTAAATGTTTTCGGGCTTGGAAATAATATGTATGTAGACCACTTGGGATAATGTAAGAATTTTTATTCTCGTAGTTGCCACTCACTAAGACTTGCATTGTGATACATGCCCAGCATTTGCAAACGCTTACATGTTGTCATTCCAATGGCAGCTCAAATTAAATCTGATGTACCTTACCTTTTCTTTTTTGGTAAGTAATACCTTACCTTTTATTAATGCCACTATCTGGTTCATGTTATGTTTGCATCTTTCATTATTAATCCGAAAGGCATTAAGATATATTTGTCTACGTACAAAATGTTACATACATATAGAACAACTAGTTATTGTCTGTGCCTGAAGGCACAGAATAATAAAAAATAGTAAACAATAAACATATTTATATTCATATTCAAAATCAAATCACAAATATAGAGGAGAGATAAAAGAATTTAAGTATCGGTTATGGTGGGTGGCAATGACCGTGGCGGCGGCGGTGGTGGTTGTGGTGGCAGCGGTGGTGGTGGTGATGGTGGTGGTGGCGACGTCGACGGCGGCGGCGGCGACGGTGGTGGCAGCAGCGACGGTGGGGGCGATGACGGCGACAATGGTGGTAGTAGCGGTGGTGGTGGTGATGGCGGTGGTGGTGGTGGTGGTGGTGGTGGTGGTGGTGGCAATGGTGGTGGTGGTGGCGGCGATGACAATGGTGGTGGCGGTGGCGACAATGGTGGTGGTGGCAGTGGTGGCGGCGATGACGATGGCGGTGGTGGTGGCGACGACGACGTCGGCAGTAGTGGTGGTGGCGACGGCGGCGGTGGTGGTGGCGACGGCGATGGCGACAGTGGTGGTGGTGGTGGTGGCGGCGGCGACGACATTGGTGGTGGTGGTGGCGGTGGTGGTGGCGATGGCGGTAGCAGCGGTGGTGGTGGTAGAGGTAGTGGTGGGGTGGTTTCAAACACTTTTTTTTTTTTAAAGTACTTATGAGAAATAATTTCTAGAAGTACTTTTAAAAAGTCACTCCAAACACACCCTTATGAGCCTATTTTTTTTATTAAATTTAGGGTGTTAATATTAACCGTTAGATTAACTTTAAAGTAAAATTTAAAGCGATCTGAACCGCGAAAAGCAAAAGTCATTTTGTTTATCTTTTGAAATTTGAATTGTAAGATATTTTATTGTATAGATAAGTTGAACAATGCGGCGACAACTTGTGACAGTGGGATTGGAGATGCCTCAAGCGACTCTATCTCGTTGCGTTGCACTTGTTTATTTTCAAATAGACGGGATGAGACTCTAACTAATCTTGTCCCTATTGGAAAATTTTCCCATTTGTGGACAAACAAATCTCAACACGGGATGAGATGGAAGTCCAAGTCTACAAGGAGCACAGGTCTTTAATTTTTTGAACAGAGTTGGAACAAAACCTAGAACACATGGTTATGCCCTTTCGTTTTTTTCCTCTTCTGGGAGAGTAATTTCCTTTTTGGTACAATCAATGATGGTAATTAACCATCATCAACCATCAAACAAATTAAATCTAAGAAAGAAACTCTTAAAACATCTTTTTATTTCTGACATAAGTTGCTTAAAAAAAAGGGCAACTTCACTTGTATACTAAGTGCATTTGACCTCACTGCATTTCAAAAACTTTTACATAATTCTCATGCGATTTGTGGACTAAAATGTAATGTCACACTTTCCATCCAACTTAACGGGAGGTGTGTCACACGTGCAAAATCTGAGATTTGATTGTGTCAAAAAAAAAGTTTTTGAAACTTTGAAGACAAAAATAACCTTCTCTTCTTCCTTGAACCAATCTCTAAGGTTTTCTCTCTCTCTCTCTCTCTCTCTCTCTCTCTCTCTCTCTCACACACACACACACACACAAGAAAACACAACACAGAACACACATAGCACACACGCACCCACCCCACACACAGAACACAATCAACTCTCAGATGGTTTTCTGGGTTTTGATTTTGTGGATTGATTTTGGGGTTTGATCTTGCTTCCAAATTCGATTCTTGCACACGGCACTCACTCTCTCTCTCTCAGTCTCTTAGCTCTCTCTCTCCCCGTTTTTCTGTAATCATTTTTTCTATAAAAATTGATTTTTATTGTTAATTATGCATTGAATTCAGTTTGGGTTTCTGCTGTAAGCAACATTGTTGGCCAAGCAAGAATGGTGTTGGGTGCTTGGGAAGAAGAAGAGGATAAGGGTATATAGGTCATTTAGAAGAAGGAGTCATTTTAATTTTTTGTTGACAAAGTTAGCATTGTGTTTTAGTCGATTAAACATGTGAGGATTATGTAGAGGTTTCTAAAACGCAGGGAAGTGAAGTACATTTGAAATATACAACATGGGTAAAGTGAAGTTTACCTTAAAAAAATTGATATCAATCCGTGCGACCGTGAGTAATTCTATTGGTTATATCTCTATGCGATCATGGCTTTACTCTATCTGGAATATGCATTACTAGCTCTATCTATATGCGTTCATGGCCAATTTGTGACATTCAGAAAAAAACATTGTTGATTTTGGTGTTGCCCTGAAATGATACAATGCATGCTTTAGTGCTCGCTCAAGGAAATGACTTCACATTAAAGTTCGACATGCAGCCAGCTTGGTTGAACATCCGTCCCTACTTTACAAATTATTTCTTTTGGTAAAACGAATGCAACAAATATGGCATCTGTTCGCTAACAAAAATCTCTAAAATAGACTACTTCAAGGTTGTAAGAGAGGAGGTTCCAGAGAAAAGGTTGCTTAGATGGGAAACGAACCGATTTAACGGGAAAGACTATAAAAGAATATAAAAAAAAACATATTAATTAAACTCATTTATCTCTTTACCCAATGTAATTAGCCATTTATTAATATAATAATCATGCAATATACATAGCTAATTAGCGGCGCTTAGAGGTGGTAACTGGGTAGGTTGGGTTAGTTATGAGTTAGATTAAATTGGGTTGGGTCTATTAAGAATTTTAATTATTTTATGGATTAATGCATTTAACTCAATTTGTTATAAACTCAGCATATTATAACCCATTTAATACGTGAGTGAAAAATGAATTGAATAAACACACACATTAGTACACCAAAATACAAATATACACACACTAATACACTAAAACACACACACATTAATACACACGCTAATACACTAAAACGCACACACTAATACGCCAAAAAATATACACACACTAATACATCAAAAAATACACACACACTAATACACAAAATACACACATATATATTAACACACAAAAACTTCAACACATTTAATAAAAATAAAAATACACACACATAATGTGTCGGGATCGCTTGTGGGTCATGAATCACAAGTCAACCTATATAAGGGTCGTGGGTCACCTAGGGTCATGAATTATGGGTCGACTCGTGGGTCATGTGTCACGAGTCGGGTTGTGGGCCATGGGGGTGTATTAGCTTGTGTGTGTGTTTTACTGTATTAGTGTATGTGTGTATTTTTATGTATATTAGTTTGTGTATTTTTTAGTATATTAGTATATTTATTTAATTTTATTATTTGTGTTATTTAATAGAAAAATAAATATTTAATCTAATAAATATTTATTTATAATTCATATTAACTCGCTTAATTAAAAAGAAGTATAATTAAACAAATTAATTGACAATGATTTAAAATTGTCACATCTAGTGACGCTACTCCCGCTACGTCCCTTCGATATTTCTCAGACTTTGGAACCAAAATTTATTTGGATGGACCGTAGTGAACTCCCTCTTTCTATATATCTTCACGTATTGTGGGGGTGAATAATGAAGTCATTTATAGAACAGGTAATCTGGCAGTCTGGCTGTCCATATAGAGTGTCACCTACCTTTGTACCGAGTCAACACTGTTCACCTAAAGCCACCTTAGCCGCTTTCATACGGAGTTTGCGTAGTGCGTGCCTTTGTAAATATTAATTAAAAGTAAGGATGTGAAACGTGTCGGGTTAAACGGTTATATGTCGAGTTAAACTGATGACGAGTGAAAAACATGTAAATTCGTGCACAAACATGACTCATTTAATAAACGGGTAACACAACACGACTCGTTTAACCGGTTTAATTTTAAAAAAATTATATCAATAAATTTTAATACTCTACTTTTTTTATTGCTAGTTGTATTTACCTCAAAAAAGAGGAATTTCTAATCAAATCTCACATAAAAATCAGATTCGAAGGCTAAAAGAAGAGGTCACTGCCTTTTATAGACAAGTCAGCCCTCCCCATCTCTTCTCATTTGTCGATGTGGGACAAAAACAAAAGGCATTGGTTTGTCATTGTCTTTGATTTCTTTACTTCTTTTTCTGGCTAATTTTTTTAAATAATTATTAATTTATTATTATATTAATTTCATTTAAACAGGTAAATGTGTGATAAACGGTTTGACAGGTCTCACCCGAACATGACCCGTTTATTAAATGTGTCTGGTGGGTCAACTCGTTTACCACCCAAACCCGTTAAGATTTCATTCAAACCCGCTTAATTCGAGTCGATTCGTGTCGGTTAATTGTATCGTGTCAAATTTTAACTGGCCTAATTAAAAGGGAGAATTACATTCAAACCCCCTAAGGTTTGTCATTTGATCACTCAGACTTCCTAATATTTGAAATATTACACACATACCCCCTAAAGTTTGTACACGCGTAACACTTAGACTCCTGCTGTAAATATATCCGTTAATAAATTATACTCAGACCCCCTGAAGTTTGTAAAAATATATTACTTAGACCCCTTAAGTTTAAAATGTTATACTTAGACCAAAAATACTTTAATCAAAGATAAAATATCAAATATTTTAAATTTTACAATTAAAATTCATGTTCTATTGTATCATTTATTGAAATAAAATTAAAAATAAAAATTTAATTTTTTTCTTAAAAAATCGTAATTAGTATACAGTTATATTGTCTAGGCACACTGTCTTTTGAATAAGTTTTCCTTAGTTGCTAGACTGTTGTTACATGCGCAGCTGGTGCATGTAACAAAGTGGAACAACGTGCAGCTGGTGGAACCGAAATTTGGATGTTGTGTTCATGTTTAAAAACTGAAATTGAGGTTGAGGGCTAACAGAAATAAGTTTGAATTGAAATAGAGGGTTTGTTTGGTGCCGAAATCTTGTTTAAAGCTTGGCAAAATTGTCGAATTTAGGCCTAACAGTAAGGGAACATGTCTTAAATCCCTTATTTTGTGTGGTTTTGGTCTGTCAGATTAGGTTGTTGTAAAATCATTGCTTGCTTATGAATTTGGGATTTTTCTTTAGTTTGATAATTGCCTAAGCCTTGTTCTATCTGTGCTTGGATAATAGACCTTGTTGTTTGACTGCTGAGCTTTGTTTTGTTTGGGTGATTACTGGGCAGTTCTATTGCAAATCATATGGGGTATTCTTTGGCTTGGAAGGTGGCAATGTTTGAGAAGAGTTGCTCGGCCATTGGGATGTAAGCACTCCCCAGGTTGATATTGGGCTTTGCCTTCATATCTATTAGGTTGATATTGGAATTTGCCTTCATATTTATTAGGTTGATAATAAATGGAAATTCTCAAATAAGTTTCCTCCATGAATGGTTGGCAATTGTATACTTTTATCACTACAACAAAAATCGTTTTTTGCGACGATTTTTTTCGTCGCTAAATTCAAAAAAATCGTCGCAAATTATTTTTTGCGACGTTTTTTTTTCGTCGCGTGTTCGTCGCAATAGCCTCGTCGCATAAAATATTTTGCGACGCAAATTTATTTTCATCGCAAAAAAAAATTATTAGCGACGAAAAAAAAACGTCGCTAAAAGTAAAAAAACGTAGCTAAAATCTATTCCACCAGCGTAACAAAATAAAAAATAATAATTAAATTAATTTTTTGCGACGTAAAAAAAATCGTCGCGAATAATTTTTTTAAAAATAAAAATGTAAAACATAATAATTTAATTAATTTTTTACGACGTAAAAAAAATCGTCGCGAATAATTTTTTACAAAAATAAAAATGTAAAAAAATAATAATTAAATTAAGTTTTCGCGACGAAAAAAAAACGTCGCAAATAGATTTGTACATAAATAAAAAATGTAAAACAATAGTAATTTAATGAATTTTTAGCGACGTAAAAAAAGCGTCACAAATAATTTTTTTAATAAAAATTACAAAAAATAATTGAATAAATAAATTTGCGACGATTTTAATTTCGTCGCGAAAAAGTTCATTTTTTTTTAAAATGACCCTTTATAAAAAATGGTATTCTAATTAATTTTTTCACCTGTACACCAATAATACATTTATTAAAAATGGTATTATAATAAAATTCTAACAAAAACATTTTTTTTTTTTTAAAAAAGGAAAATTTTATTACAAAAAATGCATTTACAAGAAGCAAAGAACAACAGCTCTACAAAAAAATATAATGGCTTTAATCCTTCAAAATGGATTAAACCATTTCTAATTACAAATTGGAAATGTCAAAAAAAACTAAATGCCTTCAGACTCCACTCCATGCTCCAGCTCACCCATACCATAGACTGCCTGCAGCCACTTTGAGCTCAAACATTTCCTTCAATATAACCAGCAGCATATCACAGCAGAACAGACCAGCACAGCAAAGCAGCCCAACAGACAGAGCAGTCCAGCACTACTGCAACTGCTGAACCAGCTGGGAAACCAACTACACAACAACTGACAGACTCAGCTCCTGTCCTTCAGCTCAACTTCTGCCCTACAGCACATCAGACCTTCACAGCTCAAACCAGTTATAAAGACCTGAAAACTGATTATGTATGGCATTTGGGTGGCCTCTACTTGGTGAAACCCTTTCTTTTTTGAAGCCTCACCCTTCTAACTCCCTTGGGGCTTTTCTTCAAGATCATTGCTCTAGGTAAGTACCATTCTGTACTTTTTGGGTTTTAACAGATGAATGAAATTGAATTATATGTGTGTGTGTGTGCATTCTTGAATAGAAATGGTCATCTAAGAATGGGAGTTTTGGGGATTTCAGATATGGAAAAGTGTTTAAATCTCACCTATTCTGCTCTCCCACGGTGGTGTCATGTGACCAAGAGCTGAACTACTTCATACTACAAAATGAAGACAAGTTGTTCCAGTGCAGCTATCCAAAGCCCATCCATGGTATTCTTGGGCAGCTTTCAATGCTGGTGGCTGTGGGTGACACACACAGGAGGCTGAGGAATGTGGCCCTCTCAATGGTCAGCACCACCAAATCAAAACCTGAGTTTCTCAATGACATAGAGAGAATAGCAATTCAGATACTTGATTCATGGAGAGATAAATAGCAAGTCATCTTCTGTGAAGAAGCAAGAAAGGTATCATTTTTGTGGAAGAAATTCAACCAAAACCACAAAAATACTAGGAAAAAGAAAAACAAGCAGGCAATCACTTTTCTAATTATATAAGATCTATACCACCATCTATTATGGAGACAGGAGAGATACCCTTCTGGTTATTCAAATGGAAAGAAAATGAAATGTCAGCTATAAACTTAATCAAACCAAACATTAATAATATAGTGCCTGTCAAGCAAGCAAAATTTGAATCATACCCTTCAAAAACGTGATCTCCTATACGCAATTATGAAAGGCGAAACAAAATAAAAAGAGGATACCACCTGCTTGCCTGTGTATTAATTTATTTCTCTAATTTCACTATCCTTACCTAATATGAAATCTGGGCTAGGTAAAAGAAACTCATTGCCAATCAAGCAAGTTACAAAAGATTACTTCAGTTGCCAGCAGGTTTACAGGTAAGAAAATGCCACAATTACATATCATACTGACCAGTGACACTTGGAGTAGGTCTCTCTTTCCATTGCAGCAGCATAAACAACCTCCTGTCGGTAGCCAAAAAAAGAACAGAAATGTAATCTGACCTACGAGAATCATCACTGCAGAGTGATTTCTCAATCTTTTGGGTGCACATACTCCATGCAGTGTGTAATCCCTATGCTCTATTAAAATTCCCAAGTCGCCAACAAATAAAGAGAAACTATTTAAAGGACTCCAATTGGCAATGACAATAATACCTAAGGATGATGCTCAAATACAAAGTGCACCCACATCGGGCAGCCCTCCATCAGATCCTTGAGGTTTCACAGCAACCGGTCCACCTTTCTTCCCTTTCTTTTTATCTTTTCGAACCTTGCCATTGTCAAATGTTTGGTTGCTGATACACCACCATCACCATTTTAGAGAAAGAAAATAAACAATATTTTTTGTGACTAACTTAAAAGTAGAAGCAAACCAAAAAATTGTTTATAAAGAGAGAGAGAATGGTCTTCTGGTCAAGTCAAACATGTTACCTCCACAAAGTCAACTAAAGAAGGAAAACTACATAGTAACAATGTGATCTGAACTAAAACTAGATAGCCAATGCCATTCTATCATAGGACTACGCATTTCATGTAAATCACCATTTTACATTTGTTTCTTATGGCACTTACAAGCAAAAGAGAATAGGCATGATATTATGTCTAGGCATGACATTCCAATGTCTATAGACAATAGAACAGAATTTGTCTATTTCACCAGTATTCAACAAATTTCTCTAAATAACCAACTTAAGTAAGATTTTGCCTATAACACACATTTTGAACTAAAAATATTCTTTTTATGGTTAAAAAAAAAAAGGCTTAAACTGACACATAGAGCGACAATCTTCATGAGGCATACACTGCAAATCTACTAGCAGATCTTCCCGCAGCTAATCCACAACAAGACTTGTATTTCTTCTTTGAGCCACATGGACAAACCTTGTTTCTGGGGATTTTCTGTTTTAGTAGAAAACACAACAAAGCCAAACATTAATCTAACACCAAAGTAAAATAATGGAGGAAAAAAGGGCTTCTGACTTGCATACATATATTCACACATGTATATACCTTTTCATCTTGTAGCGAGCTGTTATTATCATGAGCTATTTCTAGATTATTGCAAGATGGGTCATGTATGCATTTTTTGTCTTCAACCTCTTCCGCGTGCCGCTGAGAGTTCTCATTTTGACCACCACCTGGACAAACAAGAATAATAAGCAACATGAGAAAAGTAGAAACCTTTGCCTCCAAGAGCAATAACAAGAAAGCACTTCAATTTCGTACTTGACAAGAAATAAGAACGAAAGAAGCAATAACATGTGCATTCAAAGGAATCCATAATTCTGAAACAATGCAGCCCACCAATCTTCCTGTTAAGAATCTTTAATTGCGAGAAATGAGAAAATAGATTTCATCAATCTTCCTGTTGACAATTTTTAATTGAAAGAAATTGGAGAATTGACTTCAACTTCACAGTGGGAGTAATATGTATTTATTATATTGTCACGTACTGCCGACGTGTTCTTATATCAAGGGAAATAAGGGATTGCCCAGCACAACTCAGCCTCATCCCAAACTAACTGAACTGGTTCATAAGAGAGAATTTGAGAGAGAAAATAAGTAATAGAACTGTACCAATGAAAATTGGCATACATCCCCAAAAGTGAGACAAAGAAGAATTCACCATTCTTCAAGGGGCCAAAAAAAAAGCTTGTGGCATTCAAGATAATAGCTAACTCGTCCATCAGCTAAGCTAAAAGTTCAAAGGGTCCAACTCTACAGCAGATCGAACACAATGACCTTACAAAGGAAAACAATCTATCTATTAAGCCACCAGTCCAACATCCGAAAGAGCAAGGGTTGCATGCATACTCCAAGATAGACGATTGAGGACCATCTGTCTTAGTTTTGTACGATATCAAATACCTTTTTCTTTTCTTTTCTTTTCTTTTCTTTTTTTGTTTGGATTTTGTACAAGCAGACCACAACAGATTTCTAAGGTAGAAGTCCACATTTCTGTGCTAAGAGTTCATACCTAAGTTCAGAGACTAAAAGCTATTGCGATTTGCGAGAACTGAAAAAAGTTTTGAATTTAGGAAAGAAATTCAGGAATTGCTGAAGGGATCCTACAACTAAAAGAATTGAAAGAAGAAAAAAAACAACTGAATGAGATATAAAGCATAACTGACAGAGGGCAAAAATTCTAAAGGTAATTGTCGAAGGAGAAAGCACCCCAATCAGCTAAGAATATTTTTGAGCTTGCTGGTATAGGCTGTCATAAGCCATCACATGCGTCTAGCAGTACCAATTGACAATATCAAAAGACAGAGAACTCCTCCATGGATCTTTACTTCTTTTCTAGCCCACTTGAAGCCATAAAGTAAGCATCCTCGCACACAACTACACTCAACAAATGACCTAAGTCAAATGCTGATAAGTATCTGAGAAAAGGATCCACAGGCCAAGGTAAATGCTGATAAGTATCTGAGACATGGTTTCACAGAATGTATAGCTGACCTTTGAAATGGGAAGCAAGGACTTTGAAATGGATGAAAGATTAGATGATAGGAAAATCTGAAGGAAAGGGAGCTTTAATAGAAACAATTAAAAATAATCCTCCAGACCTAGGTGTGAAGCCTTCAGCCGGTGGAGCCTCAGTTCAGACGGTGGAGCCTCAGACGGTAGAGCCTCAGTTTTGGTGAAAATTTGAAGCAGTTTGTTCGATTTTGATCGATTGATTTTGAGAGAAAGAGCTTTGTTTATTTTGATCGATCGATTTGTTCGATTCTGAAGCAAATCTGAAGCAAATAGCTACGCAAATCTGAAGCAGCAATCACTGCGATAGATCTTCTGTGGAGCCGATGGAGCCTTCTCAGTGAAGCTTCAGTGATCTTCGGTGAAGCCTACGATGAAGCCTTGTCGGTTCTGTGCTGTGGAGCTTCAGTGAGACAGAGAGAGAGAGGGCCAGCGGTGGCTTGTGGCTTTGACTAGTAGGGAGAAGCAGAGAGAGAGAAAGTATGTGTGTGTGTGTGTGTGTGTGTGTGTCGACTGAAAACGAAGAGGCAACGATGGGGAAAGAGATAGAAAAACAGAGAGAGAGAGAGGGAGACGGTGAGTGAGAGAGAGAGTGTTGGAAAGAGGAATGTGAAGAAGAAGGGGCTGCTAGGGCCAAATGGACGTATTTAAATACTCAAAACGACGTCGTTTTGAGTATAAATGAATTTTCTTTCGCCCAAAAACGATGTCGTTTCTCTTTTAAAAAATATATTTTGCGACGAAATATAAAACGTCGCAATTAATATTTTAATTCTAATTTAAAATTACAAAAAACTGAATTTTGCGACGAATATAAAATGTCGCCAAATAATAATTTTATTCAGCTCCCGCCATCTTTCGGGCCAAAAATAAATTGGGAGGGAATCACCTTTTCGTGACGTTTTCCAAAAACGTCGCAAATGAAATTGCCAAAAAAGGAAATTTCCGACAAAATTCAAAAAACGTCGCAGATAGTAAACATTTAAATTATACCCTTTCAATTTCATTCAATTAACACCCAATTCATCAAATTAACATTCAGATTTAACCAATTGGCATTCAATTTCAACAAATTAACATGTAATTTATCAAATCAACACCAAATTAACATATAACTTCATTCAATTAAAATTTAATTTATCAAATTAAAACAAAATTAACATTCAATTAATCGAATTAACATTCATATTCAAGTAGTTAACATTAAACTAATCAAATAAACTTTCAATTTCATTCAATTAACACTCAATTTCATCAAATTAACATTCAAATTATCAAATTAACATTCAGATTTAACAAATTGACATTCAATTTCATCAAATTAACATGTAATTTATCAAATCAACACCAAATTAACATGTAATTTCATTCAATTAAAATTTAATTTATAAAATTAAAACCACATTAACATTCAGATTTAACCAATTGGCATTCAATTTCATCAAATTAACATGTAACTTATCAAATCAACACCAAATTAATATGTAACTTCATTCAATTAAAATTTAATTTATCAAATTAAAATAAAATCAACATTCAATTAATCGAATTAACACTAAATTAACATTTAGATTCAAGTAGTTAACATTAAACTAATCAAATAAACATTCAATTTCATTCAATTAACACTCAATTTCATCAAATTAACATTCAGATTTAACAAATTGACATTCAATTTCATCAAATTAACATGTAATTTATCAAATCAACACCAAATTAACATGTAATTTCATTCAATTAAAATTTAATTTATAAAATTAAAACCAAATTAACATTCAGATTTAATCAATTGGCATTCAATTTCATCAAATTAACATGTAACTTATCAAATCAACACCAAATTAATATGTAACTTCATTCAATTAAAATTTAATTTATCAAATTAAAATAAAATCAACATTCAATTAATCGAATTAACACTAAATTAACATTTAGATTCAAGTAGTTAACATTAAACTAATCAAATAAACATTCAATTTCATTCAATTAACACTCAATTTCATCAAATTAACATTCAGATTTAACAAATTGACATTCAATTTCATCAAATTAACATGTAATTTATCAAATCAACACCAAATTAACATGTAACTTCATTCAATTAAAATTTAATTTATCAAATTAAAACAAAATCAACATTCAATTAATCGAATTAACATTTAGATTCAAGTAGTTAACATTAAACTAATCAAATAAATTTTCAATTTCATTCAATTAACACTCAATTTCATCAAATTAACATGTAATTTATCAAATCAACACCAAATTAATATGTAATTTCATTCAATTAAAATTTAATTTATAAAATTAAAACCAAATTAACATTCAGATTTAACCAATTGGCATTCAATTTCATCAAATTAACATGTAATTTATCAAATCAACATCAAATTAACATGTAACTTCATTCAATTAAAATTTAATTTATCAAATTAAAACAAAATTAACATTCAATTAATCGAATTAACATTCAGATTCAAGTAGTTAACATTAAACTAATCAAATAAACTTTCAATTTCATTCAATTAACACTCAATTTCATCAAATTAACATTCAAATTATCAAATTAACATTCAGATTTAACAAATTGACATTCAATTTCATCAAATTAACATGTAATTTATCAAATCAACACCAAATTAATATGTAATTTCATTCAATTAAAATTTAATTTATAAAATTAAAACCAAATTAACATTCAGATTTAACCAATTGGCATTCAATTTCATCAAATTAACATGTAATTTATCAAATCAACACCAAATTAACATGTAACTTCATTCAATTAAAATTTAATTTATCAAATTAAAACAAAATTAACATTCAATTAATCGAATTAACACTAAATTAACAATCAGATTCAAGTAGTTAACATTAAACTAATCAATTTCATTAAATTAACATGTAATTTATCAAATCAGCACCAAATTAACATGTAATTGTTTATCAAAGTTAATTTTTTTTGTAAATTTTTTATTTTATTTTTGTAAATCAGCACCAATTTTTGTAATTGTTTATTTTTGTTTATGTAATTGTATATTTTTGTAATTTTTTTAAAAACGTCGCCAAAATTAATTACATTGTTATTTTTTAAATCTTTTATTTACGTAAGAAGTTTTTTGGCGACGTTTTTAAAAAACGTCGCGAAAAATTAATTAAATTGTTATTTTTTAAATTATTTTTATTACCAAAAAGTTTATTAGCGACTTTTTTAAAAAACGTCGCAAAAAATCAATTAAAATTGTTATTTTTTGATATTTTTAATTGAAGTAAGAAGTTTATTTGCGACGTTTTTAAAAAACGTCGCAAAAAATCAATTAAAATTGTTATTTTTTAATATTTTTAATTGAAGTAAGAAGTTTATTTTTTAATTACATTGTTATTTTTTAAATCTTTTATTTACGTAAGAAGTTTATTGACGAAAAAACGTCGTGAAAAATTAATTAAATTGTTATTTTTTAAATTATTTTTATTACCAAAAATTTTATTCGCGACGTTTTTAAAAAACGTCGCAAAAAATAAATTAAAATTGTTATTTTTTAATATTTTTAATTGAAGTAAGAAGTTTATTTGCGACGTTTTTAAAAAATTGTCGCAAAAAATCAATTAAAATTGTTATTTTTTAATATTTTTAATTGAAGTAAGAAGTTTATTTGCGACGTTTTTAAAAAACGTCGCGAAAAATGAATTAAAATTGTTATTTTTTAAATCTTTTGTTTACGAAAAAGTTTATTGGCGAAACGTCGCGAAAAATCAATTAAAATTGTTATTTTTTAAAATTTTTAATTGAAGAAAAAAATTTATTAGCGATGTTTTTAAAAAACGTCGCAAAAATTAATTACATTGTTATTTTTTAAATTTTTTATTTACGTAAGAAGTTTATTGGCGACGTTTTTTAAAAACGTCGCGAAAAATGAATTAAAATTGTTATTTTTTAAATCTTTTGTTTACGAAAAAGTTTATTGGCGACGTTTTTAAAAAACGTCGCGTAAAATTTTTAATTGAAGGAAAAAGTTTATTGGCGACGTTTTTAAAAAACGTCGCGAAAAATAAATTAAAATTGTTATTTTTTAAATCTTTTGTTTACGAAAAAGTTTATTGGCGACGTTTTTAAAAAACGTCGCGAAAAATCAATTAATTGCACATGCAAATATTAGATTGCACATGCAAATATTAGATCACATAAATATATTTATCTATTTAATCAAGTATATATATGTTATAGTATATAGACTAAAGAAAGTAAGATTATTTCTTCTAAATTTTATATGGCTCAAACAAATATCTCGCAACCTCTTGCTTGCTATCTCTTGTGTAATCTTATTCTTTATGTAATAATAGTTTTATTTTTACTTTATGTATTACTTTATTATTGTAGTCATAATTCTTACAAAATTGTTTAATATAATTTTATCAAAGAACCAATTGTAAAATATAGTAGATTTTTGTTATGGTAATTTCAAATTATCCTCATGCAAATTTTTTTTTCTTTATTAATATCATTGCAACAGCTAGATAAGAGGTTTGAACCGATGACCTCCACTCCCTTGAGGTGGGGTTGACCATCTCGGTTAGACCCGTAGGTCTGCATAGATTTGACAAACAAAAATATATATAAGCATGCTTTCATAATAGATTACCAATGATAGGATAAGTAACATAGCGTTAATCAAGATGGACATTCATATCATCAATACAATAATCAGTGCAACTACCATGATCAACAAGGAAACCTGAAATATCAAAATGAGTTATATTTGCTGGTTCATTTTGATGATCAGTAAAATGTGTTTCTATCTTCTTACCCTTATCATTTATTGATGACTGGTAAAGATCCACTAGATGTCTGGCTATACAATAGGTATGTGACCAATGCCCTTTCATTCCACACCTATAGCAAATTTCTTCATGAACTTTGGGATGTTTATTTTGTAAACTGTTTCACTTGTCTGACGTTGTTTCTTTGTTTGCTCATCTCTGGTGATAAAGTGGATTTGTATGACCATCACGATAATAAGTGTTTTGTCTGTAACCACGACCACGACAACGGCCACAGCCACGACCACGACCACGACCCTGGCCACAGCCACGGCCATGACCCCGACCCCGACTCCGACTCTGATCACGATCACGATGTGAGGTGGCATTCTGTTCAGGGAATGTGGCATTCACTTCAAGAAATGTTTTTGATCCAGTCGGATAATCGTTGTGGTTTTTCATTAGAAGTTTATTATTTTTCTCAGCAACAAGAAGACATGTTATCAGATCAAAATATTTTTTAAACCTACGCTCCCTATATTGCTGCTGCAGGAGCAAATTAGTGGTGTGGAATGTTGTGAATGTCTTCTCTAACTTTACATCTTCAAAAATAGTATCTTCACATAGTTTCAGTTGTGAAGTGATTCTGAATAATGCCGAATTATACTCGCTTACACTTTTAAAATCCTGAAACCTCAAGTGTTGCCATTCATTGCGAGCATATGACAAAATAACAGTCTTTTGATGGTCATACCTTTCTTGCAGATTGTCCCAAAGATTTAGTGGATCATTTTCAGTATGATATTCATTTGTCAATCCTTCATCAATATGACGACGAAGGAAAATTAAGGCTCTAGCGCGATCTTGCGTGGATGCGGCATTTTTTGTTACAATTGTGTCCTCAAGTTTCATTGCAGTCAGGTGAGTCTTAGTATCAAGGGCCCAAGCCAAATAATTATTTCCAGTAATGTTGAGGGCGGTAAATTCGAGTTTTGAAAGATTAGACATTACTGTAAATGACAAAATGTAATAACAGATTTAGAATTTAACAAATAATAAATTAATGAGCATGACAATAAATTGTATGAAACTACTAATGAACTTGCTCAAATATTCATGAATTATGAGCATCAATTAAATTCATGTATGTATTATGACAATATTTTATCAATAGATACTAACATATAAATTTAAAATGTAAATAAATAACTTGTAACAACAGTCAACAATAATTAAAGTTAATAAAATTCCATGGCAAAGTCTTTAGGACTTTTATGAATTGTAAATATTAATCCAAAGTTGTCAAGACTTTTGAAATCTGGAGGATTTCTATAACTTATAAAAGTGATTTGAAGTTTTCAGGACTTCTATAACATTTTTTTTTCAATAAACTTACAGATCGAATGACAAATATTAAATTGTAAAGAAAACTTTCAAAATCAATATATAATATTCAAGGCTTATCGTACAGTAATTTACTTCAAATTCTTTCGAAAAACGGAATCTTTCCTTGCCTGATTAGAGATTCATGCTGATAACGTATTATAAAATCGACAGAATATTAATAAAATATAAAGAGAGTAATGTACAAAATATATGTAAAATAAATTTTTCGGGAACTCAATATATCAATGTGTTGATCTTTAGGATCACACTTTTCCTTTTTTTTCTTATTTTATTCACTCTTTCTTTTTTCTCAGCGTGTAAAGACAAGTCCAAAATGTATCCTTTATAGACAAAGAATACACCCGGTAGGAGGGGCAATTGGGGGTTGGGAATAGTGGAAATAATAGTAATAGTAATGGCAGTGAGTCATCCATCCCATGCCAATGTTTCATAACATCTATAGGATTTTTAATGTGTGTGCGTGTTTATTTTTGTGTAGTAGTGAATGATAGATGGTGGTGCTAAAAGGTCAACATGGGTGGGTATTGGGTGATAGATAATAGCTCGGGGGTGGTGTTGGGTGAATGAAGTTTGAACTTGCGGGCGGGAGTGAGTCCTTACCATACTTGATCACTTCCTCATCTCTTGCCGTGGTTGTTTAAGGTGTGATTTCTTTCTTCTCGGTCCGTTGTGGCTCCGGATCTTAGGCTCCTCCTAGAATCAATAGTATTTACACTCAAAATCAAATCACAAACATAGAGGAGAGATAAAAAAATTTAAACACTGATTGTAGCAGTGGTAGTGGTGGTGGGCGATAGTGGTGATGATGGGAGACGGTGATGGTTGTGGTGGGTAAGGCGACGATCGTGGTGGTGGTAGTAGCTGTGGGTAGCAATGATGATGGTGGTGGTGGTGGTAGGGTGGAGATAGTGAATTAGTGATGGTGGTAAGGTGGTGGTGGTGGTGGTGGTGGCGGCGGTGGTGGTAGAGGTAGTTGTAGGACGGTTTCAAACATTATTTTTTTTTTAAATTATTTATGAGAAATAATTTATAGAAGTACTTTTCAAAAATCACTTCAAACACACCCTTAGGGGCCTATTTTTCTATTAAATTTAGGGTGTTAATATTAACCGTTAGATTAACTTTAAAGTAAAACTTAAAGTGATCTCAACCGCAAATAGCAAAAGTCATTTTGTTTATCTTTTGAGATTTGAATTGTAACCTACTTTATTATATAGATATATTTATGTAGTTTGCGGGTGCTTATTGGATCAAGATTTTCATTCAATACACATTTTCTTTATTTTTTTTTATGCGGAATCCACTTGTATATAATTAGTTTCAGTTGAATACATCATAGGTAGTTTTGTCAAGAAAGAAATGTGTATTGCTGTAAATCTCATTCAGTTATATGAAATTTTAAAAGTCGCATTGTAACTAGGAGTACTAAAAGATTAATGGTTAACCATTGCCAGGAAAAAGGTTTAAAAATAATAAAATAATATGATACGATTTCGACACGAAATTAATAAGAAAGAATTGACTAACTTTTGACATAAATAAAATACAATCTTCTAACACACTCATAAATAGGTTAGCTTATTATGAAGTGAAAATTGGAAGTGAGTCCCCCTAGATGTACTTGTTTGGAGATGAGTCCGGCAAGGAAACTTATAAGGGGCTAAGTCCATATTTAAAATTATATGTAATGACTTAAGTCCACTTTTTTTTTTTATCTCAAAAATACCCTTCTTTGAAAGGAAGTTAAATTAATTTCCTATTTTGGAAATTGTTATCCCTTAATTCAAGGTCAATTAAAATATGCTAATAAAATCTCCATCATAAATTTAAAATTCAAATTCAAAGATCTCTCTCTCTCTCTCTCTCTCTCTCTCTCTCTATATATATATATATATATATATATATATATATATATATATATATATATATATAAAATCTCCATCATAAATTTAAAATTCAAATTCAAAACTCTCTCTCTTTCTCTCTCTCCTATATATATATATATATATATATATATCAAATTCAAAACTCTCTCTCTCTCTCTATATATATATATATATAAAATCTCCATCATAAATTTAAAATTCAAATTCAAAGCTCTCTCTCTTTCTCTCTCTCTCTATATATATATATATATATCAAATTCAAAACTCTCTCGCTCCCTCTCTCTCTCTCTCTCTCTATATATATATATATATATCAAATTCATGTTACTATTTTTTTTATTATGTTACTGTTCATGTTACTACTTTTGTTGAGTATGTTACTGTTCATGTTCCTATTATTTTGAGCATGTTACTGTTTTTGTTGATCATGTTACTACCATTATTTTACTAAATATTAATATTAAATGTTACTATTTGTTTTGTTTTTGAATATTACTATTTTTTGTATTTGAATGGTACTATTTTTTGCGTTTGAATTTGAGAGAAATAATTATTGTTAAGTATGTTACAATTTTTGTTGAACATGTTACTGTTGTTATTTTTTAAAAATATTAATATTGAATGTTTCAATTTTTTTTTTTATGTTTAAATGTTACTATTTTTTTGTGTTTAAATGTATTATTTTTTGTATCCAAATCATAACTTTTTTTTGTATTTGAATGTTACTATTTTTTATTTTTAATGTTACTATATATATATATATATATATATATATATATATATGCACCTAACCTATATATGGATATATATAGATAAGAGAGAGGGAAAATTTTAATGTTAGTCAAACTCTTAACCTATATTTGGATATAGATAGATATGAGAGAGAAAAGATTTTAATGTTAGTCAAACTCCTAAGATTTAGGAGTTTTTAATTTTTAGTTTTATTTCACTTCTAAAGGGAAGGGATAATATGGTAAAATTGACAAAAAACGGACTTCATAACAAATAAGTTTCCTTGACGGACTTAAGTCCAAACAAGTCCATATAGGGGGACCGGCCTCCAAATTTCCCTATTATGAAATACGACAAGCCCATCTTGTTTGTATTGTGCGAAAAAATGTCTATATTTTTTATATTTTGATTAAGTATTATATATGATGAGCCCAATCCAGAGCAGACCCAGTTCACAGATGCAGACCAACAAAAGCTCAGTCATAATTTTAGTTGGGCCAAGCCCACCTTTTTAAGAGACCCAACCCATCATCAGCGCACATGAGAATCTCCATCCGAGGAGAGAAAATCCGTGGGGACGTAGTCATCAGGGGCACATCGCTAGTCTCTCGAGATCACCTTGCATGTTAAGAGATAGGGCGAGCTTTAAGAAATCACCTCATTATCACCTTGCCCGTTACGAGGATAAGACGAATTTCACGGAATCATCACCTATCTTTCTTCAAATAAAGCAAGCAGATCATAGTGAAAGTGTCGCAGAGAAAACTCTTTTCTTTCCATCTAGCGTTGCCCTTTATCCCTCCCAAAAGGCCCGAGCCCCCGATTTATACAAAAATTGGCCTGCCCCGAGGAAAAATATGTGCCCAAGAACACTATGTGAATAGGGTTTTTAAGTCATCACCCAACATCTGTTAGTTCAATCAATATATGTTTCAAAAAGAATTTGGAAGTCGTATAGCCATCTGCTCCCTGTTACGAGAATGATGCCTCAATTAGAGTCTCTATAAGCCAACCTCACATAGGGGGCATCACACACACCTCAGCACACTACATCTCTTGAATTATAAGATTCTCCGGCCACCGTAGCTATTTCTAGTGGAATAGGTCACCCAAACCGAACAAATTAATCTTTGTGTTGCTTGTGTTGAACCCTCTTCACTTGGCTCTTTATTATTTTTTGCATAAACATTTTGTAAATCATTAATATATATTCTTTTATAAATAAAAATATTTACTTTATTTAGATATCATAAATTTATAGTGAATATTTAGTTTATGGGAAATCATAAGTGGTAAGTTTTGTCGAAAGTTAAGAAAATTACATTCTTGAATTTCTATATCGGGTTTTTTGCATCAACTCAAGTAGGAAAATAAAATTAATAAATAAATAAGATTAGTGTCGCTTTATATAAATTAAATCTTATTAAAAATAATTACAACTCCAAAAACCCCCAAAATAAACTAATTCAAACTCAATACGACTTGGACGACCCCAAAATAAATCGATTCCAACTCGACACAACTTGGACGACCCAACTAGATCTATATATATATATATATATATATATATATATATGTATCAAAAAATTTAGATGGGAGAGGATATGTGAAGTCTTCTCTCCCTATTCCCTAAAATTTTATAATTTTGAGTTTTTGAATTCACAATTTAGGGTTTCCTCTAATTATGTGCGAGCTCTAACTATTACTGAACCCCCAAATAATTAACTATTATTTTTTTAAATTTATTTTTAAAAAATTACATTTTACCATTCAAATTTTTTATATAATTATTTATCTAATATAAAATCAAAGAGAAAAAGAATAAATAAAAAAATTCAAAAAAGGGGCGGACCGCTAGTAGCATATTGACATTCTTCGAATTTTTCCAAGCGAACTTGACACTGAGACAAAGCCTTGTAGCTCCCACTGCGTAGTCTTCAACCTTGCATACCCCATTCGATCAACGGAGAGAATTGGTTCAGTATGAAACCCAGTGGCCATTAACTCCTCTTCGTCCCGCATGACAAAAACCCTATAATTGCTGGTAATATATTCCAAAGAAGATCTTATTCTTGATTTCTTCTAATTTGATTGATTTCATTTATTATCTGATTGAATTCTTTCCTTATTTATGTATGTTTTGTGTTTCTGTTGTTCCAGGGGCGGCTTAAGTCAATTTGAAGCCTAAAGCGGAAACATTAAATGGAGGCCATTTTATTTTTAGTATTTTTTTTTTTTAAATTAATTTATTTTTATTTTTTTATGTGAGAGGGAGACAAAAGAATGATGTGTTAATATTGTCGATAAAGAGATTTCAACTTTTGTTTTTTTTTTTTACCACAAAGAGGGAGAGAGAGTGTTTAATTTTAACTTTTATTTTTTTTACCACAGAGAGAGAGTAAATATGAGTTGACTTTTGAGTATTTTTTTATTTTTTTAATTTCTAAATTTTTAATGTTATGGATTGGATTATAGGCCTAAATTATTGCAATAAAAAAATTTTGGGGCTTTTTTGTAGGGCTTAAAATTTAATGGATTTAATTTTTTTTGTAGGTTAGTGATGTACCTAAAATTATGGGGCTTTTTAAAAATTTGAGGCCTAAAGTCCTTACTTTTTTTTCCATACTATTGAGCCAACTCTGGTTGTTTTGGTCTGCGTTTTTTTTTTCTTCATCAGAATTGGGATTACGTTTCTTGATTTTGTTTCATTTGGAAAAAGATTCAAAAGATTTGGCTCCTCAAGCCTGATTTAGTAGATGCACAACATGGTTAGCAATTACGATCATTACACTAATTTTGCAAATTCCCCAATTTATGATTGATTTCCCAAAAGATCTTATGAATAGATTTCTTGAAATTTGATTGGTTTCGTCTATTTGAATCAATTCCTTCTTTTGATTAGACGTTGTTGATTTATGTTTCTTGCATGAGTTTTTTTTTATTGGAATTGGCAATATTTTTCTAGATTTTGTCTCATTTGGGAAAAGAAAAAAAAAAATTTGGCTCTTCAAGCCTGATGCGCAAAATGGTTAGCATTGATTTTTCAAAGTGTTACGCGCTTATAAACTTCTAAAGTACATAGTTTGTAATTTACTAACGGACATTAACGGCAAAGGTCTAAGTGTTACGCGCTTACAAATTTCAGGGGGTGTGAGTATAATATTTTAAATGTCAAAGAATTTGAGTAATTAAGTGACAAGCCTCAAGGGGTCTGGGTGTAATTCTCCTAAAAGATATCTTAACAGAGCCACCAGCAACAAAACGTAAACCATGTACAACAAGAAGAAGGAATAAATAAGCCAAATGCTCAAATGCTTAAAGAGAGTTTACCAATCAGATAACATAAATACAAATAAAATGTACACACGAGTGATCATATAAAAATTATTTGTTACCCTCCAATTTAACATTTAACTTACAATTTTTCCCCTTTTTAACCATTGATGCAGCTAAAAACACACTTCAGCTCTACTCTAGTCTTCATTTGGTCCCTTCACTGAAACTAAGCTCTCCTTGTAAACCGAAAGGCCACCATCTGTGTCACCTCCATGAATTCCAAGGCTCGTAGGTTCATTGGTATCACGCTTGTACAATACCAGCAGGGAAGTGTTACTTTCACACAAAAGATCCTGGTTCTTCAAAAACCCAAGCGGCCGCCTGACTTCTGGAAAGGGTTGAAAAGTGAAGAGCTTGGTCCAACACCCTTCCTCCTCCATCACCCATATGTCAATGATAGACTGTAAATCCACACCCGTCTGACAAATAAACATAGCAATGGATTCATTGTAAACTGTAAGGCTCCCCCAAGTTTGTTTAGGGTGATCAGGCCCTGGTATCTCTCTAAAAACCTCAGAGCTCATGTCAAACGAAAGGACACTATGATTATCAGAATTCTCAGATGACAACCAAAAATAAGCTCCATTCGCATATGTGGCACACAAAGAATTGCGTATGTCACGGTTAGGAAGATTAAGAGGATCGAGATATCTCCATGAATCATTACCTAGGGTATATAGTGCAACAACATAGAAAGGGTAAGGGTTATCCATTTGCTCATCCCAAAATAAGCGAATCAAAATAAACTTGTAATCGTTAGTCAAGATGTCCAACCCAAATCCAAATACATGCCAAAAGGAAGAGAAATATGGTGGAAAAATGGAGTAGGGTACAGGGAGGAGCCTGAACTCTCTAGTAGCAACGTTCCACAGAGCCATGCGATCGTCAGAGCCATCGAGCAGGAAAATTAAGCCGTCTATAGAACCAATCACAATTTCCATAACCATAGGAATATGTGAATGGTCAATATCTTCATGTATAGACGGCATGCTCACAAGTGTTTCATCAGGGAACAACGAAAGAGCATATTTATCAGTGTTGGGATTATGATGATGAACAAGGAGACGGGCATGATTGCTTTCCCGGTTGAAGTGCATGCCAACAAAACTAGGCTTTTTAATAAGAGTGCACCAGTGCTTGCAGATGCACTTGAATCGCAACAGGGACTTCACAGGCAGCCTTGAAAGTATCTCAATCACGACATCTTCTGGCAACTTTGGATCACAAGTGCTCAACATTGTGCCCCTCAACTCTTGGTCGAGATGGATCCGTCTGTCTTTTATCTTCCTTTGGTCACACAAAGACGAAGAGAATTACTCATATGGGGTTAGACATTGTTAATTTGAGTTGAGTTTACAGAATTAAGGAAATAATTGAAAACCCCGGCGCCTGCGGCCATAATCTCAATTCTAGACAAGATTCACCAAATGAAATAGTGAGAACTTGACATGTTGTTTATTGTTCTCTATATATATACTCTCAGATGACGATTGGGGTGTGTGTGTGATTGTATAAACACACACCGATCCACATACACATGATATCTACTAGTATAGTCAGTAATTTTTCTTCAGCCAACCAAAAAAAAGTATAAATTGGGGACTTTGCAAAATCAATTATTATTATGATAATCGCAATTGCTGGCCATTTTGCTCATCTATCAAATCAGGCTTGATGTGACAAAGAATTTCATTTTTTTTTTCAAACGAAAGAACATAGAGAAAAGTTGCAACACCCTGAATACCAATTCTGATTATAAAGAACAGACCAGAAACAAATTAACAAACACCTTCTAATCAAAGAAGAAATTCATTCAGAGAGACGAAACCAATAAAATTAAATAAAACACTTACAAGATCTTCAGGAGAATATATTACCAGAAATTATATGTATGGTTTTGATCAATCAGCCAAGGATGTGATATAGAAAGTCTGTATAGGGTTAACAGCTCTTGTGTTTCATTCTGAATGAATTCTCACCGTTGATGGAATGGGTATATATAATTTACGGCTACAGATATATTGCAGAGAGATCTCTCTCAGGGAACTTGTGGATTGAAAAATACGGGTTGCCGACTGCTCGGGCTCCCTTCTAAACCATTCGTCCTCAGTTCACATTCGTCCCTAAAATTTTCTCTTCTCGGTTGCACTATATAAATAGAAAGAATTACACCTAGACCTTTGAAGTTGATCACTTAATCACTTAAACCTCTTAATATTTTAAAAATTATATATAAATCCCCTAAAGTTTATATATGCATAACACTCAAACTTTACTGTCAATGTCCGTAATATTTAAACTCTACAAATTTAAAATATTATATTTAAATAAAAATATTTCAATTAAAGATAAAATATCAAATTTTTTAAATTTTTTAACCAAAATTCATGTTATATTTAAAAAATATTGTAATGTGACCATTTTGTTGTTTATTCAATCAAAAGCCACCATATTGACGTTGACAGAAGAAAGTAACGAAAATTAACGAAAGGTCTACATTGCAATACTTTTAATACATTAATAGTACAATGTGAAATATTTAATCTTTAAGTGCATAAAATAAAAAATTTAAAACTTTTAAGGTACAAAATATAATTCAGCCATTTTTTAATGAGAAATCATGATAAAAATTAAAAAAAAAAAATCACAGTTCAGAAGTAAATGAAAAAAAACCTCCTAACATTATGAAGTTCTATTTTTACCTCGATTTGTCGTGAAAAATTAGAAAAAATATAAAGATTGGAGCACATATAAAATTCAAATCAATAATTTAAGGTGCATTCTGAGAATAACAATTGGTTAGAAAGTAACATGAAACGAGGAATATAATTCAAGAGATTGAAGTGTGATTTGTCTTGGAACAAATACAAAATAACAAATGATTGTGAAATTGGAACAAAACGTTGTAAAGAGACATTAACAGAGCCACCAACAGCAAATCTTAAACCACATACAAGAAGGAACAAATACCCAAGCTATATATGTTGTTGAAAACATAAGTAGTGGCATAACTATTGAAGATGTAATTGAAACTTCGAAAGATCATTCGACAAATACCATAAACTCTGGAAACTTACTATTGGACGATAAACCAAATGCTCACAGGCTTAAAGAGATAGCTTACCTATGAGACAACATACATACAAATATAGTGCACATATGAGTATCTTACAAAAAAAATATTTGGTATCCTCTAATTTCACATTAGCTTTCCAATTTTTTCCCTTTCTAACCATTGTTGCTGCTCCAAAACACAGGCATGCAACTTAAAAGATGAGATATAAAGCAGTCACACTTCACCTCTACTCTATCTGTTGGTGGTTGAAATAAAGAAGTCATGAGCCGCACGAACAAACATATCCCTTCTAGTACTCATCTGGTCCCTTCACTGAAACTAAGCTCTCCTTGTAGCTAAAAACCGAAAGGCCATTACTTGTGCCATCTCCATGGATTCCAAGGTCTGTAGGTTCATTTGTATCATGCTTATACAACACCAGCCGTGAAGTTCTACTTTCACACAAAAGATCCTCGTTCTTCCAAAACCCAAGCGGCCGCATGACTTCTGGAAAGGGTCGAACAGTAAAGAGTTTGGTCCAACACCCTTCCTCCTCCATCACCCATATATCAATAATAGACTGTAAAACCACATTCCACTGACAAAGAAACAGAGCAATGGATTTGTTGTACACTGTAAGACTCCCCCAAGTTTCTTTAGGGTGATCAGGCCCTGGTATCTCTCTAAAAACCTCAGAACTCATGTCAAATGAAAGGACACTATGATTTTCATCATCCTCAAATGACAACCAATAATAAGCTCCATTCACATATGTGGCACACAAAGAATTGAGTATGCCACGATTACCAAGATCAAGAGGATTGAGATATCTCCATGAATCACTACCTAGAGTATATAGTGCAACAACATAGAAAGGGTAAGGGTAATCCCTTTTCTCATCCCAAAATGAGAGTATCAAAATAAACTTGTAATTGTTAGTCAAGGTGTCCAACCCAAATCCAAATACAGGCCACTGGGCAGCAAAATATGGTGGAACAATGGAGTGGAGTACAGGGAGGAGCCTGAACTCTCTAGTAGCAACGTTCCACAGAGCCATGCGATCATCATAGTCATTGTGCATGAAAACTAAGCCGTCTATGGAACCAATCACAGTTTCCCTAACCATAGGAATATGTGAATGGTCAATATCTTCTTGTATAGACGGCATGCTCACAAGTGTTTCATCAGGGAATGAGGAAAGAGCATATTTATTAGGGTTGGAATTATGATGATGAACAAGGAGACGGGCATGATTGTTTCCTCGGTTAAAGTGCATGCCAAGAAAACTAGGCTTTTTAATAAGAGTATACCAGTGCTTGCAGACGCACTTGAATCGCAACAGGGATTTCACCGTCAGCCTTGAAAGTATGTCAATCACAACATCGTCTGGCAACTGTGGATCACAAGTTCTCAACATTTTGCCCCTCACCTCTCGGTCAAGATGAATCCGTCTATATTTTTCTTCCTCTGGTCACACAAAGGCGAATTAGGTTTCTGGGGTAAGACACAATCGATTTGAGTTGAGTTTACACAATAAAATAAATGATTGTGAGCCCGGCCACAATCTCAATTCTAGAAGAGATACACCAAATGAAATAGTGACAACTTGACATGCTTATTGCTCTCTCTATAGACACTCTCAGATGATGAGCAATAAACATCAAATTGGTTTCTCACTATTTCATTTGGGGTGTGTGTGTGTGATTGCATATATAAAAGAAAACACACCAGGACTATATATAAACACACACCTATCCACATACACACAATATCTACTTGTATTGTCAGTAATTTTTCTTCAACCAACCACAAAAAGTATAAATTGGGAACACTGAAAAATCAATTATTATGATGATCGCAATTGCTGGCCACTTTGCCCATCTAACCAATCAGGCTTGATGTGACAATTTTTTTCATTTTTTTTTTTCTGAAATGAAACAACATATAGAGAAAAGGTGTGAGACCCTGAATCCCAATTATGATTACAAAGATCAGACCAGAAACAAAACAAACAAATTAACAAACACCTTCTAAGCAAAGAAGAAATTCAATAAAATTAAATAAAACACTTACAAGATCTTCAATAGAATATATTACCAGATATTATATGTATGGTTTCGATCAACCAGCCAAGGATATGGAATAGAGCGTATGTATAGGGTTAACGGCTCTTGGCCCTTGGGTTTCATTCTGAATGAATTCTCACCATTAGTGGGATGGGTATATAAGGCTGACGGCAGAGAGGTCTCTGAATCAACAAATACAGGTTCCGGACTGCTTGGTGGGTGATGATTGGAATAAGAGCAAGGGTAAATTCCACTTTGACCCCTCAATTATGACTATTTTTTTAATTTATTCCATCAACAATCGTATTTCTACATTATGCCCTCAACTATGCAATAAATTTTGCATGTCCCAATTATTAATGTATGTTACATAGTTAACGAAAAATTATTTTATTTTATCCTCTGAACTATTTAATTTTTTCACTTTTCTATAACATATCAGCAATTGAGGGTAGGGGTGCAACTTGGTTGGGCAACCCGATTTCAATCCGAGCCCAACCTGAAAAAATCAGGGCTTGGGTTAGGGTTTTTAATACTTGGGTTGGACTTGGGTCAAAAAATCTCAACCCGAATTCAATTTGGGTCGGGCTCGGGTTGAGGTATCGGCAACCCGATTTCAACCCGAACCCGACAAATTAAAAAATAATTTTATATATATAAAGCATTAACATTTTTTTTCATTTTTACTCCATCGTCCTCTGTTTCTTGTTACTTGCTACTCTGTTATGCATTATGCGTGATTAGTGGTGATAGTGTGATGTTTTAAGTTTAATGTTTTTATGAGTCTAATTTCTATGTTTTCTGGGATTGTGCTTTGAGATCACTAGTTTTTTGGTGTGAAAGCAGATGATCAATAATCGTACACTGATATGAATGAAATATATGGATTATTTTATGAATTTGTAATTATTTCCCCCCTCTCTCTGTCTCTCTTGTAGTGAACCCGAATTCAACCCGAGCCCGCCCGAATTAAACTCGGGCAGGGCTCGGGTTGAGTTCCTCAACCCGAGGTAGGGTTAGGGTTAGGGTTAGAGTTGAAGATTGTATACCTAAGGTTGAGCTAGGGTTGACTGTCTAACCCGCCCAACCTGCCCGAGTTGCACTCCTAATTGAGGGGGTCAAAATATAATTTTTTTACCCAAACAAGTCACACTATTAAATAATCAAAATAGTTAAGGGGAAAATATAAAAAATTTAATAGTTGAGAGAATAAAAGAAAAAATAATCATAACTAATGGGATCAAAATATAATTTATCCTAACATTCATCCCACGCTGCGGTTTTCTCATGTTTCACCATAAACTAATTAGAACAAAAATAAAAAAATTCCTCGTTGGCTTGGATGAGACCGCAACACACTACATAAAATGTTCAACAAGTACAAAGAACAAGAGGTTGTCCACATGCATGAGGGTCTAGGGTATATGGTATTCCCTAGTTAATATCTATCAATGATATCACCTGAGAATCTGTTGGAAACAAATTATTGTCTTAATTAATTGTATTAAATATGTTGTTTTTATGTTAAAACATTGTGAATTGCAAAGGTAGGGAGGGACTATCAAACTAAATGTACACCAATAGTTATAAGTTGGGTATGTGAATATGTGTGCACTATCTCAAAGGTCCAAGAATTTTGCTTTCCTTTGTGGCCACAACCACTTGTAGTCCTAGAGATCCATTCTCAAAGAACAATATTCTCAAGTTCTTAAAAAATACAACAATTAACTCCAAAGTTTTAATTGCGTTTCAATTCAGTCCTTCAATTTCAATTTGTTAAAAATGAGACTAGGGAATCACTAGGAAGGTGAGAATGTCATGTTGCACCACCTACTAGGATGTTATAAAAAAATCATAAAAAAGATTTCATATTTTATTTTATGCCTCTGTAAAAAAATATTTTAGAGAACTTTGAAAAGATATAGAGAGATCCAAAGATGTATTTGACTCTTGTTGGTGGTAGATAACTAGAAGTTTTTAAGAAGAATTCTAGACACATTACCAATTAACAACACCTACAAGTCCTCACCATTCATTATAAGGTCAAGTACATATCTATATCTATATTTATATCTACACTATTTATAAATGTCATAATCAGTGAAATTTTTTTAATTTTTTATTTTATCTCTAATTATTATACTAAAGTTAATTATACTCACCTATATACTTTCATTTAATTTTTATTTTTTACTCCTATTTGACTTTTAACTTATTTTGAACTTTTTTATAAGAATTTCTAAATTCTTTTGAACTCATTTATTAGTAATACAATTACATACAATTTTCTATATGTATATAAAGAAATAAATTCTTATATATGTTAAATTATTATACATGTATAATTACCAATTTAAATTACACGGTCAAATATATATTATATTTTATTTTTTAGTATGAAATAATATAATAATATTATGAGCGATTTAATCAATCTATTTAACAAAAGAAAAATTAATAATTCTATAATATAATTAGATAGACAAATGACTAAAGGGATTAGAGAGATATCTAAATAAATGACAAATTGGTTATTCAAAAACTTATAGAATAAATGAATAATTAAATTTAGTAATAATTAAAATACGAATTAATTATTCGGTACTTAATTTATTCTTTAATTTAATTACTCATATAATTCAAGTTTTCTATAAAACAATATTATTTAAATTTGTTTATGTGTCACGCACGTCGTGCATTGCTAATATATATAAAGAAGTGAGATCTCATTCGCACTGACCATGTTTTAAATTTCAATTATCATTGTAGTAATATAGTGCACTCAGTAATTCTCTCAAACACACTCTACTTGTCCTCTACTTGTCCCTTCTCTAGTATATTGATTTAGCACTTCAAATGGAGGTTTCAAGTGTTTAAGTGTATATTTGGTTCCAACTTATTCAGACATGGGCACTAACTATTTTTCTCAGAAGTATAATATTTTTTAAAGACACTAATAATAATACAACGAGATTTTTTTTCTTTCTGAAATTTATCATTCGATCGGAGAAAGTCATTGCTCTTATTCTAATTTTTTTTTCTTGTTTTTAAATTCTCTATTATTATTTCTGGAACATGTCTTGAAAATGTGAAGATAAAGACATTAAGGTCACAACTGCAACAAACTTGGACAAACATTTGCAGTGATATAATAGATGATATCGTTTGGCAACACGAATGGAACAAACATGGCATATATTATTGACAAAAATGGTCAAAATGAACTACTTCCAACCTGCTATGAGGGAAACAAGACAAATTAATTTGTTTGACCATGCATCCTACAAAACACTTAAGTTGTTTCGGGCTTTCATATCTCTTACACCAAGAAGTAGTTTGAGAATGCCGTGAGAAACCCAATTAGAATATATATATATATATATGTGTGTGTTCCATGTGCACTCCTTAACAATACTTATGTTCTCTTGAAAAAAAAATTCATTTGTTTTGGATGACACTGTAGCACCCTGCATAAATTGTCCAACAAGTACAAGCTGAATGGATTGTCAAAGTGCAAAACATCATATTTCCTTGTTAATAGGGGCGGATCAGCCACCCTTGGTCTAGGATTAGGGGTGATAATTTTTGACACGATACAATAATTCGATACGAATACGACACGAATAAATGGATTTGGGTTGACTATTTTTTTGTACAAACCCGTGTATGACACGACCCGTCATCACGAAGTGTTGATGGACCGTGTTCGGGTTTAACCCGCTTAACCCGAATTGACCCGTCAGCACGAAGTTTTTAACTCGAAGGAGATTGACCTGACTTTTTCGTTGCATATATGAGTTTTTATGTTATAATGGCTTGCTTTTTCCATTACTTCTGATGTTTAATTTGGTTGCGCGATGTACGATTAGCATATTTAATTAGTATTATAGAAATAAAATATTAATTATTTGTAACTGTTTATCAAGCATTGACTTAATTATTGTATAAAAAGATATTATTACTCATTATTATTATTATTATTATTAAGTTAATTTTTAGTTTGTAGAAAAAGTATGAGGGGAGATTCAATTAAGTGAAAATAAAATTTTAGCGTTAAATTTTTATTCAAAGTTTATGTGGGTCAACACGAATACGAACACGAATATGACACGAAAATAAACAGGTCAACTCGACACGACACGATTAGTTAAATGAGTTGGATTAGGGTTGACTAATATTCAACACGATTAATGTTCGACACGACACGAACCCGACACAACACGATCCGACTGCCACCCCTATCTAGGATGGGCACATGCCCCTTAATTTTTATTTTTTTTGTTTCATATTAAGCATTTATTTTTTTAAATAAAATTTAGATATATTTAATTGTGTCTACTCTATTATTGTGTTCTGCTGATATCAATTTGAATAGACATCTACTCAAATAATTGTTTGCTTTTCGAATAATGTTATTGAGACTTAATTTAAGGACCTAATGTATTATGATATTAAATTTAATAGTGAGCCTCAATATTTAATAAATTTCATTATCTATTCAGTGATCACAAATCATTGGGTCTTCACCAATTAAATCTCAAATTAGGTGGAACTAATATTATTGTCAATTTTTAGACATGTTTCAGACATGTCCGGATATATTTTGAATATATTGAGGTTAATTTGTAATTTTTTTAAATTATAGGGTTATTTCTTTATTGTATAAAAATTTGTTAGTTATGTAATAAACCATAGGATCATAAATGAAAGATTGTTACAAGGATATATATATATATATATATATATATATATATATATAATATTATTGATAAGATTGATTTGTAACTCTTTTAAATAATAAAAGCATACTATGATCAATTATAAGTGATAATAATTAGTCTCATTCTTAATAAGAAGTTTTAATTATTATTTTTTTGTCCATGTAATACATATCCGTTTTTAATATTCTATGTTTACTAAACTTTTAAGTATTAAATATAATTTCAATAAATATGAATTTATGAACTTCTATGGTCAATTAAAAAAAAATTAAAACGTACATATTATGTTCGATGAATCTGCTAAGAATAAAAATAGAGGAAAAAAATATTGAGGAGATCTGGATAGAATAACTTACATATTGTCATTCCAGTGGCTGCTCAAATTATGTTCGATGAATCTTTTGTTCCTGCTAGTATCCTGCTCACTTCAAGTTTACATCTTCAACCATCATCTTAGATAACACAAGGTGCATCCATCGTTGCGGCACAGAATTGTTTTAGGTAATACACATGAAATGCTACATAACAGAATAAGTTGAACATGACAACGATGACTTGGAATTGGAGACGTTTCGGCAACTCGGTCTAGTTGCATCAGACTCGTTTACATAAAATGTGGAACGATATCGTATTGAAAATTTTTTGACTCAACTGAGCCATATCAGTTTATAAAACCAACAAATCGACAAGACTGAAAAATAGGTCATTTGTTGATGTATAAAAGAAAAGAATGCAGATTAGTATGTGTTTCGATTATAACTTTCAAATCATCTTGTTTTCGAATGAATTTTTATACTAATATTATCACTCGTGTAGGAAAAAAAACTCCCATTATTCGACAAGAAAAATTGAACACCGGATGATATGCAAGTCCCACGAACTAGAACATGGTTCCACTCTTTTATTGCCACTCCATTGGGATGGGTGACATTGTAATAGCACTAATATCATTGCCACACCATTTGGTACATCACCAATCACACTACCACATCCATCACTGTTGCTAACATGACCAAGTACCCTAATCTTAGACGCCTCAACTATGAATCATAAGATTGTAGATATTCTTTTGGATGTAGGTGGAGTTTTTGATAGTAAAGTTTAGTTATTTGATTGCATCTTGTACTTACTTTATATATGGGAGCATGGTTGCATTTTCATCCCAGCAGTGATAAATTCTATAATTATGGATTTCATAATTAGGCTTTTCGTATTTTGTATATCGAAAGATGTCTTGATTCCCACTTTTGCACTTCAAAAGATTAATTTTTCCATAGTGTACCTTGAATGTCATCAATTGGTTCTAATGTGGTCCACAGACCAACATCCGTTTCAAATTTCACTAAAAATTAATGCAGTTGTCATCCACATGTGTTGCTCTTGGACAAAAAATGTAAACTCACTATTCATATTCTTGGGTGGCATGTGTATCAATTTTTAACAGAATCTGAAATAGATGTTAGTCTAATGGCTACATTGGAATAACTTTATGACATTCAGGGTGCAATGTAAGAAAAATAATTTTCCAATGTACAAAGTGAGAATTAAGACATCTTTCAAGATGCAAAGTACGAAAATCCCTTCGTGATTTGACTATGAGATGATATGATATTTTCATGTTGTTTTATTGAACTTTGAATTTAAAAGCTAATGTCTTATTATGATTCGTTAAATTAACATATGTTGTTGAATTTGTTAATGTAATATGAATATTTTTATAAATAACAATTGCTCGTGCATTACACGAGTACCCACTAGTTTTAGCTGAAATCGAAATGTAATTTAGTAATTAAGTTTTATAAAGTTATTTACATCGGATTGACATTTCAAATTAAACTTTCAATTTTTAACAGATACATATACGGACTTTATAAAAGTAAACCCCATCAGATTTTAAAATATAATTCAAATTCGCATTAGAAAATGTGATAAGTTGCTCAAATATGGATTTGAGCTTTAGAATAATTAAAATTTTAAAGTAATTAGATTGTGAAGAAACAGAAGGCAATGAAAATTAGATTAATAGAATGAAAGTTCTTTGGATAAATTGCACTTTGACCCCTCAATTATGATCCTTTTTCATTTTATCCCCTCAACCTTCATGTTTTTTATATTACACCCTCAACTATGTGATTAGCTTTACATTGCCCCTTTTGATAACACCCGTTACATATTTAATGAGAAGTTATTTTATTTTACCTTCAAATTATGTAATTTTTTTCACTTTACCTTGACACATCAAAAATTTCTATTCATAAAGTTAATGGACGTTTGCGATTGGAGTAGGGTGAAATAATCAAAGTTGTTGATAGCCGAAGGCGCAATGGGAATTCATAACCCTCAACAACCCTTGGGTTGTCCCTCATGAATATGTGCTTGAATGCAATCAATTTATAGACACTTGGCATTAGGAGTTTACAACCACCCAGAAAATAGACTACAAGGTAGCAGATAATGAAGGTGATAGTCCATTTTTCGTATGGAGAGTGTCTCTTTCAAAAAGAAAAATGTTCAGAAAACGCCATCAATGGTGAATGAGACTGGCTTATCTGTTGTAATTTAGATGCGACAGGCCTTTCTATTGTACTTTTAATGTATCAAAAGCGTTGCAATGTGGTCTTTCTGTTAGTTTTCATTATTTTTTTTGTAAAAAGTTAACTCATTGACACGAATGAAAAAACTAACGGAAAGTTAACAGAAGGGTCACAGAGTAAAACTTTTAATACATTGAGGGTATAATGTAAAAAATTTAATCCATAAGGATATAAAGTAAAAATCTTTAAATTTATGTCTCTTGACGGCTTTATATCTATATAACTATATAACCAAGCTTACTAGAAGAAACATGATGTCCAGTAACATTCTCTTAAATCTATATTCCTGCTCTAAATAAATAAAGAGTACGAGGAATATTGCTTAAAATTAGATGTTATCATATTCCAACAATAATTACATCTTTACATTACCGAATATCTAAAAAAGGGTTGCAATTTGAGTTGGAAATAAGTTCGGACGATCTGTCTACTAGCAAAAGAAATAAGTTGGGACAATATTTTGAGTATCGAGTTCATGTTCATTTATTATTATAGTTCCGTCTCCTACTCTTATAATGACATATTAAATATCATGCCGCTAATATTGGTGAATTCTTGCCCCTCAACAACCCTTGGGTTGTCCTGCATGAGTGTACTCTTGAATGCAATCAATTTATAGACACTTACTTGCAGAAAATAGAGCACAAAGTAGTAGATAATGAAAGTAATTAATAGTCTAGTCTTCCTAACAACCCAATGGTTGTCTTTTATATCGAGTGCATGCTTGATGAAACAATAGTCTTTCGGCATAGATGACATGCCTTTGACTGAATTGGAAAGAGAATTAGTCGAGCTGCGCATAAACTGACCCAGTTGAACCAAAAACAAAAAAACAATAGTTTCAATGAAATGCAACGGTTTCAAGATATATTATTGAATGCCTCAACTCTTACTACATGGGGGTTATTTATAGGCATGTCTAAACCTCCAAATCACAAGTCTAATATTATTTAGGAAAGTCGACATGAATTAAGCAACTAATAATCTAGAAAAAATGTCTACATCTTGGGCCCATTTTATTTTACTGCCTTCGGTTGTGCTTTGAATGCATGACGGTCTTCACACTCCAATAATCTGTTACGACCGGTGAGGAATTGATTAGGTTAATCCATAACTCATTACAAATTTTATTAGGCATTTTTGGTCTCTGATGAATCAGCATTCTCTTTTATCTGCACAAACAAAATATAATCAATCGAAGTCAATCCCTATATGCACCATGGTTATAAAGAGTGAGCAGTTAACAAAATTTGAAAATTAATTAAGTAGATTCATGGAGGTTTCTTGATGGGTAAGTCCAAACTCGAATTTCATACTTTTCTAATCCTAAATAAGGTGGAAATAGGCTGTCCTAGACATTACTGGGTGTGTACATCCAAACCAAAATTTCACTAGTCAAAACCTTGACCCAATAGCTCTCATATCCTCATTATAAATATCCATGCATATAACTCCATTTTCCTTCGTGTTCTAGTCCCTGAAAACAATGAGGTTTATCGCTTATCTTGTACCTCTTCTAGCTCTTCTCTTCATACGCTTTCCACCCTTGACACGCTTTCGTGCACCTACACAACCACCTGCACCATACGACATTTTTTTCCTTGTCCAAACATGGACACCAACCTTTTGCTCACTACCAGGCAAAAATTGTACACAATCATTCCCTCGAACGTTCACTCTACATGGCCTTTGGCCAGCTGATGCTAAAGGAAAAACTCTTATCGACTGTAGCAGCAATAAGACAGATCAAGACATCAAAAATGAGGTAAATTTTATAACCCAAAGTTTGTACACGAATGTATTGTAATTATCTTTACCATGATATGTGTAGTACAACGCTTTATTTATGCTTAAGAAAAATTAGATCAGCAGACTGCTAGATGAGAAAAGAGTGTAGACAAAAGAGAATTATTGTTATTATGTGTTGTGCGAGCTTAACCAGGGCCAGCCCAATAGTAAGGCTGATAAGTTTGGGCTTTAGGTTCACATTTTAAGAAGTACTCAAAATTTTAAAATGGAAACTTTGGAGGTCGGTACATAAAGTTGGACTTAATTGTCAAAAAGTATATAGAAAAATATATTTTGTAAAAAAGGCCGCTTAAAACATAGAAAGACTTCAATATCCTTTTATTGTAAATAAATTTCCTATAAAAGATTTGAGAAAAAAACTCCACACACACACACACACATCAATATATAGAAGTTCTAATAAAACAAAAACTAAAATTTAGGAAAATGAAAACTCATAATAAATTCTCTCTATTTTTTTAGGAATATGTTTCAAAGTTTTTGGAAACTTTTTAAATTTGGCAACTAAAATTAAGGAATTTTAATTATCTTAACTTAGAAAGTATTAAAATCAAAAAATTTCGATTTTAGATTTAATTTGGTCACGTATATATGTGATATATATATATATTACTACGAAGTCACACTACGAAGCCTACTTTTTACTACTCCTACACTGTTTTGATACACTGTATTGATACACTTTAAATTTGTGTAATTCTTAAACTCTAGTTTCTATTGTTCTTTACTGTTTTGATACACTAGATTGATACACTTTAATTTCATAAACTCTTTAAAGTGTATCAATACAGTTTATCAAAACAGTGTAGAAGTAATAGAAACTAGGTTTCATGGTGTTAATTTGTAGTATTATATGTGTGTGTGTGTATATATATATATACGTCACCAAATTAAATATAATGTAAAATTAAAATTTAATTTTAGTATATTCTAAGATATGATAATTAAAATTGCTTAATTTTAGTTGTTAAATTTCAAAAGTTTCCAAAAACATTGAAACATATCCCTAAAAAAATGGAGAATATTTATTATGGGTTTTAATTTTCTTAAATTTTAGGTTTTTATTTTATGTTACTAATCTAAATTTTAGATTTATTTTATGTTACTAATCTATATAAAATTTTAAATTCATAAACTATTTAGGCCCCAAAAAAAGCCCTATACAAACATAAGTCCAATTAAAAATTTTAAACCCAACACATGAAAAGTTAAAAAAAAAAAATTAATTCATTTTCCTGACAACTTTTTTTACACGTTTTTTTCACTTATACCACTTTACCCTCTCTCTCTCTCTCTCTCTCTCTCTCTCATGGGGCCTTCATCAGTGGACAGTGATCGTCCATCTTCTTCTCTTTTCTCTGTGACTTTCTCTCACTGTGTGGCCAACACATAGTCAAGTAACAAGCCAACAAATTTGGATCGTGATAACAACAAAGTGAATAAACAAAGTCAAGTTTTAAAGTTCTAAGGCTATTTTGTAAATAACATCACAGGTTCTATTGTTTTATAACTCTATTTTTTTTAAGGTTGTATTTGTGTTTGTTTGTTTGATTAGTTGTAATTATTTGATTCATTGATAACATAGTAATAATTATAATATGACATCTAGAATAAGAATACAACCATCAGGATACGTAAAATTAAAATAGAAAATGATGAAATAGAAGATAATAAAATAGAAAATGATATAATAAAATAGAAAATGATGAAATAAAATATAATAAAATAAAAAGTAATAAAATAGAAAATAATAAAATAGAAGACAATCAAAATCTTGACGAAACAAGTGATTATAGTCCTACAAATATTTATGATCCTAGTCAATGGAAAAATATTGATACAAAATTAAGAGATTGATTAGTAGAAAAGAGATCAATTAGAGATAACGATATAAATTTTCTCCGGGATGCTCTCTCTAGACATTTTTCCACTAAACACTATATTTGAAAATTAAAAAAATGGAGAGACAAATGATACAAGATGACTAGTGTATTCAAAAGATTTGGATAGAGTGTATTATTTTTGTTGTAAGTTGTTTAATATGAATCATAGTACAAGTAAATTAGCCAATGAATGAACTAAAGATTGGAGAAATCTTAGTGTCAAGCTTAAAATTCATGAAATAACTAATGAGTATATTACTAGTATAAATACTCGGATTAATTTAGAAACAAGATTATCAAAAAATACAATAATTGATAAAACTATCCAAGAACAAATTAATAGAGAGAAAGAATATTGGCAAAATTGTATTATTAAGAATTATGGCGGTTGTAAAGAATCTTGGTAAAAATAATTTAACCTTTCAAGGAAAAAATGAAAAGATATATCAAGAAAATAATTGTAATTTTTTAAGTTTAATTGAAATGATTGCAAAATTTGATCCGGAAATGCAAGAACACGTTTGTTGTATTCAACATAATAAAATTCTAATCATTTTCTTGGACATAATATACAAAATGAATTGAAAAGTTTATTAGGAAATGAAGTAAGAAATAATATTATTATAATATTAAAGAAGTAAAATATTATTCAATCATACTTGATTGTACTCGGGATGAAAGTCATTAAGAACAAATGTCTCTCACATTACGATATGTAGACACTACAACTAGTCCAATAAAAATAGAATAATATTTTTTGGAGTTTATTAAAGTAAACGATACGATTGGAAAAGGTCTTTTTGATAAACTTATAGACGTAGCAAGTAATCTTGAACTTGATATTGACAATGTACGAGGACAATGATATGATAATGGATCTAATATAAAAAAAAAAACATCAAGATGATGTACAAAAAAGACTTCTTGAGATAAATCTTAAAGCATTTTACACACCATGTGGTTGTCATAATTTAAACCTAGTATTTTGCGATATGGCTAACCCTTGTCTCAAGGCTATATCATTTTTTAGAATAGTACAACGTATATTTTCATTATTTTTCTCTTCTACAAAATGATGAAAAATTTTACAAGATAATGCATTAGGTTTAACTCTTAAGTCATTATCACAAACGCATTGGAAAGTCACAATAAAAGTGTTAAAGCAATAAGATTTCAACCTCCAAAAATAAGGGATTCATTGTTATAATTAGCAAAAACTAGTAAGATCTTAAAATGAGAAGTGAACCTAATTATTTAGCAACATATGAAATTGAGAATTTTGAATTCTTATTGGGCATGATTATTTGGTATGACATTTTATTTTCCGTCAACTTAATTAGTAAACATTTACAATCAAACAACATGCATATTGATGTTGCTATAAATCAATTAAATTGTCTTATTTCTTTTCTTTTTTTAAATATAGAGAAAATAGATTTACAAATGATATGATTTCATATAAAGAGATTACATGTGAAATGAACATAGAACCTATATTTCGTGAAAAACATATAATTCGTAGAAAGAAATAATTTAATGAAAATATTGATAACGTAGTAACACAATCTGCTAAAGGATCTTTTAGAATTGATTACTTCATACATGTATTAGATAAAGTTATTTCTTCACTAAGAGCATATTTGAACAATTTCAAATGTATGAAAAGATTTTTGGTTTTTTTATTTAACCTAAAAAAATTAAAATTATTAAATGATGGTAGTTTAAAACAATATTGCCTTAATCTCGAATGTTACTTAAAACATGATAATTTTTCTAGTATTGATGGTTTAGATTTATTTTTCAGAACTAAAGGTGTTGAAAGAAATTCTAAAAACGAAAGAGAATACTTCAATTGAGATACTAAATTACATTAAAAGATTAGATTCTTTTTCAAATGTATACAGTGATTACAAACTTTTTTTATCTGTATAGTCGTTATTTGTTAGTATTTCAAAGAATCTAGTTGATTTTATTATTTCTGCAATGTGAACCTAAGTTAACAGAGGACTAAGTGCGATCGCTAGTTTAAGAAAGGTGATTCTAAGCCCACAGGCTCCATTTGATTAGTGAGAAACGAATGATAGACGTGCAAATACTAGAAAGGAAAGGAAAAGACAAAAAAAAAAAAAAAAAAGGAGAAAATGGGGTTTTAAGGTTATTTTACTATTTCTGTTAGAGTTAGCGGTGTAATTTAGTCCAAATTTCGGGTTATGTGCCAAAAAAGTAAATTATAAGGGGTTAAAAAAGAAATTTTGCCCACAGAAAAACTTTTCTTGTGCCTATTTGTCTAGAGTAAAAATACAAAGGCAAATTGGAAGAAATTAAAATTTTGATGGTTAAATAGGGAAAAAATAAAGAGAAAATGTAAATAGGGGGAAAATAAATAGAAAATAAACAAGTGAAAACTATCTAAATGAGAAACTCAAAGTTTTTTTCTTCAATCTTTTTAAGACGTGCATGAAAGATTTTAAATATAGGGGTTAGTCCTTACTCTCACTCTAACCGAATTGCATTCTCCACAATTAACTTCTGTTTTGTTTGGTACAATGAAAAATGGAAGGATAGAAAATTAGAAGGATGAAAAGTTTGATGGATGGATAAAATATCATGTTTTGTAATGAAGAAAAATAAGAAAGATGAAAAAGTGGATGAATTAGTTTTCCTTCAAACTCACCAAAATCAATCTCTCTAAAATTAGAAGGAAAAATGAACGAAAAATTAATTATGTGTGCTAAAATATATGTTATTTATCCATATATTTTTTAATATATGCATATATCATATTTATCTATTTCATATTACATATCTATATAATAAATTAGATAGGTTTTTGAACTTATAAGAGATATATTTTTCCCCCCAAATTTTACAAATCCAACACACAGTTGCACATACATACACACACACATTCTAATACATGCACAGACCACAGTGTCATAAGTTAGTGTACAATGAATTTAGTCACGGGTATTGCTAGTACATTAATATTAGACATAGATATAATGATAAAATATGCATTTATACTTTTTTCATCCTTCTATTTTTTTATCCTACTAAACACAAAAAAATCAATATTTCCTACTTTTCATCCCTCCTATCAAACACAAAAGAGGGAATGAATGATTTCTCACTTAAATGATAAAAAATGTATTACTCCCACTTCACTCTTCTATTTTTCCATCCACCCCAAAAAAACACAACATTAGCAAAGTAAAAACAAGATAAGAGAGTAGCACACCCCTTACATATGATGAGATGTTCATTGCCCCCTCTCTCTCTTGTATGCAAGTCGAGGAACCCCCTAAAAAAATTAAAAATTTTGGTTTTTACGGTGCATACACAAAAATGCATTATGGTAGATGTGTCATCTATTTCATCTATAATCTATTAATAAAAAAGAAAAGAACATTCCAGCAAGGGTGGAGTTACTGCTAGTTCAAGGTGGGCACCGGCCCACCCTGAATTTATTTATTTATTTATTTATTGTATTACCTATATATACTTTGTTATTGCCCTCTAAATACCCCAAGTTGTGTCCATTCAAAATAAATCAAAAAATATTGAGTTCACTCAAAACAATCTACCAAATTGGGTCCACTAACTCTTAAATTTTTTAAAATTGCGGCTTGATCAAAAATTAGTTACGATTAGAAATTATAATTTAGCATTTTTGTATTCCAATTTGTTTGAATTCTTTGTTCGTTGTATACTTATATTTGATTCCTATTATAATTTTCTCTTTTATTAATATATTAACGATAAAATTAAAGTAGAAATTGTATTTGTACTTGTATTTGCTTTCTACTACAATTACTTCCTACTCATTCTTTTTATTAATTATTTGAAATAATCATGAAAAAATACTTTAAAATACAGTCAGAGTCAAAGTTATTACCACCTACAAAAAGAGGTGTCAATGAATTTTTAGGTGTTATATATGATTTAAAAAATTTATATGTATCAGAGGTGTTAATAAATTCTTATGTGTTATATATGATTTAAAAAATTTATATGTATCATTTATTTAAATCGATAGGAAACTAAAAGTTAAAACTTGTAATTAATGTTCATCCTTGTATAAATTTTTATCTTCGCCCCTGCATTCCAGTATAATTGTGAAATTTAAAAATTAAATAAATTGAAACTAAATGCAAATTATATTTTGATTGTCCTTTCAACTATCACATTTCTCACATTGCACCTAGGGATGTCAGTGGACCGAAGCGGGGGCGGAGGGTGTAATCTCCATCCCCGTGCCCGCTTAAAGAAACTCCATCCATTCCCGGTCCACTCCCGTTAACGGTTATAATTTTCATCATCATCCCCATTCGCGAGTAAATTTTTAATCCTAGCCCCCGTACCCGCTTTCCCCGTACCCACCCAAGCCCAAGCCCAAGCCCAAGTCCAAGTCCAAGTCCAAACTCAAACCAATATAATCCAAAATTTTAAATAAATCCCACATTTTAAAGCAAGACTAATTTTATACCACCTATCACATAGATTTAATCGATACTATATATATGGTATTATTGAACATTATAGCATTGAACTAGTATTAAGAAAAATTATACCCAACCCTATAATATCTAATTTAGTTAAATCTCACCCTAATACTACAACCAATTCTCCATCATCTATTAACTACTTCACTTCATGCCAAGATCATGATATAGCTAATCATTCTCTTTTCTCTACTTAACCCACAATAAGAAGCTTGATGTCCTCTGCTGAGCCTATTAGCTGGTGAAACTTGTTGCAGTAATGGATCTCTACACCTTTGCTTGGACCGTTGCAGTAATGGATTTAATCGATACTAATATATATTTTTAACGGGTAGCGGGGGCAGGGCGGGGGTAAGGATAAGTTCATCCCCGCCTTCATCCCCGCACGGGTTTATACGGGTATCTCCGTATACGTCCACCGTCCAATACGTATAGTCCATCCTCGGTCCAAACGGGGCGGGTTTGGACGCATATCCGTTTTTCCCCGGTCCACTGTCATCCCTAATTGCACCTTTAATTCTAGTTATTTGTCTCAAAATGACCACTCTAGGGGCACCTCCAAGTATAATTAATTATCAATTTCACATTCTAAACTTTAGACATTCTCAAGTTTAGACACTGTACATGTGTAATTTACAACAAATGTGGACATTTTGTATGTAAAAATTACGAGCACTTGATTTTAGGGCAACCTTAAAGCAATTCAAATAGTTATGAAGACAATGTGAAAAACTCGATAATTGAGGGGATAATGGGAGACCAATGTGGCAAGGTCATAGTAGAGAGGGTCAAAAAAATAATTTTTGCAAACTTATAATAAGCCAAATTCGCTGCTTAAGAGGCTGATGTGCCAAAGAGACCCACATTATTTTTTCCTGAAAATTCAATGGGTTCAATTGATCCCACTGTAGTCTGTTTGCTCTTCTTCTAATTTTTCTTTGTTTTTTGTTAAATTTTCTTTTCCATTTTTTGGAACATGTCTTCAAATGTATAGATAAGGAAATTCAGGTCTCAACTACACCAAGCATGGCCGAACATCTGCGTTGGTTGGTCAGATGATGGACTTTGGCAACACGAATGGAATAAACATGGCATTTGTTCACTGAGGAGGATGAACAAATCGACCTATTTCCAAGCTGTTATAAGGGAAACGGGACGAATTAGTTTGTTGAGCATCCTACAAAATGCCAGTATTGTTTCTGGCCCTCAAAAGGCTTACACCAAGGATCAATTTCAGGCTGCAGTCAAAAAGTCAATTGGAAAAGATATATATGTTTCATGTGCGTCCTCGAACAAAACTCATGTTCTGTTGAAAGAACTTTACATTTGTTTGGATTCCACCGCAACAAACTACATAAACTGTCCAAGAAGTAAAAATCCAAGGGGTTGTGGTCGTGCACCAGGGCCTAACATCATATTCCCTAGTTAATGTCTATCCATGAAGTAAGAATGTGTCTGAACAAGAATAAAAGCTATGCCTAATCTTAATTAAGTGAATTCAAATTTCAATATATAGTTTTTATGTTAAATATTGTGAATTACAACATTTGATAGTGTCAAATTCATTCTGCGTTAATTAAACAGTCACATGTTGAGTATATAAAAAAAATGTGAACAATTTCAAGGTTTCAAAACATCAGCTGACAAGGACTTTTGCTTTCTTATGGCCAAAGTAATTAATTTCCATTGCCACTATCCTTTTTTATTCAATGATGTTATTTGTACATAAATTGCTGACATAATTTGTTAACCTAATCTATCATAACAATCAGATTGGTTATGGGTCGTAACAAATACGGGGACTCTTATGAATGATTATGACAGCAAATTAAATTAATAAATTATGCTCAAGTTGCGTTATTCTTTTTCATTTCAAGTTCACGTCAAATTAGTCATTAACTAAGAGGGCACGCAATGCTTATAAAACTAGAACAGTTTAAGGTAATACGCACAAAATGTTTCATAGAACAATAACTCGAACATGCCGGCATTGAGTCGAATAACTTGGGATCGTAGACATCTTGAACGACTCGGCCAAATTGCGTGAAACTCGTTCACATAAAATTTGGAACGTTGTCGAATTGAAAGACATTCAACGAAGTAACCTTCCACAAATCCTCCCCTCATGTACCCATGCTATCCCCATCTAGTCCTTAAAATTTGGAACGATGTCATTACATGCATTTTACGTGGCTGTCAATTTGACGAAAATCACAATCCCAACCATAGCATCCATGACAATTTTTATTGGATTGATAGGCACATGAAAAGGGAAACTCCCATAATCCGACAAAAGTCATCACGTACATGTAACGTGGCTGACAATTTGATGCAAATGGCAACAAATGTTATGGTTGGGCTCATATTGCTACTAACTAATTTAATTGAGGGTTCAATTCGGAACAATTGATCTTTGAGGGTGTAATTTGAAATTTTTGGGGTGCAAACTGCTATTTACCCTAAACCAAATAGCATAATTGATGTCACAGTATGAAACCAGTTGTGCAATTTAACCCAAAAAAAAGGTTGCACAAAGACATGAAAACGACCGTGCAAATCAATCAGATCTCTCCTTGGCTCGAGTACAAAATGTGAAGTAGTTATGAAGCGCTTTAGAAGTAGCATCTCACATGTCAATCAATCTCCAAAATCTTTTTGTTTTTGTTTGGTAAACATGAATCCCCAAAATTGAAAGGTAGAGAACTGCTAATTTTCCAGTGAAAAAGAAACTGGCAGAGCTTAGAAAACAAGAGAAAGAAAACCAATGAAAGCAAAAATGCATTTAGAACACTTTCATTTAACAGAGACTATTGTCAGCAACACTTTGTAAAAGCACAACCCAAATTATAAGGAAATGGTGCATGGGTTGATTGATGGATTGATCAGACGATCTAGGTGAATCACACATGAGCTAGTTGATGAACTGGTTGACACACGGATCGCCTGACCAAGTCGACACTTGTGATCTAAAAACAAGTCATACAGGATGTGTAAATGATAACAGAGACACCAACAACAAATGTTAAACCCCTGTACAACAACAAAGCACAAACGATGCAAGCTGTAGATGCTATTGAAAAGACAAGTAATGGTATATCCTATTGGTAGCACTTCAAAATATCATTCGTTACACATACCATGTAACTCTTAAAACTTGGTATTGGACAAGAAGCCAAAGGCTTCCATGCTTAAAGAGATGGTAAACCAGAGAGACATTGTAAACACAGAACAAAGTGCACAAACAAGGGACCATACAAAAAGGTAATTTGGTACCCTCCAGCAACACTTGAGCTCTTCTGCAGCTGCTGGGGGTTGAAATGGAGAAATCATGACCCATTACGAAATATATTCCATCTAGTCCTCATTTTGTCCCTTGACTGAAACTAAGCTCTCCTTGTAACTAAAAACCGAAAGTCCACCATTTGTGAAATCTCCATAGATTCCAAGACCCGTAGTTTCCTTAGTGTTGTGGTTGTACAAAACCAGCTCTGAAGAGTCACTTTCAAGCAAAAGATCCTCGTTTTTCCAAAACCCAAGCGGTTGCAAGACTTCTGGAAAAGGTTTAACAATTAAGAGTTTGGTCCAACACCCTTCCTCCTTCATCACCCATATGTCAATAATAAACTGCGGAACCATATCCGTCTGACAAAGAAACAGAGCAATACCATCATTGTACAAAGTAAGATTCGCCCAAGTTTTTTTACGGTGATCAGGCCCCTGTATCTCTCTAAATACCTCAGAGGTCATATTAAATGAAAGGACATTATGATTTTCACCATTTTCAGATGACAGCCAGTAATAAGCTCCATTCACATATGTGGCACACAGAGAACTGTGAATGGCGCGGTTAGGGTTAGGGAGTTCAAGAGGGTCAAGATATCTCCATGAATCACTACCAAGAGTATATATAGCAACAACATAAGGAAGGTAAGGAGGGTTATCCGTTCGCTCATCCCAAAAGGAACGAATCCAAATAAACTTGTAAATGTTCGCCATGGTGTCCAACCCAAATCCAAATGTATGCCAAATGGCAGAGAAATATGGTGGTAAAATGGAGTGGGGTGCAAGGAGGAGCCTAAACTCTCTAGTAGCAGGGTTCCACAGAACCAAGTTATTGGCATTGCCATTGTGAAGGAAAAATAAGCCGTCTATGGAACCAATCCCAGTTTCCATAGCCGTGGTGGGAATGTGTAGATATTCAATTTCTTCATGTATAGACGGCATGCCCTTGAGTGTTTTGTCAGGGAACAAGGCAACAACATATGTATGAGCGTCGAAATCGTAATGATGAACAAGGAGACGGGCTTGATTGTTTTCCTGGTTGAAGTGCTCGCGAATAAAACTAGGCTTTTTTGTACGAGTGTACCAGTGCTTGCAGACACACTTGAATCGCAACAGTGATTTCACGGGCAGCCTTGAGAGTATCTCAATCACAACATCTTCTGGTAACTCTGGATCACAAGTGCTCAACATTGTACCCCTCAACTCAGTTGTGACGAATCCGTCTATCTTTTATCTTACCCTGTTCACAAAAAGATGAAGAGAATTAACTGATTGGGGGCAAGTCTGTAATTCAAATCATTTCTCCAATACATTCACTAAATGAAATAGTGAGAAATTAATACGTCGTCATTGCTCATAATTTGATAATGTATAGATCACAAGAAGAGTATATAAACACAGACACACACACACACACACATACAGATACAAGAAGATTATATAAACAAACACACACACACATACACATACAGATACACCATCTACCCAAATTAGATACAGATACAACATCATCAGTACTTTTTTCTACAACCAAATAAGATAACATAATCGGACTTCGCAAAATCGGTTATTGTAATAATCGCAATCCATTTTCCCCATCTTTCGAATCAGACTTTATGAGAATAAATTTTTTGTATTTTTGTTCCAAATGAAAACAATATCGAGAAAAGTTGGAAGACACTGAAACCCAATTCTAATTATGAAAAAAATTCACACAAGAAACAGAAAAAAAAATCTAACAAACAACTTCTGATCAAAGAAGAAATTCATTCAGACAGAAATCAAAAAAAAATTACTGGAAATCACTTACAAGATCTTCTGGATTATTGGGTTTTTGTTGTTCGTGACGAAGAGGAGTTGACGGCTATTGGGTCTCCTCTGAATGCTCTCAAGATCTTGGGTCACTCACAAGATCTTCTTGATTTCTCTGGATATATAAGGTTGACGGTTATACAGTGGAGCTACAAGACTTAAAAGACACTGTAAAGGTTGTTAGTTTTTTTTTTTCCCGAGGTGTCTGTGTCAACCGTTTTCTCGAATTCAGATACTATCACTGTAATAGGACCGAGTTTAAACTAATAGTTGTCAGTTTTTTTTTTTTTTTGGAATTTTTGTGCTTTGCACTCTGCATTTTATATTTCAAAAAATTATTTTTTTATTTTGTACCCTAAAAATGTTATAGATTAATTCTAATGTGGCCCTCGGATTAACATTAAATTCAAATTCCGTTAAAAATTGATGCACGTGTCATTCAAGAATATAAATGGTGAGTTTATATTTTTGTCCAAAAGCAACACACGTGAGTGGCATGTGCATCAAATTTTAACAGAATTTGAAACGGATGCTAATCCATAGACCATATTAGAACCAATTTATGGCATTCAATGTGCAATATGGAAAAAATAATCTTTTGTGGTGCAAAGTGGGAATAGAGACATCTTTCAAGGTACAAAGTGCGAAAAACCCTACTTTTTTTCCGGTTCAAATATGATATTTGTAGGTGATGACTAGAATGAGAGAAAATTATACTTTAGCTACCTAGACTATAGTACTATGTTATCTGTTGCATTAAATTTTAAACTATCAGTTTCATTTTCACATTACCCATATAATTAACTTCTGTCCAAATTTTCATGGCAAACTAAGAAAAAAAAAATCAAAATTATCCCATTCGAAAAAAGGTGAAATAACAACACCTTCAAATATTGCAAAATTCTATTTTTACTATGATTTATCGTGCGAAAAATAGACATATTAAAGTAATGTAAAACTCAAACTAATAATTTAAGGTACTATATGAGAATGAGAATAGTTTATGAGGCAACGTGAAATGAGGGATGTATTTCGAGAGACCTAAGTGTAATTTGCCCTTAAAATAATTTTGTTGAGTGTCATGCAATTGCATAGTGTTTGGATTATTTTATTTCGAGTTTATGCTGAGTTTTAATTAATTTTAATTTGTTTATTTAATTAAACGTATCATATGTTTCTGCACTGTCTTCAATAAATGGAAAATTCGCTTGACCTTTGTACTAACAAAACTAAGCAAAAATAATAATTACTTCTTTAAGAATTCATATAATATTTGGTCAAAATTTGAAACATCAGATAACTCGTCTTACAAAACAATTAACGAGTTTGTTATCTTTGATAATAATTCAACTCATTTATTCGAGTTCGCGGGTTTCTTATTCTTCCGAAAAATTAGTCAGCCCTTCCCTTATGTCACAAATTAGTCAACTCTTACCAATTAATTTCGCGTCAATCTCGAATGTCAAAATTATCACCATAAAAACGTCGTTTTTTTATAGTGTTCATGAATCATATTGTGAAAATCCCGCGCCTCCGGTCATGGGTTTAAACTCATTTGTAGTAATAACCCCATGTAAACCAGATACTACTGAAGGGGCTGAATGTCTAGTTTGCCTTCTGTAGTTCTGTGGTGATAGGCTCGACCATCTCAGGTCAGTAGTTATGACTCAAACTGAACATTCTACAACAGGGAACATCTTAGGCACATGATACAGTCTAAAAAAATGATACGTGGTCATTTCCGTCAAAAAAACTTGACGGTTAATCTATGTAGAGACCAAAGTAACACGAATTAAATACTTTACGAACTAAATTGATAAAATTAATTCAATGAGAATTAAACTGATAAAATATGTATGCTTAAAGAACTAAAAGTGCTATTAACCCTTTATTTTACACGTAAGGAGTGTCGCTTCACAGGAAAAAAGCTAACAAGGTTTCCCATTCTAACCACAAAATGGGAATGAGAGAGAGAGAGAGAGACTTCAAGTATCTCTTAGTATCCTCATCAAAATTTCAACCATGGTGAATCCATTTCTTTAAGTTAAATAATTTCAGAACCAAGACCTTGCACTTCTCTATGCATGTTTTGTTCCTCAACAAGATACTCTTTTACCTCTATCAAGACAAAATTCATCAGTGCTCTAGTTTGAATCAATCTGCTTTTGGCCTGCCTATTTCACCAACACCATGGTCTCCCTTGCCCGAGGATGGAGAAAAGGACCGAGTACTATGCTACCTTGAATCTTAAATCCTTTGTCTAATTTTTCTTCAGCAATTAGAATCCCACCCTCCGATACACCTGCAAAACAACCACTAACAAGCAATATCAATGCCATAACATTCTTCAACCAAGAATTTAGGAAGACAAAGTTCCTCGAGCTATTGTTAGACATGCTCGTCTCATAAATGTTGTACAACAAATTGTCCGACAGATATAGTCTTTAAGAATCCACACAAGGTAGGAGACTCGAGTGTAATTAGCTAACTGACATCCGATTGAAAAGTATGATGAATCTCTAACCTACTTGAAGAAGCTAATCACAATCTGTCCTTGGGGAGACCAAAGTCGTATCAGTAATGCCATTGAAATTCCCTCTTAGTTACATCATCACTAATTGTATTTCATAGAGCAAAATTTTGAAATGGGCAATATCTTTCCAGGGTTAAGTGTTTAGATATGGTACTTTATCTGCCTTGCTTGCATGAATTGATGGTATGTATTGACACGGGCGAGGTCCATTCTGCATTTTTTTCAAGTAGTCGGGCATATAAATGTACCTACAGCGAAGATTTCAATGAGCCCTCTCAAGCAACAACTAATTTCCCAACAAAGGAGGACATCACCATATGGGTTATCACATACAACACACCCTATAGAAGAAATAATATGCAAAGATAATTGGTCATATGATTTGTTTATGTTGCAGTGAATCCAATAAGCCATACAAAACTTTGTAAGAAGACTAACAACATCTTATCTTCTCTCATCTTGAAACATCATTTAAATTTGTCAAAAAAGACTAATGGACCACAACAGTACATGGCCACTTGACCAGCATCTTTTGACAAAAAGCCTTCTAAATTAGGGGAGAAATTATATGCAAAACAAACTGTGACTCTCAAGAAAAAGGATTATTATTATTATTATTATTATTATTATTATTATTATTATTATTATTATTATTATTATTATTATTATTATTTTGTTTAGTTATGGACACTTATAACCAGTATCTTACATTGAAATCTTATCCAAAACTGTGTTAGATCACTGCAGCTTGGCATTAGAAAGGGAACTCTACCAAGTACCAACTAACGTCCAATGCAGACATTTACCAGCTTCATAAACGTAATGTGTCTAGGCTCTTACACATTACATTCATACTCATATACTTTGTATGCTCATATGACCATCAAGAAATGCTAAAATGATTGTCCTAAACTATGGAGGTTTTTGACACCAAAGAAATTTCAATTACAATTTCCCTTTATCAACATACTCGATTTCATAATATTTTTGAGAAATAGAAGGTTATCTAGCCCTGCTACCAATACCAAATTCTACAGGGAACTAACAGAATCTAAAATAATTCGCCAGATGTTAATTACTAACACAGCTAATTTTCTAGTAGTTAGATATGGAAAGTGAAATGTATTTACCATCATTGGTAGGTTTCTTGATTTACGCACTGGCTAATACAGCTACACTCGTATAAGTGACGCATGAAATGCATGCTAACTCAAAAAAATCTTTAGTCTGATAGCTTAGGACAGAAAAACAAGGGGCAAACAGGAAGAAAAAGAGCATTAGCATTATAAAAAGAAAGAGACTCCTGAAAACAAAAAACACAGGTGCCAATCACCAACAAAAGCAAGGTCAGGTCCCCATGCATGCTTGGATGGGTAGGACTTTATACATTGAACTCTAAATACGGGATTTTTCTTTTTGCCAGGTTAATCCTGTTGCCTGATTTTGTAAATGATGATCATGATAGCCAATATAATAGTGTGTAGGAAATTCACCATCCATGTAGCACACAGGCATAAAAAGAGACATAGGAGACGTACATGCTTGAGGCATACAGACATGTCAAACACAGATGAGTAGAGTACAGATGATATTGATAAATAGATTACCATTCTATATACACACACAACAATATGCCGAATCCTTCTAATGCTTCCTGGGGAAAAAAAAAGAATAATTAATTCTATTACAAAGAAAAGAAGGAAAAACAGAGAGCTGTTGATCTGCATCACAAGTTTTTCTGATTCAACAACACAACCAAGAGCGTCACTCTGTAATGGGAAACAAAAGGAAGAATGGACTAATCCATTTTTGGATTTATGTTCCAAGACAAAGTAGGAGATCTCAGGAAACTTCTGAGATTTAGATCACTATTTCCATGAACAAAAAATCAGTTAAGCATTTTAAAATGAAATTAGAAGCACAATGAATTACTATTTGCGTAAGAAACTCACCTTCAAGGAGCAGGCTGTTGTTGCAAAACCAGATCATCAGCAGAGTAGTAATCAGCAATGTGCCGATGCATAAATGATGGATTATGCCCTCCTCTGAAAATAAAGCGGATGATGATAAGAACATGATCGGAAAAACTTCAAATTCTCAATACATCACAGATATAGAGGTTGCCAGATATACCATAGATGAACCACATCAGCAGGATCAAGAAGCCAAAATGCGGTTCGATACACGATGAAAATATTGTAAAGCCTTTATCCTATTTCATTCCATAGTAGTAGTACAGATGGAGTCCTAGTGTTCCCCAAAGGACATCATGACCTTCAATTGTCCCACCCCGCGTAGCCCCATGACAAGATGGCATCAATAACAAAAGACTAAGACTAGAAGAAACTGGGTATGGGGAGCATTCTACTGCACCTAAGCTGGACAGTGAATATTTGTCTTGGAGTGTTCTACCATGTTCATGTATGAAGCATTTTGGGCTTAGACCCAGAAAGATAGGGGATAGCTAGCTACACACGATGGTCCTAATGCAGCTACCACGATAGAATGTTGCCTTCAGGTAGTGTCTTATATAGGAGAAAGAGCATGGGAATTCTAATATGCATGTCTGTACAGTTGTACCATGCCATAGGCCTCACCATCTCATAGTGGGACTGGGCCACGTGTCATGATCTTTGGGAGTATCTATACATTGTTTCTAAAAATATATAATTTTATGTTGGTTCAAATTACAGATGGTCTCAGCAATACACACACATATTTATATGAAACACACTGTTCTTGCCGTGTATAAAAGAGTCAAACGAGAAAAGAATGAGAGATAGGAGCTTCTTATCAACCCCCGATGCAATGGTTATACAGAAAGCAGCCTTACACATCAGTGATGAAAAGACTAACGAGCTTCGGTGGCACGTAATCAAATGCGGGATTGACAACATGGAGAAGAGGAGCACCAAGCCCACTTCCAAAATCTATGCAATCAGAGAAATCCCCAAACTCCAGCAAGTCAGATGGGGATCTCATGTCATTTAGCAAGACCTCTGGATTGTGTGGGTACAATGGACACAACTGCCACATAAACAAGGCAGTTAAAAAATGAAACAAAGTTCTAAGAAATGATGCAAAAAAAAAAAAGTGTAGTGTACTGTTCTAAGCTACAAAACAATAAGCAACAATACTCTTCTTACTAAAGTTACATATACGGAGATATTTTCCAATTGATAAAAAAAACAGATGATGATCTTAACAATAAGTGAAGTAACTGAAAGAGTTTAGATACTATATAAAGCTCTTTCAAACCTAGGAGTATCTAGATGTTTCCAACAAATCTTGGGAGATAAGCTCTTTTTGAAGACCAGTTCTCCCAAGGATCTTCAAAGAATCAGACATACTATACCCTTCTCTTTTGGGGTTTAGAGTACTTATTTCCACAATTAAGTCAATAACTGACTTGTGCTGACATACCTCAAAAAATAATTCAAATAGAGTTTCTGTGCTGACATACCTTGTGGATACCAGCAACCACAACAAATGGAACAGCATACTTGCGAGCTGCAAGCGCAACCATATGCAACCCAACAGGTGCTATGACACCGCCATTTGCCATCACAGCATGGACTCCGACTATAACCTTTATGATATGTTCCAAATCAGGAGAGCATAGTATTCAACAATATCTATCTATAGTGGGCAGAAAATAGGCAAATTGAAAATACCATGTTTACTCGAGAAATCATGGCAAAAACTGCAGAGTCAGCAATTAATGTAGTTTGTAATCCTCGTCCAACCAACTCTTTGGCAAGAACATGTCCCTGGTACCTAATCAACAAAAAAGTAGCAAGAAAGCAGATAAAACTGTAACGACAAGATAAATTAAGCAAACGGTCAAAAGATATAAGTTTAGTAGATTGCCATTGTAATGTAGGTAGGCATATCTACAAACCGTGGAGCACCCTCTGCAACGAAAACTCGGAATGACCGTTTCCTATCCTTTGCAGCACATAGAAATTCCAGCACAGTTCTAGAACGACCCAAAGTTAATATTATCTCACTGAAAGCAAAGTCAGACAGTTAGAATCCATGCAACACGTCAAGATAATTAAAATCAATGCAACTGATGTAAAAATTTGTATGATCTAGAGAAACGAACAAACACAGAGCTGCTTTTATCTGCTGAATATAGGCATTAGGTATAAAATGAAGTTTATAAGGATAAATAAATTCTAAAGATAATATCGACAAGATTCCTCCATTGCTAACAAGGGGATCTAGGATAAAAATATCTTGACAAGGTGGATATAAACCAGAAGCAAATGTGTATCCAACATGACCATCTTCCCGGACCAAATATAACTATATAAGATCAGAAGTATGACTCTTAAGGTGGACACATCACATAGACTTTCCTATCAGAAAGCCAAGCCTATTTTACATTGAATTTTTACATGATTTTCTTTTTCTAGTCGACTACATTTCGTAGCTTATATGTTTTAAAATAATTAAAATATATATATAAAACAATCAAATGTATCATTTTTGGCTAGTATAGGTGTAAGCGCAATTTGGAGTCTTGGGCCGGTAAAAATACTTTTTTTATGACATTCTAGTATTTTTCTTATTTATAAAATTTTTCAAAAGAAAGCAAAAAGAAGTAAAACAAGATTGATTTAAGAACTTCTAAGGTTTATTTTTAAGTTGTAAATGGGTAAGGGCAATTTAGGCAACTAAAAGAAATTTCCTATAGCTTTCATGCTTTCCAAACTACGAAGAGAAATTTTTCTAAAGGTTTCTTGGAGATTTTTCATTCCAATCAAACGCATGTGAAAAATTATATTTTCTTTTTTTCCCTCCACTTTTTACTGATTTCACTTTCCACTCCTTTTCAAAAAAAAAAATGGGCCCTTAATAAATTTTGCATAGATAAATGAATAGAGTGGAAGCCCAGTAATTTAAGCATTTCCATGGGAAGGTGTGACACTCAAGTTCAGAAAATGAGAATACTATATTTCACGACTAAAGTATAACGAATCGCTTCTAACAAAAGAGATTATAGCGTTCTATAGCATTCGCCAATCTTCTGCAATGATCCTTTGATAATAATCAGTAGCCTTTCTGGCTCTCTACAATGCATTACATGAAGAAACTGAAACCTAATCACCCTGCAAGCACTTACGCAGCGTAAATTTACCATTTCCAAGCTTGAAGTTCATAACCCAGTTAGTGGGTCTTATAATAAAAACAATCCAGGCATGGAGCCTTAAATTGTAGGATGATACTTTTTGTAGCCAGATATGAGGCAGCTTCACATGCAGTTTGAACTTTGAAGAACCAAGAGTCGAGTGTGAGTAACTCAATCATAATTAAGGTTCAAGAACTAATGTGATAACCTCACTCCTACTGTCCCAGAAAGCACATTCATAAAAGCTGTAGTAGGAGTAGCAAAATTAATAAATAGCTGCTGAAAACCGAGGCCACTATAAGATTGAAAAATCAAACGATGACAATAACTTTGGAACACTGTCTACCTAAAATTTGATAGGTGGATAACCTGACATATTTAGCAGTTTATATGTAATTATGTATGAAGAGGTATCATACATAGACAAACAATCTTAGACGAAGATAAAAACCCACAACTCTAGCATGTAAGTAGAGAATTGTTCCAATAAGCACAAGTGAAATGGATTCTATTCAAAGATAAGTTTCCAGCACGTAAAAGAACTTAAAGGACAAAAATGTACCTATCTTCAGATTTCAAAAGGAAGACAGTTAGAGAGAGAGAGAGAGAGAGAGATTACTTATGATGAATATGCTCCACTGCTTGTTCAGCAATTTGTTCATGGAAAGTATCAATATCATCAATTAGCATATTGACAGCCTCAATCACATTATGCTTCAAATTTCGGCTCCTTGCATGTTTATCAACTGTGGTAAAGAGTGGTACAAAATGTTGAAATAAAGGAACTACTTAGACATTTTGTACTGCTTTCAGTATGAATTCATGTAACTGTGAAGTTTAGGAGTTTCCTATGATATAGACAAACAGCTTACATTTGCATTTTTCCCCAGAATCTCCACCAGAAGAGGTCTGGCAAGCTGCTGCTGAATTTGGCATTTTCTCCAATAGGGTACGCAGTGAAGGAGAACGTAAAAAGTTTCTAGAAGCAATTGCAGCAGCTGATGTAACTGAATTATAATCTTGCTCAATGATCTCGTCATCACCACTTACAGCTTGGAAATTTAACTCTTCAATATCACTTGTCAACAGAGAAAGTTCCTCCTCCCTAATAATATGCAGAACACGTCTCACAATATTCCCAATAGCAAGCTCTGCACTTCCATCAGTTTGGCATTGGCATGTGTTAGACCTATTATAGGACGTATGCAAATTCTGTATGTGTACACACACTCAAAGTAAAATTGTATGTATTTGACCAATGTACAGAAACATCTTAAAGAAGTGTATTTGTATCAAAGCCAGCAGTGATGCATGGTATGAAAATGTGGTCTCACACATTTGGACCTTACAATAAAGTTTATATGGAGCACTAAAACAACGGAGTTGTGTATATATATATATATGATTGCAATGCCATGCATACATGTCTGACTTGGTTTGGGGAGGGAGGATGAGGGAAAGGTCATGTGTGTGTGTGTGAATATCAACAAGTTATCGTGCAATTGGTTTGAGTGGTCTGGGGTTGTCTAAGAGCTTGGGGTTTCAAGTCTTGGAGGACTCGTATGTGAACATATAATATATTTAGAAGGACTTGAACTCATGCTTCTTACTTATCTTCACAACTGCCCAGACCAAGTAAGCTACAGCTTGTCGGTTCTTATATCTTATGGATATTTGTTAACATTACAATACACGTATGCCTCTTTGTAAAAATAATTGTTTGGATACACACAAAAAGAACAAGAGGTATGTGTGGTATTCCAAGGAAGTATCCATGAGTTTCAAAGAACAGCATACTGAAATTAAGCATTGTTGTATTACAGTAAATAGCACCATGATGTCCATTTAACTATGGCACACCTACTCACATCTTGGTCTCAATAAGAAATGTAGCTTTGTTTTCAGATGGCACCCTCTGCTATGAAATCACCAATTGAAGAATTAGATAAATGAGGTATTTGAAGCAAAACTATATGTACCTAATGCTGAACATTATCTTCTGAAGATGTCCTCTTCACAACTGAAACAATATGGCTTACAGTAAACAATAGATGCACCCACAAAAGCTACCTAAAAAATGTGGAGTAAGGTCTTTGTTTTTGTCCTTAAGAGTATGGTCTTTGAAAGCATAATTCAGCCTATAGAAATTGCCCAAGTCGTTAGTAAGACTAGTTGCTGGAACAAGAGAGGAATCTCTGCAGGAACTCGTGAGCAGCAATTCTGTGCTCAAATTCCTATTCAGAAGGGAGGGGGATACTTAAGTCTATCCACTGAATGAGACATGAAACTAGGCCTATCATCGATTAGGATATCATTTCGAAAAATAAAATCTTTGGAATTTGCATCCAAATCAAGACAAGCATATCTCTAAAAGCAATCCTATTAGCAAATTTTTTTCCTACAAAATGTTTAAGTACGTATTTTTCCATGATCTCATCAAAACCTTCTAAGAGCTGAGATGATGCCTGTATGAATTCCTCTCCCACTGTCTATATCACATTTAAATATATTTGGTTCGATGTAGAGAGGGAAAAGAGAAAAGTGAATTAATTTCTTGATGGCATGCCTACAACGCAAACTAAACACAGGCTTAAATACAATTTCACCTTTTGAATTTCTGTAAGCATCATTTGATAGCACATCAAAAACTTAATCAAATTAAAAAAGTCAATGCAAGGGCTTTCTGGGAATGCCATGTCTATCCCTGAACATCACAAGGAGTAGAAAGTTCATTTAAGGGTACAAGTATGTTAAAAATACTATAATCACTCATGACAGGGGTTTGTTGGCCACCACAAGAAAATTCACAATTCAGAAACCTTACAGAAAAAGTACATAGGTTTTTTTCAACTCCAATAAATTCAAAAGATTGATGGTAAATCCTGGTTAGTTTTTGTCCCACTTCATTTCTACTCCTCTCTTATAAATTATACTGCAACTACATGCACCACTACTCATCTGCTGCTAAATAGTAATGGTAAATAACGAAAACCTCATACCCATAGAAAATCAATAACCTTATATGACTTTCTCTTGCAACCAATGCCCAGGAGGTAAAATAACATTATTTGTACAGATTTGGTATTGCAGGAAATGGAAACTTAAAGCCAGAAAGTGGAATATGGATAGAAGAAAAATAAACCAAATTTGTCAGTGACATAATTTGCAACTATGATTTGCCAAAAAACCACATTCTTTTATATGAATGAACATAAGGGTTTTCACAATAAAAACCATCCAAATAAATGAGCATTTGAAAATTTAACTTGCAAACAATTACGAGCACCCAAAATACATGAAACCCGTAGTTTGCGTCAGTGATTGAAATCTATGGCATTCAAACTTCCGAGATATACTTATTTATCAAGAGAAACTGAGAGGATGCATACCAACAGGATTCGCGGCAATTAATTTCTCTCCTATACCCCTCACAGCCTCAATAAGTGCTGCAGCCTGGTTAGTAGGTGGCAGTTTGTGTATTGAAATTACAGACCTAAGCAACTCTGCTGTAAGCCGAGCAGTCGCCTGCGATCCTTCGACCTTACTGGAACCACAAAATTCAAGGAATGCCACACATAATCAATCAAGTACATAGCAATTCAACTCAACATATAAAAGAAAAAAACTTTTCTGTCAACAACAATGACACAGACTAACTCACCGTTTGTTGAGCTTGGCTACAAACTCATTCACAATCTCCTGAATGTCAGGCATTTCTGAATGTAACAGGGTGTCAGGTTGGTTCCTGGAAAACCAAGGAAAATGAAAGAAAACAATGCAAAAAGACACTATTGTTAACGTTTTAATGTATGGATTCTGGGTTTTTGTTTTATTACTCAAATATGAAAAATCGATCTCAAGTACAATGCAACTTGAACATTGAACATTTAATTTTTCTTGAATTTTCTCCGCAACCAAACAGGATCACCTCCAACAAGTTTATTACAAAAAAAAAAAGAAGGATTGTCATAAATGTTTACCTTAACAAAATAAATCTGATTCTATCAACTGTAAACACTGTAATGAGGATTCAAAGGACTTTGAAACGCCAATGAGCGCAAGGGTTTTCAGGGTTTTAGACCTTGAACAAAGGCTTCTCTGAAAATTTCGGTTTCTTCAATTGTCACACAGCAAGGGACCGATTTGTTAAACTTAGGGGCGCGCTTATTCAATTCACGAATTCATGGGGGCCTTTTTAAAATTTTCTTTATTTGATCCGCAGTCTGAAATGTTAAATGGATTTCGACATTTGATAAAAGAAGAATATGATCACCCCGTAATATTTGAATAATGGCATTTGACTCCCCTAACCTTTGAAAAATTACATTGGTCACAGAGGTTGTGATCGATAAAATCAGCAAATAGTGTCAACTTTTGAAATCTAAATAGCATTGTCCTTCTGAAAATCAAGGAGTACGAAGGGATGTTATGTTAGATTCGTAGCAAGTAGCAAATAGTGTCAACTCTTCTAATTTTCAAATTGACATCATCTATCATTTATTTAAGTAGGATTTTTTATATATAAGTAAATCCCTCACTGATTAATGTTGGATAATCTACAAAAAAAAATGTATTAGAAGAGTTCTGAATTCGTAATTTTCAACTAAAACATAAGTCCACAATTAGGTTTCCGAATTAAATATTAATCTTCAATCCTACTAACCAGCAAAAAAAAAAAAATCTTCAATCCTACTATGTTTTACATTCCAGTTGTTTCGAGTTAATATATTTTGGCTCCATTAGTAATTGAACATTATGGTTCTAAGTTTTAGTGTTACTTACCACAATGTGGCAAAATTTCAAACTTTATTATCGATCTACGGTATTTTTGAACTTATTTACCAAATTGCGATACATTTTAAAAACGGATTGAACAAATCCATTTTCATTAGAAAACGGATTCGATAACCCCACTTTTATTATGAAACGGAGTCAACAACTTTGCTTTTAAATAATAATAAAAAATGTGATCTAAATACGAAAATTTGTGGGCTACAGATTAAAAATGTGTTTACTAAACACACTTTTAAGCAAAAGTAAAACAAAAAACGTGTTTATTAAACACGCTTTTCATTTATTATGAATGTTACTAAATATTTGTGGGCAACAGGTGAAAAACGGGTTTACTAAACACGTTTTTGCTGAAAGGTGTGTTTAGTAAACATGTTTTTCACGCTTTTCATTTGTGATTACTGTAACTACTTATCACATTTTTATTTAAAAGTGAGGTTAATTGTCTTATTGACTCCGTTTTCAAATAAAAGCGGGATTGTTAGTTTCATTTTTAAAATATGTCATAATTTAGTAATTAAGTTCAAAAAATGCTATAGATCAATAACAAAATTTAAAATTTATCGCATTGTGATAAATAACTCTCAAGTTCTACCTTTTCTCATTACTTCGCCACAAATCCACTCCCACTGAATTAAATGGTGAAGATTCGGATCTTTTCAACTTCTTTTTTATTTTATTTTTTTGGCAACTTGATCTTCTCAACTTCAAATCTTATTAATTTTAATCAAATCTTACTATACTATAAAACAATCAAACTAGAGACGAGAGGCATTGAGAAGGCTTCTCCCCCTAAATGTTAATTTACTAGAATTTTGAAATATTTAATTAATTCACTCCAATCAAAATATGACATGTGTCTTTCGTAACTATTTTCACCACTTTTTTAAATTATTTTTAAAATTTAATCTTTTAATCATCTTTCTTAATTATTTAAAATATAAATGAATAACATTTTAATACTAATAAAAATTGTCCAAAGATATTAGGATAAAGAAAAATTAGTAATAAGATGATAATAAAAAAAGATAATAAATTTTGTACGTCGCAGGATTGACTACTAATTTAATGAAATTATACACCGTCAAATTCAGTGGGATTCATTTGCATGATTTGTGGGTCCGGTTAACACTAGTGGAGTTGTCTATAGTACCGAAATGGAATATTTCAGTTCCATACCGAAAAGCTGCTATTACAATATTAGTGGACAAATTTACAATAATAGTGAGCAAAATTATAACATTAATGAAAAATTTATAAAAATAGTGGACAAAATTATCACAATAGTGATAAAAATTACAACATCAGTGAAAAATTTACAACAATAATGAACAAAATTACAACATCAATGAACAATTTACTACAGTAATAAGCAAAATTACTACAATAGTGGTAAACTTTTACTACCATTTGAGGTACCAGAACTATATTTTGTGGGTTTGTGATCGATCACTAATATTAATCAATCTATCAAGCAGTTGCACATTGAGGGCAAAATTAAAACATTAGTGGAAAATTTATAACAATAGTGAACAAAATTACAACATTAATGAAAATTTTACAGGAGTAGTGGGCAAAATTATCACAATAGTGGTAAAAATTATAATATCAGTGAAAAATTTAAAACAATAGTGGACAAAATTACAACATCAATGCACAATTTGCTATAGTAATGGGAAAACTTACTACAATAGTGGCAAACTTTTACCACCATTTGAGGTACTAGAACTATATTTTGTAGGTTTGTGATCGATCAGTAATATTGATCGATCGGTCAAGTAGTTGCACATCGAGTCATAATATTAATCAGAACAGTCGTAAATTAACCTCAAAACTTGTAAATTAATCCATAATTGTTGTAAATTGACCTCTAAAAGGTGACAAATCTGCCCTTAATTGTGGTAAATTGCCCACAAATTTTACTAAATTTCACTCTCGTGACTTGTGATCGATCATATACATTTGTGATCGATCACAAACTTACTGTTTTTCAAAAAAAATTGGGAGAGACTATTGCAGCCTTGCGATAGATCACAAGATCTTAAGATAGATTGCAAATATTTTGGAGATAAAAAAAATAATAATTTCGATATGTTCCGAATAATAATTTTGATATATTCTAAAAAATAATAATAATTGCAATATATTCCAAAAAATAATAATTGGGATAGATCGCTGTCAACTTTATTTATTAAAATCTAGTTTCATCAAATTAACACCAAATTGACCATTAATTTTATCATGTCAAAACTCAATTTCATCAAATTCACCTTCAATTTTAGTTATTAAAATTCAATTTCATCAAATTAATACCAAGTGATAATTTTATCAAGTGATGTTTAAATATAAATTAGAAATTATGTTAGTGACAGTCAATTTGGTGATAATTTCAAATTTAAGAATTTCATTATTAATTTGGTAAAATTGACGGTCAATTTTGTAATAATTTGATGAAATTTAATTTTAATAAATAAAATTGAAGGTGAATTTGGTGTTAATTTGATGAAATTAAATTTTTAATGAATAAAATTAAATATTAATTTAAGGTTAATTGATGAATTGGATCTCAATTGTATGAAAGTAAACATTAAATTCATGAATTTTGAATTGACGAAATTGAATGTTTATTAATTGTTATATTTTAAATTTTATTTTGAATTGACTAAATTTTGAATTGATGAAATTAAATTTTTTGAATGTTTGCGATCTATCACAAAAACTTGAGATCTATCACAAAGTTACTGTAGTCTTCACCAAATGTGATTTTCTCACCCAAATTTGGTAATGTACAACACCATATTGGTTAGATTTAATATTTTTTAGGATACTATTATCATTGTTGTGTAAGATTTACCAAAATCATAGTAATTTACCACAATTATGTGTAGATTTATCACATGTGAGGGTCAGTTTACCACAATTAATGACAAATTTACCACTGCTATGGGTAAGCGTACTAGATTTGTGTGGACGTATTTACAATTTTAGAGGACCATTTATGATTGTTTTGGTAATATTTTACGACATATATGGGTAAGTTTACGATAGTATAATGAAAGTCATATTTATAACACCAATGGATAAAAGTATTAGAATTCCGGATATATTTAAGAAATTTTGTTTACAACATTTATGGGTATTTTAGTGTTAATTTGGTTAATATTACAAGATCAGTGGGTATTACTATGCTCGATCAGTGGGTATTAAAAAATTGTCATGATCTATTGTTTCACTCTATGATCGATCACAATCTTTCTGGTCAACATAAAATTCTAATACTTTTATCCATTGGTGTTGTAAATATGACATTAATTATTGTTGGTACAAATTCTTGCACAACATCGTGATTCTGGCTGACCTCGCGCGACTGCCGAGTAGCCTTTACCTCTCAGTCGATGTGGGACGGATGCGTTCCCCCATGTTGCACTCCTCCGGGTACTGAGAGGTAAAGGCTACTCGGCAGTCGCGCGAGGTCAGCCAGAATCACGATGTTGTGCAAGAATTTGTACCAACAATTATAGTACTAAAAAAATACTTTTAATTGACATGAATTTTAATCAGTAAAAAAATACAAATTCAATCGACTAATCAATCATATTTTATATCAATCGATCACAAACCCACTGTAGATAATTCTGTTACTTCAACTATTAAATATATTCTGATAAAAAAAACTGCTAAATATGCAAGTACTTGATCGATCATCAATATTAGTGATCGATCGCAAACCCACAAAATATAATTCTAATACTTCAAATGGTGGATGAATTTATTATAAATGTGATAACATTATAACATCAATAGAAAAATTTACTACAGTTTATGATTTAGATACAACAATAATGGAAAAAGTTACAATAGTATATGTCAAAGTTACTACTGTATTGGTTAAAGTTACAACATATGTGGGTAATACTATAAACTTAAAACTAAATGTACATCAGTTGCGGTATTCTTATCCCAAATGGTGGTAAATTGACTCTAAATACTACTAACGTCACCTAAAATGTAACACCCAAACCCAGGGTACAATATCTGTAATCCCTGTTTTTTTTTTCATTCACCTTTTGTTATATAAAAATAAGCATATAAAAAATAAAAAAAATTCATCAAAACCCTTAGTAGTACGGCTTGCCATGAGCCCTGCTTATTTACTGACCGTAATATTGATTTCAAGAATATGACATATAATAATACAATTTAAATTTAAAAGACATATAAAAATGAACCCCATGATAACATCTCAATCGATCATCTAGACTCGACAGTGGACTCCTCACGTCTTTATGGTTTTCCTGAAAAGTCATTAAGACCATTAGTAAAAGCAAAAATGCAATTAATATTTAAGAGCACAACAAGTGATAAAGGAAACTTTATTTATTTAGGAACTACCTTAACCACGAATTAGATACTTACTTTCAAATTACACTTCACCTAATACACATTCGTTTACATCGCATAGACATAACTTGTATATATCACATCGACAAAATATACAACACATATTTACGTCCACATAATTACATTATTCCTCACAATGAATACTCCACGCGCATACAAACTAATCGCCTTGTAAACAACAACCGCCACACAGGCTATATTTAGTCGTGCAAATTCTTGCACCACATAGGCCACGTGTATAGTAAGCTTGTATCACCTCATAGATATCATTCATCACTGGGACAACTCAAATCACATTAATGGTTTTCTTTCAAACGATCCACATCACAGAGAGTTTTTGATCACGTTACTTAGACGACTCCAACACATAATCAAATCTCATCACGTAGACGACTCAAGCCATATAAATAATTCATGTTACTTAGACAATCCAACTCACATAATCATCTCTTGTCACTTAAACGACTCTCATAACACTACCGTGTGTCTCCGCTCAATTAATTATTCCCAACAATAACCGTAGCAAAAATATATGTTTAAAAGTCTAATAAATTATCACAAAAAAGTTGTAGGGTGGTACACCCACCTTGCGTGATGTTTTACTCGATGACGACCCCTCCGTCGGAGCTTCTAGTGCGGTGTTTTTAGCGGTGTTCGTCTCCAGACCTGGCATAACCGATATTCCCAATTCAATTCATACATCAATACGTAATATCGCTTAAGTTCGAGATGGTTTACTCAAACCTAGTTTTAATGGTTATATCCCTTCAAATTAAATAATTTATTATATTAAATAACATTATCTATTCGAATCGATTAAACTAATAGTTTGATAATCAACTCAAGTCAAGTTAAGAAATCAATTCGCATCGAGTAAAATTATCTACTCGAATCAAATTTAACTAATCTTCTTGAATCCGTTTAGAAAATATTTATTCGAATCAATTACACCCAAATTTAACATTTTTCATAAAATCATAAACATCACAAAAATATACTTAAATTTGCGTAATTTTCTATTCAAGCATAAAATGACATGTTTACTTGTAATTACTCATATTCAGAGATTCATGAAAAATTCAAGAACAATTCACAAGATTTCTAAGCTACCCACCAAACTACTATGTTAATTTTTCCAAGCAACACCCATGGTACTACGTATTCATAACAAACATCCCAACAAAACCACATGCAATAATTCTACTCTTCTATTTTTCATGCAACAACATTAACTTAATTTACAAACCTACATAAATATTGAGGTAAATCTTGTATGTATTAATCAAAGTTCTTACTAAGCATCATACTTACAAGATACCATACTTTAAATACATGCAACACTCAAAATATATATACTAGAGTTAGATTTCTACATCTTAGAGAAAGAAAATGGATTATAATTCTTACCTATGCACCCACACTTTTTTTCTCTCTCTTCTCTTTTTTTTTCTTTCCTTCTTTCCTTTCTTTCTTCTTCTTTCCTCCTTGTTCTTGTTCTTGCCGAAAATGTCTAAGTAAGACTTCTTGTTTCTTTTTTTTTTGCATGCAAGGCATGCCCTAAGTGGAGACTTCCATCATTACTTATACACACACACATATATATATCCATACATATATTTCCTTATATAATGTATATGTATACATACTTATATTTATATGTCCACTTTTTCTTTATATGCATATTTATACATAGACATGTATATATATATATCCAAATTATTGATCACCCATTAAATTCGTAATTTGGATCCTTAACCACTCTTTGTATATACTAACACATTTTATTTTAATAACAATAAATTGATGTCACATGCTTGCCATCCAATTAATTTCACATGCGCTAACGTACATAAAATAATAAACTCATATCTGTCAACATTCTTATTTAACTTTTCACACGTGAATAAAACAATTCCCCCTATAATCATTATTTATAAATTATTTCTGAATATTAAAATATTCATTGTTCAGGTTAAGGTCTCATATCATTACTCGTACTTAAATACTAGTTGTCACTCCTACGGATGCATGTCACATATGAATATACTTATTAAAAATATTACATGTTTGTTATGCTTGTTCGGGTTTTAAAATTTTTCCCTCTTTAGGAATTTCGTCCCCAAAATTTGACTTATCAATCTAAAACAAGTATATATATATATATATATATATATATATATATATATATATATATATATATATATATATATATATATTTTTTTTTTTTTTTTTTTTTTTTTTTTTTTTGTGTTTTCAACTATTTTAATTTTATATATGATGACTAAAATAAGTACTTGTATACAAACCCCTCGACATAAAATAAAATGTCTAAATAGTTATCTCAGGTCTCACATAAAATCATCGTAATATTACATTAAAAATGATAATATCGTCTCAAACAGTGGTAATATTACACCAAACAGTAGTAATATTACTTGAATAATATTAAATTCACCTTAAATCATGGTAAATTTACCAAAATTATTGTCATGTTATTACAAACGATGGTATTTTCGATCCAAATATCATTCAATTCATCAAATCAACATTCAAATTCTTAGAATTAACATTTAATTAATCAAATTAACACTAAATTAACATTGAATTAATATAATTAACATTAAATTTATATCAAATTAACATCAAAATTCATCCAATTCAAGTTCATTTAATTAATATTCGATCCACCAAATTTATATCAAATTAACATTTAGTTTCATCCAATTAATATTTAATTCGTCAAATTAAATTTCAATTCATCCAGTTTATATTCGGACTTCTCTAATTAACAATCAATTCATCAAATTAACATCCAAATTCACCCAATAAATATACAATCACTAATGTTATCGGGACATATTTAACCCACAATCACTAATAGTCAATTTTATTTAATTAACATTCAATTTATATAATTAACATTCAATTTATTAAATTAACATTCAAATTCAACTAAATAACATCAAATTCATCATATTAACATCCAAATTCACTCAATTAATATTCAATTCATCAAATTAAAACCAAATTAACATTAAATCCATCCAAATATTTAAATTCATCCCATTAACACTCAATTCTAAAAATTAAACTACAAAATTATCTAATAAACATTCAATTCATCCAAATGATATTCAAATTAGCATTCAATTCATCCAATTGACATCAAATTAACATATAAATTAATTCAATTAGCATTCAATTTATCAACTTAACAATAAATTATCACGCAACTTCATCAAGTTAACATTCAATCTCATTTAATTAATATTCAATTCATGAAATTAAACTATTTCTCATTAAATTCATCATATTAGCATCCAAATTAATTCGATTAATATTCAATTCATCAAATTAACACAAATTTAATATTTAATGAATCCAATTTATATTTAATTCATACAATTAATATTCAGTGTCATCCAATTAGCATTCAATGTATCAAATTAATATTCAATTTTAAATAATTAAAATTTAATTCATCAAATTAACATCTAATATCATCCAATAAACATTAAATTCATTAAATTTATAAGAAGTTAATATACAGCTCATCAAATTAATATAAAATTAATATTTAATATTAAAATACCAAAAAATATTTTTCTACATATTAAAATTTGAGCTGATTAAAATTCAGATTCGAGTTGATTAAAATTTTGAGCTCCACCTGAGCTACTAGCGCATAGAACTAATTAAAATTCGATTCGAGTCGATTGATTTTGTATTTTTTTACTTCTTAAAATTCGTGCTAATTAAAATTCGATTCAAGTTGATGAAAATTTATTTTTTACGTATTAAAATTTTAATAAGTAAAAAATAACTTGATGTTAGTCTGTTGCTGAAATTTGGTTACTAAATTAATGTTTATTTAGTAAAATTGGTGGTCAGGTTGGTATTAATTCTATGAAATTAAATTTTAATAAATAAAATTGAAGGTGAATTTTGAATTGGTGAAATTGAATATTTATTTGTTGTTAAATTTTAAATTTTATTTTGAATTGACGAAATTTTTAATTGGTGAAATTAAATTTTATGAATGTTTGTGATCTATCACAAGAACTTGAGATCTATCACAAGGTTACAGTAGTCTCCCCAAAAAATGGTTTCCTGAGAGATTGTGATCGATCATAGAGTGAAACGACAGATCATTGTACTTCATGACAATTTTTTTTTCTAAAAAGAAAAATTGCGATCGATCCTATATTTTTGTGATAGATCATAGTACTATATTTTTTGTGATCTATCCCAATAAATTATGATCTATCGCAAAGGTTTAGAATATACCTTAAAATGTTAAAAGAATGTTGGGATCGATCACAAGTATCATTGACTTAATTTTTTTGAAATATTGTTAGTTTGGAATCGATCACAATTGTCTATGATCAATCACAAGGTTACTAGAGTGAGATTTAGCAAAACTGTGGACAATTTACCACAATTAATGACAGATTTACCACATTTGAGGGTAAATTTACAACAATTGTGGATAAATTTACAAGTTTAGAGGTTAATTAACGACTATTCTAATTAATATTACCACTATTTTGGTAATACTATAATAATTCTGGATAATATTACGAGAATTAAGGGTAAATTTACGACAAAACAGGTTAAGTTAAAACCATGGTGAATAATTTACCGCAATTGGGGAAAAGTTATGACATCAAAGGGAAAATTTAGTATAATTCTGGGTTAAATGCAATGATTATGTAAAATTTTCACTATTGTTGTAAATTTCTCACTAATGTTATAAATTTTTTATTGATGTTGTAATTTTGCCCACTATTGTGACAATTTTTTCTACAAATATTGTAAGTTTAGAATGATTGTGGTTAAGGTTATTAGTATATAGACAAATTTTACTTTTATTTTGGTAAATATTATGAGAACTGTGGATAATAATATAAACTTAAAGTTAAATTTACGATATCAGTGGGATGCACTAGAGTTATATTTACGATAAATGTGGTTAAAAGTGTCAATCGTACTTTTACCACTATATTGATTAAAGTTTGTCCACTACTATTGTAATTTATCCACTGCTGTTGTAAATTTTTTACTGATATTATAAATTTTTCATTAATGTTGTAAATTTGTCAACTACTGTTATAAATTTTTCCACTGATATTGTAATTTTTTCACCGATCGATCAATTAATATTAGTGATCAATCACAAACCCACAAAATATAGTTTTGGTACTTCAAATGGTGGTAAAAGTTTGCCCACTATTGTAGTAATTGTGCTCATTATTGTAGTAAATTGTCCATTGTTGTTGTAATTTTGCCTACTATTGTTATAAATTTTTCACTGATGTTATAATTTTTTCCACTATTGTAGTAATTTTGTTCACTATTATTGTAAATTTTTTACTAATGTTGTAATTTTGTTCACTATAGTCGTAAACTTTTCATTGATTTTATAATTTTGTTCTCTATCGACAACTTTTCGATATGGTACCAAAATATTCTATTTCGATATCATAGTCTGATCCAACACTAGTGCATGTGATTCAATAAATCTACCAGTGAATTATTTGATTTGACATAAAACTAATAACTTTAAAATCAGATGTATCTAGATCCAAAAACCAAACCTCATTTGCTAGTAGAATGAACACAACTCTAAAGTCTCTCTCTATTGAGAAAATATTCATTATAACGGTAATATCACCCGATAAGATAATGTGATATTACCAATCAATAGTATTAAAAAAAATAAATAGATAGATCCTACAAAAATTAATAACTAACATGCCATGTACGCAAATATTTTCTCACCCTTCTGTCATGTAAGTCTAAATAGGATTCACCTTATCCATTTAAGGTTTTATTATTGGTTGGTGATACCATGTCATTAATGGCAACATGGTATCACCGTTGCATTCTATATTTACTCATATTTTAGTTATAATAATATTTTTAGATTTAAAATATTGACTAAAGGCTATAGGTCATCGGTTGTGACGTTTACGAAGGGTCAACCCCTCGGATTTTTGAGCTCTTACTGGAGGACCTTGGATGATAGCAAACCATTATCTCACTGTTCGAAAGTGGCACCCTGATTTTAGGCCTTCCTTGGCAACGGTTTGAGTGATTTATTGGCCTAATCAATTAAATTAACAGTGAGAGTCCAACTAATGTTAAGACTCACAATTAATTTAATAACAGTGATTAATTAAATTAATAAATCAGATTAATATTTTAGGTCCAAATAACATTACTCTATTAATTAAAATAACTTCTTGGTGTCTTACCGGCGTGCCCTCTACCTACTTCTTTTGTCTACAGTTATTGAAGTTTCCACTACAAGAATTTTTACAAACGTCGACAAAGCCCACTATAAACGTCAATAAAAGGTAAACACAACGTTTGTACTAAGCGTTGTCTATTCTGCCATCGGGAAAAGTATCAACGTTTATTTAAACACCAAAAAATTCGTTTGCTTGCCGGAGCCGACCGGAGATGAAATTTCCGACGTTTGTACAAACGAAGTAATATTTTTTTTTTCCTGGTGCAATTCTCCACAACCTATTACTCCCAAGTCACAAATTAATTTTGAATGCCGACAATTAGTGGTGTTTATTAGTCAAAAATTAGTGTTTAATTTAAATTAATCAGGAATTAGTGACGTTTAATAAACTCCGGTAATTAGTGGCATTTATTAAATGCCTATACTTAACAAACACAAACGGCATTTACCACAAACTCTAGCGATTAGACGTCGACTATGACTGTTTTTCTTGTAGATTCAGTGGCAAAATTACTCACTACGCCTAGTCTATCTTTTAGGCAATGACTCGTGCCCATTGATGAAGTCTATCCAAGAATCTTAGGTTTTGCGGGGATTGGATTCTTACCAATGTTTGAATTACTTGAGCCATCACTTCCATTTGTTGATATACGACACACATTGGGTTGTTATTATTTTTATAATTCGAGCCCATAAATCAAAAGTTATATATATGGAACAATCGGGTAACAATCTAATACACGAGATGCCCATCACCATAGACGGAGGAATAGATGTTTGCATCTTAAAGGGTGGATTTTGACCAAATTAATCATCTAGTGCAAATATATATTGAACTCCACTCAAATTTATAGGTATTATTGATGTCGGTTTTTATTAGTTGAATCAAATGAACCGAACGATGAATGACAAGTTTTTATTGATGTTACAAGCAGACATACTAAGGAATAGAAATATTTCTATTTATAGTAAATTGGGGATGGGGATAAACATCTAAAGCAGAATAAGTGAACACATGTGTGAATAGGTAGGGAGAGATTCAGCTAAAACAAATGTGAAAATTTTTTTCACGTACTAATGATGGGAATTAATATAGGAATAGCATAGTAGTGTCATTAGACTTGTTACGCCTGCGCAGACGCATTCTTGTATGTCTGTCTATTTTCATGCAACGTGTTCAGGGATGTCCAATTCCACCACCACCTCCGCCACCAAATCCACCGCCTCCACCTCCACCTCCACCTGCTCCTCCACCAAACCCACCTCCAGCACCTCCTCCTATACCTCCACCAATTCCGCCACCTTTGCCGAATCCTCCGCCGACTCCACCACCAGAGCCACCTCCTATTCCACCACCAATGCCACCACCCTTACCAAAGCCACCACCAGCACCTCCACCAACCCCACCACCTTTTCCGATTCCTCCACCTGCACCACCACCAGCACCTCCACCAACCCCACCACCTTTTCCGATTCCTCCACCACCACCTACTCCACCACCTTTTCCAAATCCTCCACCGGCGCCCCCACCAACTCCACCACCTTTTCCAAATCCTCCCCCAGCTCCACCACCTACTCCTCCACCAGCTCCCCCTCCAACTCCACCACCCTTACCAATACCTCCACCAGCCCCTCCCCCAGCTCCACCACCTATTCCTCCACCAGCTCCCCCTCCAACTCCACCACCCTTACCAATTCCTCCCCCAGCTCCACCACCTAATCCTCCACCAGCTCCCCCTCCAACTCCACCACCCTTACCAATACCTCCACCAGCCCCTCCCCCAGCTCCACCACCTATTCCTCCACCAGCTCCCCCTCCAACTCCACCACCCTTACCAATTCCTCCCCCAGCCCCTCCCCCAGCTCCACCACCTACTCCTCCACCAGCTCCCCCTCCAACTCCACCACCCTTACCAATGCCTCCACCAGCCCCTCCCCCAGCTCCACCACCTACTCCTCCACCAGCTCCTCCCCCAAATCCACCGCCTGCACCACCTCCAACTCCGCCACCCTTGCCAATCCCACCGCCGACTCCACCTCCCTTACCAAATCCACCACCTGCACCACCTCCAACACCGCCACCCTTGCCAACTCCTCCACCCTTTCCAATTCCACCACCCGCTCCACCACCTGCTCCACCACCAACACCATGCCCGCCTCCCAGACCACCACCACTACCCCCACCCCCACCCCCACTCCCAACTCCACCACCAACTCCACCACCATATCCACCTCCAAATCCCCCACCACCTCCAGCTCCTCCCCCAAATCCACCTCCAAACCCTCCACCACCATCACCACCACCTCCACCTCCAGCGCCAAACCCACCTTCGTTACCAATACCCAGAAACTTCTCCTCGTCATCACGCCTCACCACATCTCTACCTACCACCACACTCACCACAAGAAGAAAAAAGCAAAGCCATGACAAAACTCCAACTCTCACTGCACCTCGTATCATCTTTGCTTGAACAATGCTCAGAAATCTCTGCAACTCTCCACTGCTCTTTCATTTAGAGCACGAGGGTTTTTATACACTATTTCTAAGTCTCTCCTACTTTCATCCTCAGTTTGATTTGCATTAAATGGTCTCAGCGGCCGACTGATCTCCACATTTGGATTGAATGCTTACAATTATAATCACGCGTTGTACATCTTTAATGGATGTTTTGCTTTTGAGTAATAATACATGAATTTAAAAATTGGATTTGATAATTATAATTATTAAATAGGGAAAATGCTATTTGGACCTAAAAATCTGACATAAAAATCTGACATAATGATGTGGCTTCATAGGAATCATTGGATCAACACCAAGTTCCAATGTTTGATGGGGTCTACAGTGAATCCAAAGGTCACAGTGAATTATGTCAGATTTTTATGTCAGATTTTTAAGTCCCAATAGCATTGCTCATTAAATAGATAGTGGGTTCTAATAAATATTAAAACTCGTAACAAAATTAATAATTATAATTATTAAGTCTAATTGTTAAATATAATTTTTAAATCCACGTGACATTGTTGTTTACTTTTTCCCATAAAGCCTCCAGAGTATGGGCGGAGTCACATGGAGACCAGGGTAGGTACTTGTCCCTCTCATTTTTGGACTACCTTAGATGAGGACCATAAAATTATTTTTTACATTATATTTGCCCCCTTAAATTTTTGAAAATTTCAATAATGGTTCTAGTCTCTTTTTTTTTCAATAAATTAGTGGACTATTAATCCTCTAAAATAAATATGTTAATTTTGGATTGAGTCAATGATTTATTTGTATATTGACGAAAATACAATATTTCTCTTTATCTAACACAATGTTCGTTACTTTTTAAGAACAATTTTTAGTTTTTATTTACCATTTTTTTTAGTAATAGTAATCTATAATCTAATAAAATACGATTATATATATAAAAGACAAAAGGTTGTAACCCAAAAATATTTCAAACTATTTCGAATAGGGAATTTCTCTATAAGATTGATAATGATCTCAACTAAATTTTACAACTAAATAAAGAATAATTTTACTACGCACTGGTGATTGTGCGCATTGATAGAAAATTAGTGAAAAATTAATTTACATTTAATTAATATACAAAATTTTAGAGATTTTAAATTTTTTTATATTTTATTGAAATATATAATTAGGTTAAAATGTACTAAAAAAATTATTTTGTGTCATTTTGTTTCGGTTAAATAAAAATTGAATTTACTATTTCACAATAATTTTGTCTTGATTCTTACTTTTTTGTCATTTTTGAACTGAAATTTTTTGTGTCACTTATATTTTGCTCTCCTTATAGATATTCCTGACTCCGCCCCTGACAATATACTTTATTTTTTGGCATTTTTTTATGTTAAATGGACTTCATGTATCAAATATAATATAATAAATATAAATATATTATATAGTGTGATTGGTTAGGTGAAAACAAATTAAAGTGTGCAATTAAAGTGTCCACCCTGAATAAAATTCTTGGCTCCGCCCCTGCTCCGGAGCAAACGGGAAGATCTGACACCTATCTTCTCCCTCACATGGCTGTGATCTGCGATGATTCATAGCCTTGTTCACTGTGGGGCTCCGTAGTAGGTATTTAGTACGTGAAACGTAAATATATCGTGCATCTGAGGAAGACTACATTGATGAATTCGGTACTATATTAAAAATAAAAAAAATAGAAAAATTAGACTTAGTAAAAATCTATGATCTATTGTAAAGTTTACAGCTTTTAAAAGAAAAATTATAATTAATTTTGTATTAATCATCAATCACAAAATTTTATGATCGATCATACATATTGTTGTATATTTGTTGTGTAAAAGTAGAATTTCAATTATGAGGAACGTCATTTGAACTTAAAATTTTATCTAATTAATTTTACCTACGTGACGGTGACATAGTTCAATAGAATTATTATAAAAATAATATATTGGACCTAAAAAATTGATCTAATTTACTGACATAATGATGTGTCAAATGATTGAGTGTTTTGTAATACGAACTCGCCACCCAACACAAAACCGCCTCCTCCGACACAATTCACAGCACTATGCAAGGGGTAAACCTATCCTAATTGGTAAGCAACTTGCAAGGTAAATAGAAATTAATTACATGTTACGTGGGGTTATTTTAACATAAAATTAGCGGGTTTGAATTTAGTTTTAGTGGTTTCGAGTGATAAATCGGTAGACCCATGAAGCAAATTGACCGACACGAACTTGGTTAAATATGTTTTATACTTGATACGAACTCGAGTATACACAATTACAAAGATTTGACTATGATATTATCAAAAAAATTTGGTACAAAAAATTTTGGTACCATCCCTCCAAAATTTACTATTTAAAAGCGTGTTTTTACTACTTTTGTGGGTCATTTTACAACTAAAAAATTTACTACTTTTGTGATTATTTTATCATATTTGTGTGTATTTTTACCACGGTTGTGAGTGTTTTTACTACATTTGCAATAACTATTTTTATCACTTTTTTTAAATACAAAAAATTTATTATTACTTTTGTGGATAATTTATTACATTTGTGAATGTTTCTACCACTGTTATGATAGATATTTTTATTATTTTTTAGGTATCACAACAATGATAAAAAAATTTACAAATATAATAAATTTCGATATGAACCAAAAAAATCTTTAGTTGTACCATTGCCAACTCCCAATTACAAAAAGATCGAATATAAGTTGAGCAAATATTAATGTGACGGTAGTTGTATAATTTAAAGTACAACATGACACTTTGCATTGGTAGCTTTCTACCTAAAATATCAGGCTCTATTGGGTCACACGTACAAGTTTATTATGTAGGAAACTTTTGATATAATATTAAAAAATAACTTTCAATACCACCGACTCGGAAGTAATAATGGTGGGTGAGCATTCTAAGAAAGCATTCACAAGTTGAGTGTGTGTAAGTTCACGTGAAAGCTACCATGCATGCACCTACCAGTCGACCTCGTCCATGCTTCCTGAGTGCCTCTGTGAACTTGATGCTTTATTTCTCATTAATTTCTTGCTTATTCAATCCTCACGGCTAGTTTAGTGATTGGGATAGATACTAAATTCAAACGTTCGAAATTATTCGAACTCGTTGATGCTTAACCGATATTTGTGAATACCGAGTAATTTTTTTGTATTCAGTGTTTACATAGACGAATTGCGTTTTTTACAGAATGATCAAGTGTTGAACACATAATACCGTCTAAAAAAATGACATGTAGTCATTTCTGTAAAAAAACTTGACGGGTTGTCTGATTAAAGACCAAAATGACGCAAATTAAATATTTTTGGGATTAAATTGATAAAATTAATACAATAAAGACTAAATTAACAAAAAATACATACTTTAAGAACTAAAAGTAATATTAATTATTTTATCTATATTATAAGTTATAAAACAGACTGCATAACTATTGACCAGTTTTAGAACACAACCATCCCGAAAGTTTGTTGTTCTCGTAAAAATATTTACTACGTATACTATTTGAACCAAATTTATTGATGTAATAATTCATCACAACCCTTTGATCGAAAGTGGGTCCCAACTATTATTAAGATCTATTGCAAATCCAATTACAACAATTCATTATATTAATAAATTATCTCAAATGATGGGATCAAAAACTGAAAGACATGAGGTGGAAAGCTGAATGAGCTTTTGGTGGGTGTGTCATGTGTGTGTAAAAATAAATGAGAATACACAAGAAAATAAGTAGTTCATCAGCTGAAAAGCTTGGCTAACCACTCTAATGGATACTCTTGCTCTTTGATCGTATGTTGTTTTTTTGAAGAAGAATAATATAATAGAGTTTTTTCCTTGCTTGTGGCCTTTTTTTTACACAATGATCATCGTCTTTTATAACAAAATATTAAGAGAATATTTGGAGCGATTTATTGCCCAATGTATGGTTTCATGGTGAAAATCATTTTCTGCCCTTTTTTTTAGTTTCTATATTGTTTGTTGTCTTCTAGAATCCTATTACCTTTTATATATTTTTTGGTATCAACATCAATAAATTAGGTCTAAAATAGCAATGATATTAGAGGAATGAATGAAAGGATGCCCGATCAAATGCCTTCATTTTGATTGGATAAAGCAGAGGATTGAGCTCTTGCATTAGCCCAACTTGTAATTGATATACCTCTAGACCCAATGTACCGAGAGTCTCGTGGACCCGGCTGTTTTAAGATAGTCCCCACAGTAGCAATGGTCCCAAGTGTCCTAACCAAGGAACGCTTCAGGGTAAATTACATTTACATCGTTTGAACTATCATTTTTTTTACTTCACTCCCTCAACTATCATATTTCTCACATTGTACCTTAAACTAACACTTTATTTCACATTTTCCCAATCGTAAACCTCCGTTATCTTTTTAGACGAAAATCGTTAACGTATTAGAGTAAAGTGAAAAAAAAATTATATAGTTTGGGGGACAAATTGAAATAATTTTTTGTTAAATATCTAACGAATGTTAATAATTGGTGCAATGTGAAACAAAAGTATTAATTTAAGGTGTAATGTGAGAAATCTGGTAGTTGAGGGGACAAAGTAAAAAAAGAATGATAGTTTAAGAGGTGTAAATGTAATTTACCCTATGCTTAACAAATATGCCGACATTGAGGGTGGTGGTGGTGCATCATGCATGCTCTTGCTTGTTGAATAGCAATGGTTGTGGTGGACCACGATCTTTGTCTCATTTTTTTATTTTTTTTTGAAATCTGCATTATCTTATCATGCATTGGTTGTCTTCTTTAACTGATTTTGTTTTTCTTGTCTAGTGAGAAATCGTCTCAACCACGTGTTTTTTGAATTGATTGTTTGAAATATAAACTTAACATGCATGCATGTACTGGTATTACCACACATACTAGTTGAATTCAAGTTTCAAACAGTCAAAAAAAACTTAAACTTAGGACGTATGAGTTTACGTTTCGTCTCTATTTTATAAGTGAGTCGACCAGATTCATCTTTAGATGATTCATAAACAGATATAGGGCTGCACATGGCTCCAAACCAAGTAATTAAAGAGGCAGCTAGAAAAACTCTACATTTTCAACGAAACCATGAAGAGAGAAGAATGCATGTTCTTGTTGGTACGTACATTACATGTGCAAGGTAGATAGATAGAATTCAATGCTTCTTTTGAAAAAATATTCTCTTGCTTTCTGTAGCATTCAAGTATCCTTTAACAGATAACTAGCTGGAAAATAATCATTTGATTGAAAAATTCTTGCCAATGGGACCTAATTCAGTACAGCCGTTGAATCGGGAATGAACCATCAATCAAAGATAATGGTGGGCCCTGAAGCAGGCCAGCCCGCTCAAAATTGTAGGGTTCATGCTTTGTCCATGGACCAACTCTAATGTGCTTATCTGTTAAACCAAATTTTTAAAAAAAATTTTTTTTTTGGGCCTATTTGGATTGTATCTCTAAAACATGTTTTTTGTTTTGTTAAACAAAAAACAATTAAAAACATGTTTTTGAATTTTGGTTGGTCACTCTCCCTTGCTGCCTTCGTGGGCTGGAATGAACTACCCATTGGGCCCAATGGGTGCAAAATTAATGCTCATTGCCCTATAGTTGGGCAAGTGGACCGCATTTGATGGTCTGGGACGGACCATGGGTTTTTTTACAAGGCTTACTTTAGACTGACTTTAGTTGGAAGATTGTACTGGCCACCCTAATGACCCAACAAGTATTGGGCTACTTCACAATGTCTAATCAAATTCTGGCCATTGATGGGAAACATGTAGTGTGGAGGCTGCAAGCTATTGTTAATAACAATAACCTACAAACAAAATTCAATTACACCCCCCATAACTTTACATCCGCCACTTGGCCTCGTGATTATCAATTAATAATACGGGGTTATCCCACATCGGATAACCTTTGGGTGTGTGTGTGAGTTATAAGTTTACCACTCACTTCTGCTTTGTAAGTAGAAGTGTTTGGAATTCCCTGTGTCAAAAAAATCAGGCGCGTGTGCGTTTCAGGGTGGTCCCATGTGGGCTCAGTTGCATCCACTTTAGGCCCGTTTCAAAGTACGAGGAGGCCTCTGGGCCTGGGTGGTGATGGGCTGGGGTTATCCCACATTGGATAACCTTTGGGTGTGTGTGTGAGTTATAAGTTTACCACTCACTTCTGCTTTGTAAGTAGAAGTGTTTAGAATTCCCTGTGTCAAAAAAAAAAATTTAATAATACGAACTTCGGATGCACGAATTAACTAGCAAACCACACGTGTACCGTAAATCAGTGTTGTCTTGCAAAAATCATACTCGAGACCTCACGATAGTAACCTTTCATGTCTTTTCATCCGAACTACCCCTGGTAAATTTCACCAATGTTATTTGAGCTAATAATGGAAAAAGTTCGAATATGAAGAGTGTTAGGTAGAGGAAAATTAAGTGCATGATTGGGTCAAAAGGAACAGCCAACTTCAAGTGACAATGCTTTTCCGATAAGTATGATAAAAAATCATGGTGGATTTTTTTAAGTAATTTGCAAGTTATCCATATATGGTGCTGACTCAAAAATGATGCTAATTTTGTTTCATTCTAATAAAAATTACCAACAGTTTAAGTATAATTAAGGTAGTGGGACCTAATTTACTGACATAATTTACTACGATCATTGGATTGACTATGGGTCCCATTAAATATTGAAACTCAGTGTTGATTCAATAGTTTCACTGAAATCACATCATTATATCAGATTTTTAAGTTCAAATAACATTACTCTTATTGAAAACCAATACAAGATGAGAAATGCTATTTGAATCTAAAAATTTGACATAATTTACTGACCTAATGATGTGGCTTTATTAGAATTATTAAATTAACAGAAAGTTCTACTGTTTGATGGGGCCCACAATCAATCCAAATTTCATACTGAATTAGGTCAACAAATTAGATCCCAATAACATTGCTTATACAAGATTTTTCAGGAACAATACTATTGAAACTTAAATTGGAGATCTAATGTAAGGACCTAATTCATTGCGGCTATTGGATTGGCAATGGGTTATAACATTAAATGTAATCCAATATCGACCAAATAATCACAATTCATTAGGTCCCAAAATAGGGACAATGAAACATTATTATTTTCCAAACAAGATTTTCTAGAAAGAAATTATAAATCTCGAGTTGGAGACATACTTATTTGTCAAAGTAATACACCGACATACACACGAGAATTAATCCCTCCATAATTCCAATAAAATTATTTACCACTTATCACTTCTAGACCTCCTAAAAAGTGGGACCTTTATACATGAGGTTCGAATTTTTTTTTTTTAATTTTAATTTTAATTTTAGGTTGCAAAGGTGTTTGGAGGACAAGAGGGGCATCTTGTTCAGCAATTTCCAAATGGTGAAAGGATAACAAAGGGCAAAAAAAGCAGGACACATGGGTTTCCTGGCATGAGTAAGGGTGCCAAAAATAACATAACAAGGACAAGGAAAAAGACATGCAAACCTAACACAATGTCTTGATACTGGTGGATAAATTATAATTGTATAATCTGACAAAAGAAAAAGCAAATAGCATTTTAAACATGTTCAATACAGATTGAGATTGCCCTGAAATCAGACTGATCTTTTCTCTATTTTTTATGTGACCCAAAACGAGCGTAACGGCTTACCGAGAAATAAAAAGAACGTCAAATTGATTTGAGGACCCCTTGGTCAACGGAAATGAGAGGTCCTGATTCTTGGGCCGAGCTGGAATGATGGAAAAACCGAAATGTGTAAGTGTGTGTGTGTGTGAGAGAGAAATGATTATTATTAATACAGACACTAGATAAGATTAGCAATGAATCGTGTCATGTCAAAATGTTTCCAATCAATGAAAGCTTTTTATCTTACTGAATGTCCATTGTATTGGTAGTTGTTGAATTTCAAATACAACTAATCCTGCAAAATGTTACATTTAACCTAGAAAGAAAGCAAAGCTGCCTAACCCCAATGACAAAAATTCTCACTTTAACTCAGCCCTGTTTGTCCTCATTTTTAGCCACAAGATGAATCGAAACGGTATTGGGATCGTCTAGCAAAATTTTATTAGTTAGGAATACTTTTAAGGACGAATTGTACTTTATACCTCAATTGATTTTAAGTTTTTTATTTTACACTCTTAAAGATTAAATTTTTTATACTGTACCTTTAATATATTAAAAGTATTGTAATATGACTCTACTGTTAGTTTTTTCATCAGTGTTAATGGGTTAGTTTTTGACCAAAAAAATAGCGGAAGGTAAAAGAAGGGTTATATTGTAACATTTTTGATACATTGAGGGTGTAATATAAAAAAATTAATTTTTTGAGGGTGCAAAATAATAAGAAACTTGAAATCTTTCAAGGTATAGAGTGCGAAAAACCCTACTTTTAAATAATATGACCTCAACACCCCCCAAATTTTTTCCAAAATATTGAAGTTCATTGCTTGGACTCAATTCCTAGATTTCTCCTTGTTTAGCCACAAATTAATGATGATAATATACTCTAATTACTATCTTCACCTAATTGCATACACATATGGGGTGGGTAATGTTTACTGTGAGCTGGCAATTAGAGATAAGCAAAAAAATTGTTTGGTCATTTATTTTTCTCTATGGTATTTTCCCCAAAATATAATATTTCAACGTTAAGAGCAGTATATCAAGAAGCCCGACGAAGTAGATATTATAGGCAAACCGAACATTACCCTTATAGGATGAATTTCTCTTAGTCTGTAAGAAAAACTACGTGTAACTTGATCTAATATGATGTGCAAGTAACTTAGTTTAAAAAGAAAAGTGTGGAAGACCGATCGATATGACGGGTACATTTAGAAAAAGAAGAGCACTTAACAAGCTATATGTTAAAATGAGACGTTAATCTGTGATCTTTCTAGTCAATTGTTGTGTCTTTTCCGTTCGTCACTTTATTAATAGCCTTAAAAATAAAAAAATAAAAAAAGGTGACTTTAGTACCACATTGTACACTATGGTGGTTTAAAGTTTAACTACATTTATGGGTTATGGACCAACTCATTTAGGATTGTGATGTGATTGGGACCCTCCCCCTAGAAGATTTAAGTATTCCATAAAGATCGATAGAATCAAGGTTTTTTTGAAGTAAGATTTTCTCCTATTTTATCTTTTTTTCTCCTGCATAGAACTCATATTATTAATTTAAGTGATATTTATTGTATATAAGTGATTATTAATACATGATGAGTATAATCTATTAAAGAGAAAAATTAAAAAAAAAAAAAGTAATAAAAGGGTTTTGTAGTGATGTTGATTGGCTAACTCTTGTAGGTTTTTTCTTAATATTATTCATCTTGTTGGTAAGAAAAATGAATGTGACAGTTGACATCAATCTTTTTTTGTATAATATTCGTGTGTCCATTATATATGGTAGCTTTTAATTCAATGACTTTTGATTATGATGGATAACTAACCAAATGATGCGATTTCAGCGGCTAAAAAGTGATAGTAAGAAGAAGTAAATCGTAGTCTAATGATATATTTCTATTTTCTCCGATATATAAACTGCGTTGTTCAAGTTTAATTCGGTTTTAATTCAATCAAATTCGTTCGTATATAAAAAAAAAAATTATTGAATGTGATCAAATATTGAAGACTAGTTATTTCTTGTGCCTGAAGGCACGGAGTAATAAAAAAAAAATGGTCAACAATAAACATATTTGTATTCACACCTAAAATCAAATTACAAAGATAGAGGAGAAATAAAAAAATTTAAGTATTGGTTATAGTGGGGCGCGAACAGTGGTAGTGATGGTGGGCGGCAATGGTGGTGGTGGGAGACGGTGATAGTTATGATGGATGATGACAACCGGTTGTAATGGTGACAACTATATGTGACAATGATGATTGTGGTTAGGGGGCAATGGGGGTGATGTGGTAAGGGTGATGGTGGGATAGTGGCAATAGTGGTAAGGTAGGGACAATGGTGGTGGTGGTAAGGTAGCCGCAACGGTGGTGGTGATGGGGCACTAATGGGGTAGTGGTGGTGGGGTTACGATGGTGGAGGTGGTGGGGTGGTGGTGGTGGTTGTTGTGGAAGAGATTATTGTGGAGTGGTAGTAGTGGTGGCAGTGACGGGAGTGTGGTAGGGTGGCGATAGTGGTGGGGCGGTGGGACTGGTGGTGGTAGATGTGTTGGTGGGACGGTTTTCAAACACTATTTTTTTTAAAGTATTTATGAGAAGTTATAAGTCATATAAACACTTTTAAAAAGTCAGCTCAAACACACTTTTAGGGCCTTATTTTCCATATTAAATTTGAAGTGTTAATATTAGCCTTCAGATTAACTTTAAAGTAAAATTTAAAGAGATCTCAACCGTGAATAATAAATGTCATTTTGTTTATTTTTTGAAATTTAAATTGTATTGTACTTTATTATATAAATTATTTAATTCAACAAGGACACAGTGCAATTATTCATCTTGAGAATAAAATTACAAGGAAAATAATAGTTTTTATCATTAGCTGAATCTAAAAATAATTTTGACAATCTTTTGTTATGGTAGGCTTTTCCAAATTAATACTACCCCTTATAATTCCCAAGAGCCAAAATAGCACTTTTGAACTATAGAACTTTCTAATTTATTTTTTTAGAGAAATGCTATTTAGATCTAAAAATTTGATCTAATTTGTTGGCGTAATGATGTGGTTTCAGTGAAACCATCGAATCAACACTAATCAATCCAAAAATTATAATAAATTAGATTAATAAACTAGGTCCCAATAGTATTGCTCTTTTTTTTTTATCTATTATGTACTACAATAGATCTAACATTTTTAGGATAAATTATATTTTGTACCTTAAAAGATTTTAAAATTCTCACTTTATACCTTCAAAGCTTAAATTGTTTACCTCACACTGTCAATGTATCAAAAGTATTGCAATATAATTTTTTTATTAGCTTTTCATTAGTTTTTTCGTCAGTGTCAATGGATTGGCTTTTGACAAAAAAAATAATCAAAGCTAACAGAAGGACCACATTACAACACTTTTTATACATTAATGTTGTAATGTAAGAAATTTAATATTTAAGAATGTAAGATGAAAATTTTAAAACCTTTCAAGATACAAAGTGCAAAAAACCCTTTTTAAAAAATAAAAATCAAATATATTTCACCAACTGTTTTCTACCTTGAGAGTCCTCTTATATATTTTGAGTCTTCCTTGTATTTATGATCGGTGATTTGCTATTGAAAGAAATTGAGAAAAAATATATTAGAGGGAATCTTATTTTAACTAGAAAAAAAAGAGTTATCATGTGCCCGGTGTGAACTGGTTTAAGATTATACTCGAGTATAATTAATTACTTAACCACTCGGATAAACTCATGTCGCTAAACTTTCCTTATCTTTTGGAAAGTGACATGATTTCAAGCGGCATGCCAATAAAAACTTGGCACGTAGATACCTACAGCTGTCAAAATGCGTACAATTTGTCAGGAGGAGCTGTGCAAGTAGGATACTCGGGAGTGAAGTATATTGTTCGGAACCTAGCATTAAATGAAGTATGACAGCTCATTAATGTGGGTCGTGTTAATATGACAGACCATTAATAGTTGTTTAATCCTCGAAGAACATAAAAATAGTCATCATCACAAGGCATTAATGGCTACTAGACCGAGGGGATCTAGTGCTTTCTCATAAAGGCTCGACTATGGACTTTGAGTACCTATGTAGAGCACTTGATGGGCGGGGATCGAACTATGAATGATTGGCAGGGTCTCGAGAGAAGATCCAGTTGCTCAGGCATTTAGCATTAATGAGACAAGACGAAATAACACTCATTATGCTAGATTGCGAATTCAAACCATTAAATTCTAGGATGAGATTCCGGATGAGAGGCATCATTACTAATCCAGGTATAAATACCATTCCAAAAACTAAAATAAGGTACACAATTTGAATCAAGAATATACTGTGCGCTTCCACTCGAACACCAACTGACTTAAGCTGCGATTAGCTGGGTATACACCCAGTCCCTTTTCTGATTCTTCTTTCATTTTAGGTTCACCATTCAGAATCATTTAAAGGATTACTATCTCAACCAATTACAGGAATTTTCCATACAAAAAGCTACTAGATGTAAATCCAAACCCTTCCAAGTAAAATTGGTGGAATCCGATTCAAGGAATGTGATGGGACACTTCTAAGAAAGAAGCAGATCACGACACATGTCCTCGGCACTGAGGACATCCTCCCTCTCTAATAAGGCCACATATCCTCGGCATCGAGGACAGTGGTCTGTCTGACAAGGATACGTATCCTCGGCACCAAGGTGTCCTTGAGACCGAGGACGCGTCGCTCTCTGACAAGGTCCCCTCAGCTCCGAGGAATCTCCGTTATCTTGAACAAACTACGTATCCTCAGTCCCGAGGGTACCTTCACTCAAAGACGCCCGTGTGTCCTTGGCGCCGAGGGATACTTGTTGAGACTGTGGCCCTACCATAAAACTCTGACTTCTAGAAAGATTACTGGTTGACGGCTGATCAGTCTCAACCAGACTAGGAATCATGAGGGTACTCTGCACAAGGAAGTCAAAATAGCACGACCAACACAACACTCCACCAAGGGGAGCGGGACGCGTGGCATAAAGTGCAGGATGAGGGGCAAATAGACAAATATGCCCCTGCTGGCATGCGGCAGTCTCAGGCAAACATTTAATGAACTCTCAGTCGATGGGACATCAACAGTGGCTCGAGAAGTTAGAAAGGAAAGGCGTTAAGTGCTCCAATGTCAGAACATTTAATACCTCAACATTGAAGAAAGAACATTAAATATTCCACGATCCGAGCATTTAATGTCTTTGCACAAAAGGAAGAGCATTGATTGCTCGGGGATCCGAGCAATTAATGATGGGGTCTCCCCCATGTGAAGTAGGGGGCACACTGCCCCATATCTGGACACTACCTATTATCTAGGTCCACAGTAATGATGAGTCTTTGGTGGGTATAAATAGCTTCCAAAAATACAATACAAAGGTATGCAAAATCACCTCTCAAGAACACAACAGTGCTTTCTCCTTTCCCTCTCTCAAAGAACTGACTTGACCGTCGGAGGGGATACGCCGGAAAACACTCCGGCGCCATTTCTAAAATGTTTTCTGTGTACCAGGAACCATCCTCAATCCGCCTAGGTTGATCGAGCAACCCTCCTGGAACAATTCATCACCACTCCATAGGCCCCATTTGGCCCTTTAAGTCATTTCTTTGACACGGGATCTTCGACATTCAAGGCAAATACGAGCTCACTAAGAGAGAGATCTGTCTTTTATAACTATTGTGCGAAATTCACCGCGCACAGAATGGGTGCTTGTTTTTCAACTCCCATTTTACTAATCCATCAACATCTGAGACTAGGTTGGGATTTGTCACCCTAAGAACGATTTGGGGTCGAGTTACAATATTTCCTCCAAATTTTTTAAAATGTAAATCTTGTGCATCGGACGAGGCGTGAGTAATAAATAAATGACTCTTGGCTAAAAAAATAAATAAAGTAAAAAGTAAGTCACCTACCAAATCCCGACTTTATTTGGACAAAATTACCTTAAGAAATTCTAGTGTTCCCTCTACTGCCTTCAAAATTATCTTTAGAAATAATCATATCACCAACAATCTAGTTGGGTCACTCAATACCACAGCCCGTTAACAACAAGTAGAGCATGCTTAGTGATTCAGTGGCTGGAAATCAGTTTGAACAGAGGCCCATGGTCACAGCCACTACAATGCAAAATACCATCGAATCAATCGAAATGAGTAGCGACGGTTCGATAAGTGGGTCCAGTAGAAGGAAAAAAAAAAAACAAGAAATTAAATGATAGGAGTGTCAATAGTCTTGTATCTTATCATATCTGTGTCGTGTCATTTTCGATCGTATTATTTTCGTATTGTGTCATTTTCGATACATGTCTTATTCTTGTTAATAAAAAAATATTTAATTTTAAAATAACTCATATAATATTATTTAAAAAATCATAAAATACATATTTTCTGTCTATAGTACTAGTTAAATACCTATTTTTTATATATAATACCTATTAATTGTGTTATTAGTGTCTAATCTTAATTTGACACATTTATTATTCGTGTCATTTTCGAATTTTGTGTTGTGTCGGGTTCATATTAATGGGTAAAATTGTCACCCACATTAAATGATCTCTTTTGCCGAGTACTGATCCAACGGTTCAAATTCATTTGGGATCCATAGAATATTTTAATAAATCCTACACGCATTATGCGTGGGTCATCTACCCCTAAAACAAATATTAGAGCTGATTTGGAACATAGAAACAAAGTAATATATCTACCTCATTAATATTCTCTCTCTCTCTCTCCTTAAAGCAAAATCACAACCGGAATATATTCATATAATTGGGAATTTTTTTTTACAAAAATTGATTGAAAATTATAATATTCCATATCCCTCATTACACTTTGTCCCATTTTTAGCGTAACGGTAAATGGTTTACTGTGTATTGATAGAGTATTTACTTATGTTCTTATCGATGTTTTACTTGTAATAGAAATTGAAGAAAAGACTTTCCGATGTACCAAAAAAAGAAATTGAAGAAAAGTGTTGTAGGGAATTCAAATCTCTCAGAAAAAAAAATATTATTTGTTTGATATTGATTATCTATTAAAAATCAATTTTTTTTAATTAAAAATTGATTTGCAAATTTCAAAGACATTCTATCACTTATAAATCATATTAAAATCAAGACAAATCCCATAAACCAATTGCATTCAAACAACAGACAATTTACAAAGGCTTTTTTCCCCATTTTGAAGGGTTAAATTTCGAAACCGAAAAATATATTTTTTTGTATTAAATTTTTTTTTTTTCACTCAATTATAAGATGATAAGTAAATAATTATAAATATTGATTAACGAGTAAATATCAACCACGCCTCGTGGCCTCCGAGGTAATGCTAGTCACACAGTCCTAAATATATGTTCTGAATGCCACGGGAAAAATAACCACCAAGTACCAAATAATTACGACACCACCACTCTACTTGCTGTTGGTCGTTAAGACATAAATCTCCATGCCACCTGTCTCCACGAACGTCCGTTATTGAGTAAAGCCATAGGGATACTATGGTAATTACAGATCGTAATCTCAAAGTCTCAAGAAAGCCCATGGAAAAACGTTATCCAATGGCATTTCGGATAATTCCCTACAACCACAGGGGCATATTTTAAGTACTCACGATATATGTACCTGGAACTCCGCCACTCAATCACTCTTCCTCTCCTCCCCTATAAGACCGCAATCCGCTCCCTTCCCCTCTCTTCTCTGCTCGCTCTCTCTCTCTCTCTCTCTCCTGGCGGAGACACCTCTTAGACCACCGTCCTCAGACCTAGATCCACCCCTATCGTCAGATTCCGTCCACCTCCTCTCGATCCCTCTTCACCTCACAACCCTTCTACATACCCAGTATCCCTCTCTCTCTCTCTCTCTCTCTCTCTGTAACATTTCCTGTATTTTCCATTTGTTTTTGTTCTTTTGTCTTTTTTTCCAAAACATAAAATTTGTTTTTTTTTCATTTTCCACACCTGGTCCCCTACCGTATTTGATTCCAGCTCCCCTTTACGTTTTAAACCCGGTCAGTCTGTTTTCAATTTGAAGTTTTTTAAACTCTTTTCCCGGTTTTGCCCTTTTATTTTCTTTTTGCAAAATATCATGTTTTTTGACGGTTTTAACCTTTAGAAACCTTTAGAAACCCAGATAGTGCTTACGTGGAATGCATTAAGTCCCAAAACGGACGGCTAGGATGAGTCACCACCCACGTCAAGTCTTGAGTCCTGGGGCGTCGCGAAAACGCAAAGAGAGAGAAGCTTTTTACTCCGTTAAACCGTTAAAACAAACGGTGAATATTTCTGTTACTACTACGACGTCGTCTAAAGCAGCTGAGCCGGTTTCGTCTAATCGGCTTCTAGCTGGATACATGGCTTACGAGTTTTTAACAAAGGGTACTCTTTTGGGTCAGAAGTTTGACCCGGCTCGAGCCGGGGCTGTGCCGGTTGTTGCAACTGAGGTGAGGAGGCATAAGCCGGTTCAGAGTCAGAGTTCGGAGGCCGAGCCGAGCGGGAGAGTAAAACCGGGTCAGAGTCAGACTTATGCTGAGGTGGCGAATTTGATGAAGAGTGATGGGGATGGGGTCCACATACCAGGGATTGTCAACCCTACGCAACTCGCTCGGTGGATTCAGATGTGACATGCGCGTGGGAGTACGTGAAAGGATTTCATTGGTGGGACGTTTTGTTGGTCCACCTAAGAAATAGTGCAACCTCTCCTACCGTATAGAGATCTCCTTAGGTGGTGAGTCGTTGGTGCACAAGCATCTCTCTCTCTCTCTCTCTCTCTCTCTCAAACTTCGACCAGACGGGAAAACCAAAAAGTGACAGATTCCGGCAACCCTTCTCTCTCTCTCTGACTCTCTCTTTCTGTCCTGTATATTGTTCTATCTCTGAGTTGATGAGAGAGAAAACCTGTGCTGTTTGTTGTTGTTGTAGTTGTTATGATGTTTTTGTTTATCTGTGCTTTTCATTTTATCTTTGTTGGTGGTACAAGTATGTTGATATACTTAAACCTCTCGTTGTTTGTTGGTTTTTGATTATGCATGCATGCATGTGTGTGTCTTTGTAAATGGTGGTAGATAGTATATGACATAACAATAGCACACTTACTTGCATATATATTTGCATGCCTCAAGGGTATAATACAATGTGTAAAATGAAGGTATAATACATGTTTACTAGTGGGTAAACATGGGTAAAATGTTAGGCTGTGGATAGGCAATTGGGCATACATGTGGTTGAATGTGCATTTTTTAACTAGTAATGCTATTAGGAACTAAAAAATTAATCTAATTTGTTGAATTAATGATGTTGCCGTGTTCAATAGTGTTATTATGACTGAAATTTTTTCATTGGGACTCACTTGACTCATTATCGTGTTAGCAAATTAATCAATTTTTAAGTCTCAATAACATTACTTTTTTTTAACACGAACATGTCATATCCCAAATTTAGAGACATAATATAATATGACTATTGAATTGATAGTGGAGTACATTCGATGTTAGACTTATTCAATAGTCACAATCATTATGTTCTAAATTTATGTTCCTAAATTATGTCCGAAGAGAATTGTTCATTTGACAATGTTCGTAAAAACTGAAGGAGATCCGAATTTACACAAATTTACGCCTCCAAGTGCATCTTCCCACACCATTTGCTCATTAATTTGCACTGTTCTTATGTTTCTATTTACTCACCGCCGTGCACCACCTTGAATTATAGCTTATCCTTTTGTGGATATGTCATATGAAATTCACGATGAGGGTTCCAAACCTCCTCTATCCCACGTTGAGATTTTATAAAAAGGCGGGTTTGGGCAAGCTCAACTTCTTCGATTAGGTTATCACGTGGGGCTTGGTTTAGCTGAGGATGTCATTTGATTAGTTTCCATACACTATTAGGCATCTTTAGTTTCCAAAAGTCCACTTTGAATTGAGAATGTCCCATTGTGGATTCATAGATTGAACTTGACAGATTTCACATGGAAAGACCTTCGCTACCCAAGTCGCGTCACCGCATTTGTTCAATCGGGTCGCCAAAACAGCGGTGATGAAGGCTGACAAGTGTATGACTGAATTCGAAACAACAAGTGTACTTTGAAACTCTTCTCCACCGCTTCGTAGCCAGTGCAGAGACACTTCACGAGGCGGGGCCTTGGACACCTGCTTTCACTCGGGGATAGTGCTTTTCTTTCAATTTCCAAGGCGCGATGTTAAAGAAACTTGAGTGAAAGCATTCTCCGCTAACAACCTCAGAGATAAATCAGAGCTGACAGGGCCTCCCTCCCCTTTGGGGATTCTTTCAGTGTTTCGTTTGGGGGGGGTCGGGAGTAATGCTATAATTATTCTAAGACTTATAGAGGTATGTGTGTGAATTTGTAGATGACACGCGTGTAAATTGGTGCATCAGTTGCCTTGTTAAGTTGTGTAACCAAGTTGGACCTGAGGGTTCGTCGGAGTAGCAACATCCTCCATAACTGCACTTGTTTGTGCAGGTTCGACTCCTCCCGGCCATTCCCAGAAGTAATATGACCCAAAAAGAAGAAGATGTTATAATCAAGTTGAGGTGATGGAGTGATCCAGTAGTAATGACTCACTTCTACCCGCATCCCCAAAAACAAAAGAGAAATAAATAAATAAATAACCAAGTAGAGTGTTGTTGAAGATGCCATAGTAGGATTTTTTTGAGAATCTAGAACAAGGATGGTACCAATAGATCGAGCTTTGTGATTTATATGAGTTTGACATGTGGATGAAGACTATTTTGCAGAAATTACTTTGAACTGACTACTTTTGGAACACTGTTCCCTTGTTTTGGCTGACAGTAATTGGAATGATCCTAATATCTAAGTATGAGTTTGGCTATGTTTCTATGAATTATTTGGACACCCGTTCTTGGGGTCCAAGTTTTAAGTAACCATCTTCATAGTATTTTTCACATCCGGACACCAACATAGAGTCCAAGATTGGATGCAGTATGGACTGTGCCTCTGTAATCGCCGTCACAAAAAGAACGATTTATAGGTTGGATTAAACTTAATGATCGATTTAGTGGGAAAGATCCAAGCCAATGTGGATAGCGTGGGCTGTTGTAGGAGTCTATCACAGAAAGTGTGGAAGTCACGCATGAGACAAGTAAGAGTTTGAGTGCGTACATATATATAAGACTTTCGAATTCTCCTTAGTAAATTCTCTATTAACGGGTTCATATCTGGAGGGACTCGAGACGGCTCGGCAGGCCCCAAGGCGACACGTGTACAAATGAAGCCGTTACGGAGTGCAGGAGCCGAGTACAAAGGAATACGCCGAGTAGTAAGCAGGAGCCGAGAAGGCGCTGTTCCATGGAGCCAGGAATGAACCTCTGACACCAGCAGTTAATGAGATGTGACCCAGCATTTATGAAGACGTGAGTGACTTAGACAGCATTTAATGCGCCTCTGCATCCTCGAAGACCCAAACTGACAGTGATGAGTGGATGCATTAATGACTGTGATGCCGAGTTCTCACATAGGGCCGAGTGCCCCTAAACACCGAGTACTCGGGTGTAGGCGTCAGACACCGTTCATAGGCACTCAAGTGCCTTGATAGCCTGATGTACTCGGCGTTGCCCCGATGTTGGATATCCCCCCGCCGAGCATTGATGGCGCGGGAATCTAGGTAAAAATCACTTATTACACGTGGGTAATGGCAACAGGTATTGATTGCTGAGACAACCCCAATGTCAGAGCAATCATTACAGGTTTGTGTATAAATACTCCTGAGAACAATGAGCAAAGGTACGCAAAATCTACCCAGAATTAACAGAAGAAGAGCTTTCCCCCATCCTTACTAACTAAAGCTTCGAAGGGGATAAGCCGGGCGTGCGCCTGGCTCCCTTTTTCCTAACCTTGTGATTGTTTCAGGGTCCGCTATCAGCCCAGCCGCTACTCGATATTGATTGCAGGAATTATCCCGTGCAATTTGGCGCCGTCTGTGGGAACAAACAACCTTTCTTTTGTAGCGGTTACATTATGGTGAATACTCGATCCCAAGGGGAGGGGATAGGGAGCTTGCACGCAAGGAACGTGGGGGCTATACGCCTCCCACTGGTTAGAGAAGGAAGCCCAGCGCGCCAGTCAGCTGGGGTTGAACGTTCTTCCCAACGAACGTTCCTCATGGATCAGGGACCAGGGGGGCAAATTCCCTCGGCCCGTGACATCGTTGAGATGGTGGAGGAACGTATGGGGGAACGCATGAGAGAACTAGAGAGAGACAACGCCAAGGTGCGGCGTAGACTGAGAGAGTTCGAGCAATCAGCAAACGCCAGCTGGCACACCCGAGAACCTTTCGATCGGAGCCCCAGCCGACAAGAATCCAGGAGAACGAGGCCTGCGACCCCCGTCAGAAATCGGCGCGGGCGCTCAGCCGAAAGACAAGGTCTGCGAAAACGGCAGAGGCATGCACCCGAAGAAGGGCCCGGGGAAGTCCGCCGGGGAGCAAGCCTTTCATGGTGGGACCTCCGCCGAGGGATTCCCCGAGATGTCTTATCCACGGAGTCCCAGGCAGAATCTACCGCAAGGAGGCCTAGAGAGGCCAAGTACCCGGGAAAGCTCGAGGACGATGTGCACAGAGGACCGCAACCCAGGGGGGATGACGAGCAGATATCCTCTCCGTTTGTGCGTTCCATCAGGGAAACTGAAATGCCGAGGAAGTTTGCCGTCCCCCGGTTCAAGGCGTACGATGGGAGGACCGATCCTGAGAGTCACCTTCGGCATTACAAACAACTGATGTCAATTTATGACACTGACCAGAGGGTGTTATGCCGGGTCTTCCCCATGAGTCTGGGGGATACCGCTATGAAGTGGTATGAAAGTTTGGCCCCGGAAAGCATTGAGTGTTGGAAGCAGATGGCCGAACTCTTCAAGGCGCGGTTCATCACCAGCACCAAGAAGCCGAAGGACATCGGCGCCCTGCTCACCCTTAGGAGGAGGAACGGGGAGTCCCTCCGACAGTACGCCATACGATACTGGGAGGAGGTTAATGAGGTGGATGCGTGCTCGGAAGCGATGGCTGCTGCGTCTTTCCGGCTAGGATTGTCCCGGGACACCGGCCTTTACCGGTCCCTTACTAAGAGGGGTCCTGGGGACATGAGGGACTTAATAGCGCGCATAGACAAGTATGCTCGAGTCGAGGAAGAGGCCACCGTTCCCGAGAATAGAGCACCAATGCCGAGGAAGAAAGAGAGGGAGCCGCAGTCTCGGGGTGCGCCCATTACGCCACCAAGCCGCTTGTCTTTTCAGGGGGTTAACACGGTTTTCAAGGAGCCCATTTACAGAATGTTGAGGAAAATAAGATACCAGCCTTATTTCAGGTGGCCCCCAAAGATGATAGGCGACCCGACTACGAAAGACACAACAGTCAGATGTTCCTACCATAGGGATTTTGGCCATATGACCGAAGACTGCAAAGCATACAAATCATTCCTTGAACAATTGGTCCGGGACGGACACCTGGGAGAGTTCATTGACCAAAAGCCCCGCCGAAGGGTGGTTGAGGAGAGGGCGGAGTCGCCCCGGGAAGTTGTTCCTGTAATTAACGTTATACATGCCTGTACAGTTGAAAGGCCGACGTATAATGTCCTCCGAGCAGAACGCAGGAGAGTGTCGCAGGCTTTGAAAGTCGAAAAGAGCGAGTGGACAGAACAGTCCACTAAGAGGCCACGGCTGGTTCACGAGGCCATCAGTTTCTCTGACGACGACTTAGGAGGGGTGGCCCTGCCGCATGATGATGCACTTGTCATCACCTTACGAATCGATAAATTTGACGTGAGGAGGATCCTGGTGGACTCAGGAAGCTCGTCCGAGGTGATGTACGACGACCTCTTCCGGAAGTTGGGCCTAACCCGCAAGGACTTGAAGCCTGTCCAAACCCCCCTTGTCGGTTTCAACGGCTCGAGTGCTCTTCCACTCGGCAAGATCAGTTTGATGGTTCAAGCAGCAATCGTTTCGGTCCCAGTGTAGTTTTTGGTGATAGACTCTGATTCCCCATACAATGCCATTATGGGAAGGACATGGCTGCACGCCATTAGGGCAGTCCACTCCAGCTATCATCAGAAAATAAAGTTCCCCACCCCGCGCGGCATCATGGAGATCCGAGGGGATCAGTTGGCCGCCAAAAATTGTTTCTATGCCGCGATGAAGACAGGATTGGGAGCCCGACTTGAAGACCGTAACCCCGAGGACGTGGTGGCCAAATAGCAATCACAGTTTGGTCGGCTCGGAGTAGATGAGCCCGCGCTGGAACCGGCCGACCGTTCCACCGAGCCCCTGATCAAGGTCCAGCTTGATCCCGAAGATGAGGGGAGATATTTCTTGATAGGATCCACATTGGAGGGTGCTGAGAGGGAGGAAATGAGTTCTTTTCTGCGCCGGAATGTCGATATATTTGCTTGGACTCATTCCGAGATGACAGGGATCAATCCCGAGGTGATGACTCATAGACTCCATACCAACCCAAGGGTGAAGCCAGTAAGGCAAAAGGCAAGAAGAACAGCCCCGCATCATGCAAAGGCTGTGGAGGAGGAGGTAGACAAATTACTAGAGGCGGGTACCATTCGGGAGGTCCAGTTTCCCGAGTGGCTGTCTAACACTGTGCGCGAAAAAGAAGGAGGGTAAATGGCGGGTTTGCGTAGATTTCACCGACTTGAATAAGGCGTGTCCCAAAGATGGATACCCGCTTCCTAAAGTTGATCAGTTGGTAGATGCGACTGCAGGTCACAAGCGCATCACCTTCATGGATGCTCGGGCGGGATATCACCAAATCCCATTAGACGAGTCGGACCAAGAGAAGACAGCCTTTATTACCCCCCGGGGAATCTATTGCTATATTGCGATGCCGTTTGGGTTGAAAAACGCCGGAGCTACCTACCAGCGGTTGATGAACAAAATGTTCAAACACCTTCTCGGCGTGACCATGGAGGTGTACATTGACGACATGCTAGTAAAGAGTAGAGAGAGCGCCGATCATCTGGCGGATCTCGGCATCACGTTTTCTATACTCCGACGCTACGGATTGAAGCTTAATGCATCGAAGTGCGCTTTTGGGGTAAGCTCGGGGAAGTTCCTAGGATACCTGGTGACCCACAGGGGTATCGAAGCTAACCCCGACCAGATTCATGCAGTCCAAAACGTCCAGGCTCCTAGGACTATCAAAGACATCCAGAAGTTAACTGGGATGCTCGCCGCCCTTAGCCGGTTTATTTCTAAATCCTCTGATAAGTGCAAGTCATTCTTTGCCAAGTTGAAGGGTGCGGCGAAGGGGGTATGGGACGACGAATGTGAACGAGCACTTGAAGGGGTTAAGAAGTATCTGAAATGTCCTCCGACTCTATCCGTCCCGGTGGCGGAGGAAACGCTATACCTCTACCTGTCTGTGTCGGAGGAGGCCGTTAGTGGCGCGTTGGTAAGGGAATGTGAAGGGGCCCAAAGGCCCGTATATTTCGTCAGTAAGACCTTGCTTGACGCCGAGACAAGGTACCTGCCGATGGAGAAGCTGGTCCTTGCGGTGATAGTCTCGGCGAGAAAACTCAGGCACTATTTCCAGGCGCACATCATTGAGGTAATGACTGATCGCCCTCTCAGGCCCATCCTTCAGAGAGCCGACTTGTCAGGCAGAATTGCCAAGTGGGCCGTAGAGCTTGGTGAATTCGAGATAAGGTACAAACCCCGTAGTTCGATTAAGGGGCAAGTCCTGGCTGATTTTATCGCCGAGTTCACTGCGGCCGAGCCCCCGCCGAAGATCGGCGCTGTGGGTGTTGACTGGAGCCTGCATGTCGACGGGTCCTCGAACGCAAGGGGGGCAGGAGTAGGGGTAATACTAGCTAGTACAGAAGGATTCACAATTGAAAGAGCTATCAGATTGGGATTTAAAGCATCCAATAATGAAGCCGAATATGAGGCGCTGCTGGCGGGACTCGATGTTGCCTACTCGGTCGGAGTTAGGCACCTGCAGGCCTTCTGCGACTCCCAGCTGGTGGTAAATCAGATCAATGGTGACTTTGAAGTCCGAGATACGAGAATGAAAGCTTACTGTCAAAAGGCGAAAGCCAAGATAGAGAAATTTGCAAAGGTGGAAATCTCCCAGATTCCAAGAGATCAGAACACCCACGCCGACGCCCTGGCTTGCCTGGCCTCGGCATTGGCCTCAGAAGTAACCCGGCGTATCACAATTGAAAACCGGGAGAAACCAAGTATAGAGGAGACATACGTCCAGCTAGCGTTGCCGGTGCATGTGCAGTCAACTACCGGCTGGATGGTTCCTATTATTGCCTACTTGACAGAAGGCGTGCTCCCCGAGGATATCAAGGAAGCCAGAAAGATCAGGCTCAAGGCCCCTAGGTTCTGGATTTCCGGCGATCAGCAACTTTATAGAAAATCTTTCTCCGGTCCCCATCTGCTTTGCGTCCCTGAGGACAAGGTGGAACCCCTGCTCTATGAAATCCATGAAGGCATATGCGGAAGTCACACGGGAGGCAGATCCCTTGCACACCGAGCAGTGACACAAGGATATTGGTGGCCGTATATGCAAAGAGACGCGAAGAGCTACGTGAGAAGATGCGACAAATGCCAGAAGTTCGCCCCCATTATCCGACAACCGGCGGGGGACCTGAACTTTATGACTAGTCCTTGGCCTTTCTCTCAATGGGGAATAGACATTGTGGGTCCACTTCCGAAGGCCCCCTTAGGCAAGAGATTCTTGTTAGTGGCAACCGATTACTTCACCAAGTGGATCGAAGCCGAGCCCCTCAGCCGTATCCGAGATGCCGAGACAAAGAGATTCGTTTGGCGGAACATTATCACTCGGTTTGGGATTCCCAGAGCTATAATCTCGGACAACGGCACCCAATTCAACAGTGGCCCTTTCAGAGAATTTTGCTCGGGGTTTGGAATACGTAATTACTATTCCACACCAGCGTACCCCCAGAGCAATGGGCAAGCAGAGGTTTCTAACAAGACTGTGTTGGCGGGGATCAAGAAGAGGCTTGAAAAGGCAAAAGGAAAGTGGACCGAGGAGTTGCTCAACGTGATGTGGGCCTATAGGACGACACCGAGGACTTCAACAGGGGAAACGCCGTTTGCCTTAACTTACGGGGTGGAGGCTGTCATCCCGCTTGAAGTCGGGCTCCCGACCATCAGGAGTCGAGCGTTTGATCTGGGAAATAATGACCAGATGCTCGCCAGAGATCTGGACTTAGCCGAAGAGAACAGAGAATTGGCGTCCATCAAGCTAGCCAAGTACCAAGGAGAACTATCAAGACAGCACCACAAGAAGATCCGACTCAGAGATTTTAAGGTGGGGGACTTGGTCCTCAGAAAGGTAGTAGGCGCTGCTCGGGAACCCACAGAGGGTAAACTCGGACCTAATTGGGAAGGCCCCTACAAAGTGGTTGCAGTTGGGGGCACCAGGGCGTATAGGCTACAGGATATGGATGGCATTGATGTAGTCCGCCCTTGGAATGTATCTAACCTGAAGAGATATTTTTGTTAATACAAGTTCATTATTCTGTCAATTTGTCAATGCAGATGTCAACGAGACGAGCTCTCGGTCGTTAGGGGCATGGTCCCGAGGGGTATAAGACCTCACCATTGAGGCAACGCTCTCAAATCCAACACGAGACGAGCTCTCGGTCGTTAGGGGCATGGTCCCGAGGGGTATAAGACCTCACCATTGAGGCAACGCTCTCAAATCCAACACGAGACGAGCTCTCGGTCATTAGGGGCATGGTCCCGAGGGGTATAAGACCTCACCATTGAGGCAACGCTCTCAAATCCAACACGAGACGAGCTCTCGGTCGTTAGGGGCATGGTCCCGAGGGGTATAAGACCTCACCATTGAGGCAACGCTCTCAAATCCAACACGAGACGAGCTCTCGGTCGTTAGGGGCATGGTCCCGAGGGGTATAAGACCTCACCATTGAGGCAACGCTCTCAAATCCAACACGAGACGAGCTCTCGGTCGTTAGGGGCATGGTCCCGAGGGGTATAAGACCTCACCATTGAGGCAACGCTCTCAAATCCAACATGAGACGAGCTCTCGGTCGTTAGGGGCATGGTCCCGAGGGGTATAAGACCTCACCATTGAGGCAACGCTCTCAAATCCAACACGAGACGAGCTCTCGGTCGTTAGGGGCATGGTCCCGAGGGGTATAAGACCTCACCATTGAGGCACCGCTCTCAAATCCAACACGAGACGAGCTCTCGGTCGTTAGGGGCGCGCCCCTGAGGAGAGGTTTATGATAGTGTGGTGCCCAGCAGTTTAGGGGTTTACTCATCCTTCACCCAAGTATTTCCTTTTCCCTATGGTTATAAGCTCACTTCCACTTCGTGAAAACGGGATGCTATTGGTCTTGGCCCCCAGCAGTCCGAAGACCGAGTTAAGACAGCGAGTGACCCAAGGCCAGTCAAAAAAAAAAAAGAAAGAGCGCCTATAAAGAAGAAATTGCATTCACAGTCAAAGCATAAACGAAATGACAGAAATTTCCATTGATTGGTGAGGAAAAGTGCGTTACAACTCAAAACGGGGCTTTGCGTCCCCGGTGGCGTACATATATTCAAAAAAAAAAAAAAAAAGGGCTCACCGCCGGGTTTACCTCGGCTCGTGAGTAGTCAGATCGTCGACCGGCGAGGAGGGAAGATCAGGCTCTTGGCCACCAATGACGGGAGAAAGGCCATCAGAACCATCACTCACAGTAATGGTTGCCGTGGCGCCCTCGGCTGCCTCAACCTCCTCGGCGTATGAATCTCCTTCTGGGAGGTCCCCAGGTTCGAACCCAGCGAGAGAACTATGCTGTTGGAAAAGTTCGCTGGCTGGGTCCACCCGAGCGGCATGCAGAGCGGCCGCCCATCCGCGCCGGAAAGCAATGGTCTTGGCTTCTTCGAAGGCGGGAACCATCTGCTCTTGGGTCTCCAAATAGACCCTTTCACACTCCTTGTGGAGCCTTTGTGGCTCCCCTGCCCTCTCTGCTGTCAAGGAGTCCACCTGAGCGGTCAACTGCCTGACAAGGCCCTCGGAGTCCAGAGCTTTGTCCTCGGCAGCCGAGATCTTCAGCTCGTACTCCTCAACCTTCTTCATTGCCGCCGCCTCACTCGCCCTCAGTTTCTGCAATTCGGCGTCTAGCGAGTCGCGTTCAACAATGAGATTGGTGATGTGCTTCTTCTGATCGGCGAGAACCGCCTCGACTCCCTTGATGTGCGCGTCCTTCTCATCTATCGCCTTCTGGGCGCCCCTCGCCGTCTGCTTGTACTCCCAGAAGCGATCAATGATGACCCCCAGCTGCTGAGAAACCTGAAAATCGGTAAAACAGCGAGTTAAGTGGTTGCCGAGTACATGGAACGAAGCCCGAAAGAAACGCTTACCACCAAGTTGTTCTGGACAGCGCTTAGAAGGAGTGCGTTGTCAGATTGGTCGTTGTGAACGCACATGTCTGCGCTGAATTGGAGGGTCGAGGCCACTGCAAAGGCTACTTCCCTGTCCTGCATGATGGAGTCTGACTCCAGGACTAGTTGGCCTCCCCTCCTTTCCGCCCGTGCAACCCACGCGGCAGGGGTGGACGTCCCGGGAACCGAGGTGGTTGTGCCGGGGACATCATGGCGGCGTTTTTTCCGACGCTCTTCATCTTGTCGGCGTTCGGGTATCTGGGAATCCCGACTTCGCCCTGCCGGTTTCCCGATCGTCGGTAGGTGGAGCTTGGTGAATGGGCACAGTTCCAGTCGGCGGAATTGCAGGATCCGCCTGTCGCCGAGTTGGTGCAAGTGGGGGCACATCCTGCTGAGGTGCTGGGGGAATAGCCGTTGCAATACTCGGGGAGGCACCCTGAGCCAAGGCCCTGGCCCTGCGCCGAGATGCGACAGCTTCCATGGCAGCAGCAGAAATAGGAGGTACGTTGAACATGTCTTCGGCCGGGGAAGGAGGAGCTTGAGGAGAAGGGGTTCTCTCGGCGTCGTCTTCGGATGAAGACAAGTCCTCCCAACGCTTAGGGTCGAAGGGAGGCGGAACCTGAGAGAACCGGCTGTAGGGTGGATGGTAGCCGAGGAGCACGTGTGCTGCTCGGGAGTACTCGTTAGTCGGCTCGGAGGACCACACCTTCAACAGGTCGTCGAACCGGATCTGAGATCTGTGAGGTTGGGCTGCGTCACGCCGGTATCCCTCTGCAAAAGCAGCAAAAGGCAGAGTTAGAAGGAAAAATACTTCTAAAGCCGAGGGGTCGTCCAACTAGTTCAACCCACCTTCATCCCTCGGCACTTTGGGGCAGTACAGTCCGTCGTACTCGGGTCCAGGGCCCCTCTCCCAGCTTCCGCCGAGCATAATCAGTTCATCAAAATACCCCTTGTCGGAGTCTGGCATATGTGTGACTAGGTACATAGAGGTGTCCCGGGCTTTGAGGTAGTACCTTCCCCCGCCGACTAATCTTAGGTCGTAGCAGAACAGGATTTCGTCTACTCCTAAGTTGACCCCTAAACGAGCGTTCAGGGCGACTACTCCCATGACTATCCTATAGAAGTTTACCCCGCACTGAAGAGGGAACAGCCTGAGCTGCATCAGCATCTTCAGTACAAGGGGGGGTAGAGGGAAAGTCAGACCACCTTCCATGATGGCCTTTGTATAGAAGGGCATCATCTCAACACACCCACGCTCCCTACTGTGTCGTGAAGGGTGGAAAGGAAAGGTCAAGACTCTCTCTGGTATTCGGTACTTGGCCCTAAAGGCATCTATATTACTCTCATTGACCACGGTTTTCTTCAACCTTTGAGTTGTGGATGAGGAGGGGTTCTTAGCTTGGCTACTGCGACTTCTAGCCATGAGTGGAGATGATGGAAAGAGTAGAAGGAGAAGAAGAAAGGAAGAGTGCAGAGTACTTACAGGATTTTTCTTCTGAAGAGTTCTCGGAGGGAAAGGGAGGAGTACTCGGCAGCTATTTGCTTGAAAGAGAATTGAGATTGCAAAGTTCTCAAATGCCCAAGAGTTCCCCTATTTATAGGGAGATGGGAGAGCGGGAATCGAGGAGGCATTCATCATTACAGAATTTGAAAAGGGCGGCTCAAGACGTGCAAGTAACCGCCCCTCGTTAAATGGACGTGACAGGCGAGCCCCCTCTCTGCTTGCGCCACCTGTCCCACGCCGCAAAAAAAGTGGGGGCTGGGGGGCAGTTGGAGGGACTCGAGACGGCTCGGCAGGCCCCAAGGCGACACGTGTACAAATGAAGCCGTTACGGAGTGCAGGAGCCGAGTACAAGGGAATACGCCGAGTAGTAAGCAGGAGCCGAGAAGGCGCTGTTCCATGGAGCCAGGAATGAACCTCTGACACCAGCAATTAATGAGATGTGACCCAGCATTTATGAAGACGTGAGTGACTTAGACAACATTTAATGCGCCTCTGCATCCTCAAAGACCCAAACTGACAGTGATGAGTGGATGCATTAATGACTTTGATGGCCGAGTTCTCACATAGGGCCGAGTGCCCCTAAACACCGAGTACTCGGGTGTAGGCGTCAGACACCGTTCATAGGCACTCAAGTGCCTTGATAGCCTGATGTACTCGGCGTTGCCCCGATGTTGGATATCCCCCCGCCGAGCATTGATGGCGCGGGAATCTAGGTAAAAATCACTCATTACACGTGGGTAATGGCAACAGGTATTGATTGCTGAGACAACCCCAATGTCAGAGCAATCATTACAGGTTTGTGTATAAATACTCCTCAGAACAATGAGCAAAGGTACGCAAAATCTACCCAGAATTAACAGAAGAAGAGCTTTCCCCCATCCTTACTAACTAAAGCTTCGGAGGGGATAAGCCGGGCGTGCGCCTGGCTCCCTTTTTCCTAACCTTGTGATTGTTTCAGGGTCCGCTATCAGCCCAGCTGCTACTCGATATTGATTGCAGGAATTATCCCGTGCAATATCAATAGAACTTGATGGCTGTCAAGTGGCAACATCTTCAGACCATAGGAAAAACTTTTACCCCACCCCCCCGGAAATGCATGTGTGTGGTGGGAGGAGATTATGTTCCGTTTGATATGATAGAAAAATGGAAGAATAAAAAGTTGAAAGGATGGAAAAGTAGATGGATTAACTTTTCTTCCAACTCACCAAAATCAATTCCTCCAAAATCGGAAGGAAATTAGATGAGAAATTAATTATTTACATTGAGATGTATCTTATTTGTCTATATATCTTTTGATATATACATATACTAGCAATTACCCGTGCCTGAAGGCACGACGTAACAAACAAAAAAATTGAGAGCAAATACATGTGCATTAAAAGACTGTATACCATAAAAAATTGCAATTAGAAAAACTAAGAAAAACATTGTTAAATATAATATGGGCCCATTATTTTTTTTAAAAAAAATTTATAGAATACAAATCAAAACAATCTCAAACATTGTTCAATAACCGTTTAATTATTGATTGATATCCAAATGATAGTAAATTCAAAAATCATTATTGTATGAAAACAATCAAATTAAATAGGAGACAGAAGCAAGGAAGGGAGATTAAGAGATGAATTACAACAAAAAATATAATAAACAACATCAACAAAACCTAAATCAATTAAAACTAAATTTTTAACACTCTATCTGATTTAATTACACTTTTTGTCCTCATAGTATATTGATAGTTTAGAGAATGCTCGTACCTCTAAATATAATATTTTTTTTCTATTTTTTCCAAACAATTATTCGTCATAACACTCTATTCGTCATAACCTGTGCCTGAAGGCACGATAGAACAAAAAAATCGAGTCCTAAAAAATCGATATCACTATATTAAATAATAATTTTTCTTTCCTTCATTTATTTGATTAAATCATTCAAAATTTATTTTTACCCATTATTTTCTTAAAGATATTAACAAAATTTTCTCAAAATATGTAATTCGATAAATTTTTTTAACAGATCTATACTATCGTGTATGGATAATATCTGAAATAAAAATTATGTTAAATTACAAATTAATCAAATATTAAATGGTTGAGCATGTGATAAAAATGAGTGATATGATGATTTTGGAGGGGGGAAATGTATAGGGGATAAAATTCAATTTCCTATGTGTTTTATTATATAGATTTGTATAGATATAAGAGAAAATTTCATCCAAATCCCCAGTAATTAGGTCTAAATTCAATGACACCTCCTTCCAATTTTGAAATTTCACTGTCACTCCCTGTTAGTGATTGTCGAGTTATACCGTTAATGGCGATGGTTGATTTATAGAAATAACCCTGAGTATTATAGGGTAAATTTTATCTACACCCCTTATAAATAAATCTAACTTTAACAACACTCCTAGTAAATAGACCTAATTTTCACAGCACCTTCTATTGATTCTAAAATTTCAATGCACTCCCTTTTAGTTATATTATATTATCCTTTATTTTGATCAATTTAATATTCAATTTTATCAAATTAATTTTATTATTTAATTTAAACTAAATTAACATTTCATCTCATCAAATCAATACAAAATTGATATTTAATTTTATCAAATTAGCATTTTGTTATATTAATTTAATATTTCATTTCATCAAATTAATATTATTTCTTTAATTTAATAGTAAGTTATTATTTATTTTTATCAAATCAACATCAAATTGACATTCAATTTTATTAAATTAAACTATTTAATTTATTAAATAGAATATTAAATTCCATTAATTTAAAATTTAATCTTATCAAATTAATGTCATTTCTTTAATTTAATACCAAATGAACATTCAATTTTATTTAAACAACATTCACATTTATTCAATTAACATTAAATTCAATCAAATTAATATTAAATTAATATTTAATTTTATCAAATTAAAATTAAATTAATATTTAAATTTATCAAAATTAAGATCAAATTTATTCAATTAATATTAAATTTTATCAAATAATTTTAAATTTTATATATGAAGTATGATGTGTGCAGTTGGGCGATGTTGTGGAGGACATATAATAACAGATGAATTAGAAATGGATGAGATTTTAACATTGACTTTATCAATTGCAATTTTTATTACAGAAAAATCATTTTTAACTATAAAAATTATTATGATAAAAAAATATAAAAATTATAAAAACTTGATTATGTAACCAAATGAGTGATAATATGATGACTAATATTATAACAAAGTTATAATACAACGTTTTAAAATAAAAAATTCATTGGGATAATATAATAATTGAAATTACGTTTGTTGGCTGGCTAGCACATAATAAAGGGTAATTTTAGTATTTTCACAAAATATTTAGTTAAATCATTATTTTATCTACTAATAGAGACAAAAGTTATTATTATAGGGGTTGTCATTGAATTTATACTCAACTACATTGTGTTTAGATGAAACTTTCCTTAGATATAACATGTAGATATAGTATGTTTTCGATCTTTGTATTATATATATGTACAGTAAAGATGTGTGTGATATGAACAGTAAAGATGGAGAGCAGCTGCATTAGGATAGATTTTTGGGGAGACATGTGTCTTAGTTTGGAAAGAAAATCATGAAAAATGAGAGTGTGAGAGACAGTCAATGTCTCAGTATAGAAAGTGATCCCTTAACATAGGAAATAAAATTAAAAAAATAATGATAAGAATTGTAATCTGTATTTTAGGGAGAGAGAGACAGAGTTTAGGAATGAGAGATAGCTTAATTGCCGAATATGATTGGGTTGGAGAATTAAATTTAGGGATGTTATTTTTGGAAACTAAAAGTTTTGAGCAGCAAAAAATTTTCAAGAGCTAATATGGTACGTCAGATCGAAAAGATCTGAGACGTTAATGGCTTGAGACAGTTTAAAATATCGTCGGCCGTTGAATGATGTTTTTTTTGATTTCGAAACGATTTGAGCCGCTCTTTGTCTCTTGAATTCAAAATCGTTCTACTTTATTATATAGATTATGTATACATTAATTTCATATAAAAATACAATAATAAAATATGTATTTATATATATATTTTAAAAAATTTTAAAAATAAATTTAAAAATAAAAAATAAAAATTTTAAATTAAAAAAATTTATTTTTTCCATCTTAGTTAGGGGTGGAAATTTTCGACTCAACACGATGACACGACTTGAACTTGACACGAATTTTATGACACGAACTTGAAAATGACCTGACATGCGAACAAAAAATATAAACGACTTATATTCAGTTCAACTCGTCAAACTCAAAATTGACACTATCAATCCATTTATTTAATAATAAACACTTTCTCTATTTTTTTGTTTGTATGGTAACACGAAATTAACACGAAACTAACATGTTTAATTTGTATTATAGACATAACATGTTAATTATTTGTAACTATTTATTAAGCACTGACATAATTATTACATAAAAAAAGATTTTTACTTATTATTATTATATTTATTTAAGCTAATTTTTAGTTTGTAGAACAAATATGAACATAGATTCAATTAATTGAAAAAAAAATATTAGCGTTAAATTTTTTATTCAAAGTTTATGTGGGTCAACACGAATACAAACACGAACACGACACGAAAATAAACAGGTCAACTTAACACGACACAATTAGTTAAATGAGTTGAGTTAGGTTTGACTAATGTTCGACACAAACTCGTAATGACTCAACACGAACCTGACACGACACGACTCGATTGTTACCTCTAATCTTAGCCAGCACAAAAAAAAAAAAAACTAAATCATTTTTATTTTCCATCAATCCTACCAAACACAAAAGAAGGAAAGTGTATCATTCTTACTTTCCTTCTTTAAATGATAGAAAGTGTATCCTTTCTATTTTCTATCATTCTTACTTTTCATCATTTTTACTAAACAGAGCATTAGGGTGTAGGAGAGGGGGGAGTCGAACATGGTAATGGAACCTTCACAAAACATTGCTTCTTAGTATTTCTCTACTAAATTTAGATTACAGTTTGTTTTGATTTGGATATTTCAAGTGTTTCAGATTTCCTTGTGTTTCACATTCGTCGCCAACATGGGTTGGTGGTGTCACTGTTTATTTCATGTTGCAATAAAATTGTGACTCACTAAGACACTACAATGTATACTAATACTATGATTAAAATATACTAGTGGTTATTGACATACGAGATCAATCTTAGACATGGGTGGGGCCAAAACTGGCCCACCTTAAAAGAAAAATGTAATAATAGTGACGTGTTTATTTTAGTAGTGCCCACCCATGACGAATATGAGAATGAATCCACTATTTATTTATTTACACTTCTTGGGTCAACCCACTTTTTATTTATTTACCTTACTATTATTAGTCCTACTTTCATATAAAATTCTTTTCTATTTAGAAATATTTTATTTGTTAAGTTGGTATTACATTGCTATGTTTAAAAACTTCTTCGAGTCTTTCTTTAGTTGTAGCAGCCCAATCCATCTTTGGGTCTTCTTGATTCTTGAAGCCGTAGATATTTTACTTTAATAGCAATGCTATGTTTGTACAATTTTTTATTTGCATCGTATTGTAGACATAGACTTACCACTTTTTTGACATTTTTGTCTTTAAGGAAATCTCAATAGTATTGAATATGAAATATTTAAATTTAAATGTATTTTCTTAATTTAAAGAATTATGAGAAAAAAAAAAATTAAAAGCTTGTTGAAGTATCTGGGGCCCACCTAGAAATAAATTTCTACCTCTTCCCTTGGTTTTCAGACTGATTCTTTAACCTCTAATTGTGTCATTTTCCTCAATGTCCAATTATACCTCCTCCTACTAGGGTAATTCTATGGTGTCGAGAAAAAAAAAATGCCCTATTATATCGAAAGTTATTATTTTTTAAAGTCAAGTTATACTAATAGTTTGTAGTAATTTATAATCAATCATGAAATGTTGTGATTAATCGTGAATATCCTCTACTCAGTTATAACTTCACCTTAATTTAAAAAGCTATAACTTGACTTTTAAAAGTTGTTACTTCTATTATTTATACTACACTAATATTTTAGAATATACATTTTGCAGTAGTAAATTATACTTCAAAAAATTATAATTTGACCTTAAAATATTATAAATTTTAGTATGATATCATAGTATTTCACTCAGTTCTATGGTTACCTTTTATTAGATGCGACACTTTGTCCATTCTGATAACTGAATTATTATTATTGATGGGCCAAACCCAAGGGCCCAACTCATGTTATGAGCCCAGTCTGAATTAATAGCCTAACTCTAAGAGATCTAACAAGTTCAGCCCAAAATAGTCAACGCCCGGTCAAGCTCATCAGGTTCGATGAGCTACATTAGTAAGGGAGCATGAAGGGTCATCCAAGATCCTCATCCTCGCCGCCTTGGAAAGAGTCAACCCCCACCTCATCTTTTGACCGAATCTTATGAAGAGCACCGTAACTACCTCATCCGTTGAGAAGAAGTCGCTTGCTCCACCAGATTAGTCATTTAGTTATTATTAAGTCGTCCCAATCTGTTAAGAGACGACTATAAATTGTAATCCCCGCCAACGCTTGGGGGGCGGATCACACTCAGTCGAGCACAACTCTCCCATCTCTCTCAGTTTGTAATTCCCTGCTTTCCCTACACACTTGAAATAATAAAAATACTCGGCGACCCTAACCATTCAAAGTGGACGTAGGTCACGTTGATCGAACCACTACAAATCCTTGTCTTGCCTGTGTTTCTATCTCTCTCTACTTTACTACTGCATTTATTACTGTTTACTTGACAGGTGGTATGCAAACCAATTTGTGCATCATCAATTATTATTATTTTGATAATAATGCATAAAGTCATAACACGCATAATACGTCAAAAACTTTAAGAGATTAAATTATTTATGGATGTGTCGTAAACAAGTGATTTACAAATTTCTAATTGGATCTCATAAATCAAAGAATTTGTTTTAAAATTATTTTATTTTTTCCTTTCTATATTTTTCAGATGTCAAAATTGATGATTTTTTTCACCAAAGTGACAATCTTGTACTACTATTAAAACCCATGAAGTATATAAAGTCTGCACGACCCGAATAAGAATTTTTTTTTCGCATCCAAAATATTACAGGAAGAAATTTGAATTCTCAGTTTATAAAAATACAACCAATACACTTTTCAATGTTAGACAACTTCACTAATCTACACCTACCTCACTCTTCTCTCGTCCTACCTCTCGTTTATTTTTTTTCTGTCCACTTTAATTTTAAATTACCTAATAAAAGAAAAAAATACTATTTCAAATATAACTGTTGCACAATCAATATGCAATTTTGGATATTGCATAGTATCTTCATGCATGAGTTATTGCAAATATGTGCATAAACTAGCTAGCATGCGTTGCCTCGTACAATTGCAACGCTATAGATTTGAATCAAAAGGCGATCATTTTTGTGCAAAACAAACCTCAATGGTTGGGTTTTATACCCGGTCCATGCTTTTAACAAAGCCATTAGAGTTCTCAAGCTTCTTCAACCCAAAATTTCCCTGCACAATGGAACAAATGAAAATAGAGGGCCTGAAGTTCTGTACATAAGATCAGGCAATCAGAATTTCTAGGATAAACCACTCCACAAGTATAAATTCGATTGAATTTGATCGACGATACATATGAAACATCGATAATTTTACATACTACAGGCAGAAATATATAACTACCGAACGATTCAGAGACTGATCTTCATATATAAGAAAGGTCGAACCAAGAAAAAAAAAAAAAACATGGTCTCCTCCTTTCTAAGCCTTCTTAGTTGCAATGGATCTTGCTTTCAAATTGATAAAGATTGCCCTGAAGTCAAAAAACAAAGAGAGAGTATATTAGTCACAACCGATAATTCAGCTATAGGATATTAGCATGCATTTCCAACTAAATAAACGAGTTCAAGAAATAAACGTCCTACATAACGCACTTTTTAGCGTTATGAATAATTGAGAGTATCGCATCCCAGTGAATTAGGACTATCCTTGAGTAACTCAAACGCTTTCTTTCTTTTCTAAAATGGCATTTCTAAAACGAAATTTTGATTCTGGAGTCCTAATGCACATATAAGTTATAAAGAGACAAAACAATTCTTCAACCTTATGTTGGTAAACTCAACCTAGGTACAGCCTAGAGGATCTTTAAGGTGATTCTTTTTCAAGGTTGACTGCTCATTTACTCTTATATTTCAAACCATGCATCCAATGAGTGTATTGGAACTGAGTTGAAACCATGCAAGTTGATGTGTGAATATCTTTAGATTAACAGAGTTCAGCAGAAACATACCAGAAAGGAAAAGAAAACCAAAAGAAAACAAGCATCCATACAATGAGCCAAATTGAAATCCTCGGAAATCACGAGGAAGATGATCACTCCATATCATATAGGTTTCTTGTTAACAACTGTTTTTTTTATGGTCTTCTGAATGTTTAGAGTATTTAGACAGACAAACTCTACAGTTAAACCTCATGCACCATTTGGTAATACATTTTGAAGTACTTTTTCTTAAAATGAAAAAGCTAGTTTGTCAAAAAAACAAATGAATGTTTTGCAAAAGTGACCCATCTGCATATGAGTAAATAAATAATTTTGTTATATATGTGAACAAGTGTACTACTATACATGCGATCAAGTTTGGAAGAATGGAGTGAACCCGCACAAGATAAAAGCGAAAAAGATAATACAATACAAATCCCAATTAAAAAGTACTTAAAAAACAAGAAAAATTACAAAATACCTGGGAAGAATTATCAAACAATATCTTAGTTTAAAACAAAATTCCAAAAAATAGAAATAAATGAGTAAAAATCATGAAAAAATACAAGGAAGGTGGGAAAAATTCAAAGGAGGCATGTTGACTGTTGAGAAAAAGACAACATATAGTCCTACCTATTTGTTGAAGGGCTTAGTGAAAACCTAATTGCTTACATCATTTGCACAACTAGCTGCCTGCAGAGTCGAACCCTTTACCTCACATTGCTAACCCGACACTTACGAGTGCACTCAGGGAATATCCCCTGGTTAGATACATGCGTAACTCTGATTCCAAGATTTATGCTATATTGGAATTGATTGAGAAGGAATGTACCTTAGAATAGCATATAAAGAATGAGTTCCTTACTTTCTCTGACATGGTAGTAGGATAGAGGTTTGAAAGTCAAAATAGTTCACAAACTAGAGAATGTCCAATGACATTTCTGTAACTAAGTACTCATCTTTTCCAGAAGTTTCCAGTATTATACTATTCGTTGAAGTTGGGAACCATATCAAATCAAATGATCTACATCAACATTACTTAGCAAAGTGCCTTGGTAAAAGGATCACGCATTTGTAATGCCTAGTCACATAAGAGCTTAGCTTTGACAACACTAACTATAATATACCACTATCTTATACTCGTAACTGTAGCTTTAACCCTTACTCCACGATAAATGTTGAATACAAGATTAAGCATTTAGAAAGAATGACAGTAACGGAAATTGAAGGCAGAAGCCACTAGCAAAAAAACGAAAGGCAGAAGCAAGAGAACAAAGATAAAGGATAAAGAGTGCACACCAGCATGAAGCAGCAAGACTGTGGAATAAGACACGAAACTGTAAGGGCATATACTGGTAGTTGATCCATCCAACTATGGGCCAAAACTGCAAAAACAATAGTAGCATGCTTTACTTACTACTGTCATTTTGCTTCATGACATGAAACTGTAACTGAAAATAGAGAATAACGACATACCTTCCATGCAGTCAACTGTATAGAGGGGTAGTCTTTTCGGACTTTATTCTTGACTAAACCCCACGGTCTTCCTGCAATGCCATAGGTTAGCCATGATTCTTTCTTTTGGAAGCTAGCCACCATTCATAACTGATAAAATTGACCGTGTGAAACAAAAAATGCATTTTCCAATAAAAAAATTGCTTACTCTCCGCAACATTTTTTGGCATAAGCATTTTTCAAACAACAATAGAATCTATCAGGTAACGACAGATCCTTTGTTATCTTCTTTTTTTGAAAGGAGGGATTTGCCAGATCATCAGTCAAGAAAATGGCAATGGGGGATCTGTATGCCTAATGAACATATGACAAAAATGAAATGCAATTTGTGAAAAAATACTTGTGTGAAACGAAGTACAAGGAAACAAAAGAATTATATATGAACTCTCTAGTAGAACCGCAAAAAAAAAAAAAAAAAAAACACATGCTTCTTCCAGCACTTGCAAATTGAGATCACATCTTGACTGACTTTTTGGCTGGTAGTTATGCAAATGGCAAACACAAAATCAGAAGTCAGATGCTCCCAAATGCAGAGAGATTTAGAAGAAGAAAACAGGGCACACTTTCTTCTGCAATTGGAAGGTAAAGGCCATCATCCGGGGTGATGGGATTTTTATTTTTTAATTTTTATTTTTTTTTTGGGGGGGGGGGGGGGGGGGGGTGGACTTTGCATTAAATGGGAGTCAGTCCCAGAGAAAACCCCCTAACTTACAGACTCTGCCACCCCTGTTAAGCAAGGATATGAATCCACATAATAGCTCCCAAGAAAGTATAACATCGGTCCATGTTTCTTCAATTTTTTTCAGGTTATGAGCAGTGATGGTAGATTTTAAAAAATAAAAAAACGTACGAAACAAAAGGAAGAAACAAAAAAGAATCAACTGCTCCAACAACAGCAAAGCCGTCAGTCTACCTAGAAAGGCTCTAGGATGAGACATTGAGAAAAGCCAAATCCTATGTCCCTACAAAGTATGTTCAACTAAAAAAGGTGTTAAATAAAATATACAATGACGCAACCCTATCTAGATTCAACAAATGCAAGCTCTACAGAGATAGTTTAGGTCATTGAAAGTCCTAAGAGATTGCCAAATGTGTAATTGATATGCATACCTTCAACCACCAAACCATAATACATCATGAAGAACAAGTTGTTCCAGGGAGAAGAAGTTAATTGTTCCAACAGAACCTAGAACAGAATAAACAAAGTAATTTATTTAACTCAATGAAACAACAGACACCAATAATTGTCCCACAAAAGTTTGTGTAATGTAAAAACCCATGTTAAGAAGTTGAAGAACATATTGAATTGACTATGCGTGTGTGGGTCGGGTCAAAAATGACACGATCCATATTCGACTATGTATATTTGGCCTCATATTGCGAATAAGGCATGTGTAGTTGGGCTCGTGCTATGTATAAGTAAGAATAATATAGTCAGGCTCTTATCGTGTATAACTTGTGTATAATACGGTTCATCTCGTGTACAAGTAGATTTGTGTTGATCAATCTATTAAATGGGACCGACCAATTAACCTGCTGTAACTAGTTAAGACTGAACTCATATAAGATATTTTTGTATTGATTATGTGTCAAGTTGGTGGATCATGCTGAGAATTGCCCTGCCTAGGACACAAATACAAACATGCGTGTATCCGGTGCATGATAGGAGGTTAGATATACGCAGCCTTACCCTTGCTGTTCAGAGGCTATTTCTGCGACACAAATACAAACATGACGAACCGAAAAATACAAAATTTATTGCAAAGTTTACCTTCTTTGCAACAGCTTTGTTGCCCTTCTTTCCTTTAAAAATGATGTCCATTAATTTGTGAAGGAAGTGGGCAAACGGTCCGGAGTAGGCAAAGCCATAGAGCTGGAAAGCAATTCAAATGATCATAAGGCCAGCAAAAACTTACCAAACACTAATAAAATCCACCCAAAATAAAGCAAAAATACATGGATTATTTAATTAAATAAAATTAATACCATCAAAAGAAGTAATCTTCTCAATTGAAGCTTTTTGATCCCAGAGATCTTTTGAGCAATTATGTCACTACATCCAATCAGAACCCCAGATGTAACTGCCTAAACAAAACAAAGTGTATGTGAATAATTCATATGGGTTTGTGTATATCTACACATATAACTCCATTAAACCTAAAAAAGGATATAATCAGACTAATTCATATGGGTTTTGTGTAAAAGAAACCTTAGTTCTGAGAGGGTGAATTTGCAGCTCTAGCAGATACTTTTTCCAAGCTTCTTTGACGATCTCAGACATTGTGGTATGGATCTCTCTCTCTCACTCTCTCTCGTTTTGTAACAGTTTTTGGTGTGTGTGTAAGAGAGAGAAAGAGAAGGAAGAAAAGGGTGGACTTTCTGGGCAATGAGGGAAAAGAATGAATAATGGCAAGTTCGGGGTGCTTGGGTAACGAAATAGACTTCGTTTTGTAAAAGACTCGACCAGTGCTTACTGCTTGTACTAAACTTTCCTCGAATCTTGCCTTCGTCAATATTGTCAAACACGTTATACATCTTTCCTCAGACCATCGAAGAAATTTGGGCAAATTATACTTAAATCTCTTAATTATGACTCTTTTCCACATTGACAAAAAAATATTTTATTTTTATTCTAAGAACTATGTGATTTTTAAAACCGGAGATGATAAATATTGACATCTTATGTATAGATTTGGGTATAGATTTGAGTAAAAAAAAGAGTCTTTCTTTATTTGATATGAATATGGGTTAGTATTGAAAAAGATTTTTAAGAATTTTTTATCCTAATTTAAATTTAAGTTTTCAAAACAGTGAGAGCTAAGAGATAAAATAAAACTGAATCCATAGATAAAAGGGTCAAAATATTAATTTTCCAATAATTTTACTTGTTTTGAATGAGCCGCCCGCCAATGTTGAGGAAACGAAAGTGACAAGTGTTTCACTTTTGATACCTTTTCCAAAATTTGAATAAAATAAGAAAAATATTAGGGGGAATTTTATTTTATACCCTGAAAAAGTTTAAGTTTTTTATCCTATATTTTTAAAGATTAAATTTTTTATATTATACCCTTAATGTATTAAAAGTATTACAATGTGGTCTTTCTATTAACTTTTCGTTAATTTCTTAGTCAGTGTCAATGAGTTAACTTTTGACAAAAAAAATAACGGAAGCTAACAAAAGGACCGTATTACAACTTTCTTTACATATTGAAGGTGTAATGTGAGAAATTAAATTTTTGAGGGTAGAAAATAAAAAAGTTAAAATCTTTTAGGGTATAAAGTGAAGACTTAGTTTAATATCAATGATTAAAGTTAGATTTGATATTTAAAATATTAAATTCATTTGAATCGATCTTATTTTATAACAATTTTATTAGATTAGGACATAATTTTATATGTAATTTATAGTAATTTCCTACCTAATTCTTAAAAATAACACATTGGGTAACTCATATTTTCCTAATTTAGGGTAAATTACATTCACATCCCCTGACATTTGGCTTTATTATATGGACACCCCTTCACATTTTAAATATTATATTGAGACCCCTTGACATTTGAACACGTGTGATAGCCGCACCCTTTTTGTCTAACAGACGTTAACAATTTCCTTAAAAAGACTTTTCCACCCTTGTATATCATTGAGATTAACCAATGCCCATATCCAATCTATCCAACTCACCCCTCTATTTGACTAAGTCAAAATAAATAAATTCAAAAAAATTCAAACCTCCTAACCACTCAAAAACCCCCGTTTTAGCCCTAACTCTAATCATCTTCTTCCTCCATGCCCTTCACTACCCCACACAAATCAAACCCAACCCTAGCCATTTGTTCCCCTCTCTCTTACAGCATGCAAACCATCTCATTGCACCTAACCACCAGCCCCACCAACTCCCCTATGTCGTTGCTCTTCCGTCACCCCCACCCCATTGCACCCTCCTCCACCTGAGGTCGGTGACCTGGCTAATAGATGTGAAAAGGGTGTGGGTAATGGAGGTTTGGTGGTAGGAAGTGGTGGTTGAAACTTAGATCTGAAAATTTCAAAATCTTTCTCTCTAGGACCATTGGAGAACTCAGATTTGAAAAATCTAAAGAACTCAGATCAATAAAAAGATCTCAAAAATTGAAAAATTAGACTCTATGGAAAATCGAACACTTCTGAAATCGATCTTAGGTCGGAAAAATTAAACTCTCTCACCCCTTTGGTGTGATGCCGATGACTAGAAAGGGTGGGGTAGCTGAGTTGGGTTGTCAATTTTGCTGTGTGTTGGCTATGCCTTGGAGGAGGTAAGTTCGGTTTGGGGTTTGGCAATGGTGGCTGTGATGGTGGGAGCTACTAGGGTGGGAGTCTCAGGAGTTGGGATGGTGAAACTGGTGTGATGGGAGTGGTGGTAAGGTAACAGAGGTTGGTGGTTGTGGGAGATAGACGCCGGTGGGAAGTGGTGGAGGTGATGTTAAGACATAATTTTAGTAAGGTAAATTTGGTATAATCATTGAAATTTGATAAAGATTGTTGTTAATTCAAAATAAATTAATGTTATTAGTTTAAGTGATAAGATTGAATTTGGTGATAAAATTATAAGGTTTAATTTTAATTAGGTGTTAAATTTGTTTAAGTGTTAAATTCATTTAATTAAGGTCTGATTTGTAATTTAGTTCACTTGAGTTTTTTTTTTCACCTCAGAACGGAGGGTATGATTGTCATTTTTTTACTTTTGTTAACGACATCCATTATTTGACGGAATTTGGGGTCTCAGTGTAATTTTTGAAATGTGAAAGGGTATCCATATAATAAGATTAAATGTCAGGGGGTGTCAATGTAATTTACCCAACAATTTATCATTTAAGTGCTTCACGGATGGGTTAATTTTAATTGTTTCTTCAAGTTCCAATTTCAATACTTCGGTGATGATAAAGGGGATATTATTTGTATCGGGTCATCCAATCCAAATTTATTAGTTTGATTTGATGGAATGGATCCACCTGATCAACACGCTACCTATTCAAAGGGAATATTTTGATCAGGCTAAAGGACACAATTTCATGCTTACGAAAAAATATTCATTATAACGGCGGTATTATGTGACAATACTGATATAATATCATTAATTAATAGTATCAAAACAAATAAATAAATAGACCCCTTAAAAATTAATAATCAACCATCCATATAAACAAATAACTACCTGTTTTTTTTTCATGTAAACAAATAACTACGCAAGTGAGGTTTACCTTACCCACTTGATGTTTTATTATTGGTTGGTAATACCAAATTAATATTATTGACATGGTATAACCGCTGCATTTAATATTTACTCCTACCTGAAAAAAAGAAGGGGGGGGGGGGGGGGGGGGGAATGTAATTAGGGGCCTTAGGCAAAAATGATTATATGAGGCACAATTAATTAACATATTAATGCTTACCAAAGAAAACATATTAATATACAATATTAAATGGTTATTAAAATAATAAAACACACATTTTTTTTACAAAAAAAAAAAGAAGAGAAAATTTAAACAAACAGCATTGAAAATAGGAAAATCCATAAATTATTTTAGATTGATACCATCTTAAATTTCCAAAAAAAATTAAATAAATTAATATTCAGATGAAATATTGGAGGTTATCATGACACATTTTGCTAATTCCATCAATCACAACCATTAAATAGAAAATGGATCTCAATAAATACTGAAATTTACAGTTAAATTAATGATAGTGATGTTGTGAGTCAGTAATTGTTGTCAATATTTTTTATTCAAGTAGCATTGCTCCATGTTAAATGGGTAACAAACCATTTGTTGGCAAGACTGGACAGTACAACAAACCATAAAATTAGAAAAACAGATCAGGATAGTTCTTTGGCTTTACTGATTCCATACAAAAGTTTTAGGAAGTGGGCTTGCTTGTATGTGTGTGTGAGAGAGAATAACGTCTTTGAATAAGCAATGCTAACAAGCGTAACTTACTAATCCGGGAACTTAGAAGGGGGCTTTGGTATTCAAGAAAGTGAGTGAGAGAGACAATGAGAACTATCAGAGAAAGATAGGCCATGACTCCATCAGAACTATCAACCAGAGAAAGAGAAACACTTTAGAGTTGCGTGAGGGAGTCAGAGTAAAGTGACAGTTTGGAATAAGTTTTTAGGTGTAAGATAAAGATATACCGGGTAACCCGTACCTTCGGTGATAGATTTGGGAGGATAATTTAATGTAAATGGTTTTGAGAGAAATATTGGTGGCCGTTGAATGGGTTTATTTGAAACTGTCGGATGGACTTATTGAAGCTTGCACTATTTTATATTATAGATAAGTATTTTATTTGTACACAAGGATCAAAATTTCATTTTGAAATGGTCGAAACGTTCGAAATGTTTCCGTTTCCAAAGAGAGCGAAATAAATCAGTGATGAAATCGAAATTCTAATACTTCGAGGTGTTCCGTAATATTTCAGAATGTTTCAAGGCATTTCAAGTTATTTTAGTATATTTCAATTAATGTTTTGAAAAAATAAATCTTATATTTTTTATTTTTTTCATTTCGTTTTTGAAAAAATTGGAAACTTTTCCAAAATACGTCAAAACGTTTATGTTTCTTAAGTGACCGAAACAATGCACTAAAACAAAATTTTGATCATTGTTTGTATCTATCAGGTCAACTACTAAAGCAAAGGAAGAGAATATATTAGGCCCACCAATTTTTTTTTGATCAAATATTAGGCCCACCAATTTAAGTGGACTATTCTATCTTTGATCGAGCTTCAGAATTGACTTTGGGCTTTATTCATTCAGCCCATTCAATCTAACATTCAGCCCATTCAAACTACATATATCTACCAACTTAAGGATAATTTAGGAGCCCTAAATTCTTGCCAAAATTGGGGCACTAGGTAGCTACTAAAGTCTTGACCAAAAAAAAAAAAAAAAAGGTAGCTACTAAAGTGACCTAAGCCTAAAGCTGGTCCTGCTCTAATCTCGTGACGTGGAAGGTTTGTTTTTAACTGAATTGAAAAGAGAATTAATCGAAATGTGTATAAGCTGATTCAGATACCCCTAACTGTTGAACAAAAAATAAAAATAAAAATTAAAGAGTGTTTATACTAGATGGGTGTAGTATTCATATAAAAACATGGAACAAAAAAATAAAGAAGGAAATTCAGAATGAGAAGACAACATTTCTGTAAACAAATGATGAAGGACCAAAATTTTATTTCAGTGCATGTTTCGATCATCTAGGAAATGAAAAAAATTCGGAACTATTTTGGACACAGAATGAAAATGAATAATGAAATTTGAGAATTTATTTCCAAAATATTTTGAAACATGGGTTGGAATATACTAAAACACGTCAAAATATCCCGAAATATTCTGAAACATCTTGAAACATTGAAATTTTAATTCAATCATTGATTCATTATGATCTCCTTGAAAACAAAAATAGTTTGATTATTTCGAAACGAAATTTATGACTTAAACAGTTTACCATGTTTTATTAAGCTTAGAATAATTTATTTAATCTTAAGAGTAATTTCACACCATTTAATTATAAAAGAGATGCTCCAATAACCTCTAGAAATGAGATATGGAGTTCATCCATTAGACAAATTACAATATAAATTCATATGGGAGGAAACTTCCGCTGGTGCTGGAGACTACGGCAACATCTCTGCAGTCGTCCCTGGTTGTTGTTAACTCATCTGATCATGGAAGGGGGCATCAGCGGAGGAGCATTTGGTGGGCCAATCCACCCTAGTATATGAGAGCACATTGTTAGTTGAAGTAAAAATGTTGTACTATTGTTTGGGACTACTAGTTAGGCTCGACTCAAGATTAACTTTTTTAAATCCGTAGGAAATAAATAAAATATTAATAATATTTTAAACTCGTTTAAAATTCAAGCTCAGCTTGATTTAATTTATAATTAAATATATTGTTTTTCCGTGGTGGGAAAAAAAAAACTATCACCCTTTGGGTAATTACTTTTGTATTTACTATTGAGTTCGAGTTTGTGCTTGAATCAAACTTCTAGTACAACAAAAACAAGTGAAATTGAGTCAAACATAGACATATGATCTAAAAACTAACCCGAAGTTGAATAAAAACATGATGAACTCAATAATTAAACTTGGTACGAGCCTAAACATACCAAAACTTGAAAGACCCAACTCGATTAACACCCCTATCCATGTCATGACGTAGATAAATTATCAGAGATAAAGAAAACTGTATGAGGGTTTTAGTGCAGAACCTTGGGAGGGGTCAAGGCCTCTGTTTTTAAGCTCAGCATGCTCTTGACAAAGAGCACATGGCTCACAGCACCAGTGAATGCAACAGTCATTACAAGGCTCAGATGGTAACCTATATTTGGCTCTCAATTTCCCTCTGTAAAGGCATGAATATAGACAATGGCACTGAATTACCATCAGTGCACCATATATACAACCTTGCAACGCACAAGCTGGGAAAAAAAGAACATAATAATAACCATTATAAATTGCAATCAATCACTTTCATATACATGTTATTACAATTCAATTGCTTATGAAATCTTTATTGTTTCCTTTAAAAGGTATGACTTATTCAGACTTGAAAATGCTTCACAAACCAGATCGGACATTAACCCGATAAAGGAATTGGGGTAATTGACGACTATTTCAACCATTGGATCAAATGGTTCAATGGGCCGTACTATATAAAGTGATAAATAATTACCAGTAATAATAATTATGCTATAAAATTGCCAAAGGTACAATTTACAAAGGTCAATTTTAATCTTTCAACCAAGGCCAATACTCAAGTAGGTCAATAGGTCACTGGTTCGACCAGCCATGTCTTCTGGTTAACCCAATCCAATCTAGGCACCGGGTTATCGAGTTGACTCGTTAGACTGGGTCAACTTCAACAACATTGTCACAAAAAAAGCCCAAAATTGTGATACTCGGCCATGGTATTGTTATATCATGGGGTTTGTTGAAAATGAAATAATACTAATAGACCGTATCACTCCGTTTTAAAGAGTTGTATATAATTTATGTTTCAATTAGGCTTAATTCTAACTGATGTTAATCATTGTCCACCAGGTTGTACGTCACCAATCAACTTGATAGATGTTGGGCCTAAGAAATCTGAATCGGAGCATATGGTTACAAAATTAATAAATAACTATACAAATATATGGAAAAAAAAAAAGTTTCAATCTTTACATTCAATACTGCAAAACCTATGCCTAAAGAAACCAAATATTGTGATGATGTGATGATACTTACAGCTTCCCCCCTCGTCCACGACCTCTGCAATTTGACCAAAGGTAATGCATGGAAGCAAACATGTTATGCAACCTGCAAGGCAAATATGAAAATTAATGAGGACTAGGTCTATCATACTGCATCAACCTATAAGAAAAGTTTTCTTTGAGCCATGACGGTCTAGGGTTGAGCACGGCAATCGCTCCCCCAGGGGTCCGGCTCCTCTACTGTATAACATGGGGTATTGTTTTCATGGTGGTTGTATAGATGGTGCTATTTTTTTCTTTCTATGTTCTATTGAAATAAAATTACTTATCGGATCATAAACAATTCAAAAATAAAAATACCATTTATGCTTATTTATGATCTATGTGTTTTTTTTTTTTTGTGTGGGTATTGTTGGACCTGTATCTTTGTCAATGTCACATCTCTAATACAATCAACCATGGCATGGTAGGTTGTTGGTATTCCGATGATAAGCCTAAGAAACTCCAGCAACTCATGCAAAATTTAGAGAGAGAGAGAGAGAGAGAGAGAGAGAGAGAGAGAGAGAGAGAGAGAGAGAGAGAGAGAGAGAGAGAGAGAGAGAGAGAGAGAGAGAGAGAGAGAGAGAGAGAGAGAGAGAGCTTACATGTTCCAGTATCACCACAGGAACAAAGATCAGCAGACCACTGGGGATTTTCATTACTCTGAGCAATATTCATTTCAATCCAAACGAAGAGATATCAGTGAAGGCTAAGGAATTAAGGATTCGATGACTCTCCTATCTATTTATATTCCGAGTTGGGTCATTTATATATATACTAGTGATGTTCATGAGTTTTTGTTTTTACAATGGTCATGTATGAGGATAGGTCAAGTCATTACACATTTTTTCTCACAATTCAAAGACTAATAGCAACATATATTTGTCCTCATCCAAATTCAACTCAACAAAAAGTAAACAAAGCAATTAATCAAAAGTAAGGCCTTGACAAACACCACTAGTACACAAATTTCCAAGGTAATTGACACAACCTGGTCCCTATATTTGGCTTTAACTATTTGTTTTCCATTTAGTAAAAATTTTCAACTTTGTCCCCTTATTGTTGAATAATGTGATTGTGGGATAATTGCACTTCTAGTAGTGGTAATAAATAAGCTATAACTTGCTTGATTAGATTCCCACTCAAGTATTAGATTTCGTGTCGATTGGGTTCTATTTGAATTGACTAAAATGTATAAATAGTTATCTTTCAACCCGTTAAGATAGTTTTGACAATATGATTCCAATGATTAATATCTTGAGATTCTAAAATATTATGTGCATATGAGTTTACATAGTAGCTACGAGTTTGAAGAACCCGTGATTTGCCGATTTTAAAAAAAAAATAGTTAATTTTAGTACTCTTGTTAAATTAGACAGTTGACCTTTAATCAATTGGGATTGATTGTAATTTCTGAAACTACAAGGGACAAAGTACAATATATGTAACATCAAGTTTAATTTGCACAAATGACCCTTTTTGATGGTAAGATTGCAACGCCTTCACCAAGTTTGCATTATTGAAAAGGATAATCGGTGGCCGGTTTTTTACCGCAGAAGGCTTCTATATATATATATATATATACATATGCATTTATAATATAAAATATGACAGACTTCAATAAATTTATCCGACAGTCTCAAATAGACTCATCCAACGGCTACCAACATCTCTCTCATAACTATTCACATTATACCGTGTATTCAGGCACGAGTTACTCCTAATATATGTATACTAGTTATTGTCTATGCCTGAAGGCACAGAGTAATAAAAAATGGTAAACAATAAATATATTTGTATTCATATCCAAAATCAAATCACAAATATAGAGGAGATATAATTGAATTTAAGCATCGGTTGTAGTGGATGTGAGAGGTGGTGGTGGTAAGAGACGGTGATGGTTGTGATGGGTGGCAATGACGGTGGTGACGGCGGCGGGGGTGGTGGTGGCGGCGAAGACATCGGTGGTGGCGACTGTGGTGGTGACGACGACCGCGGTGGTGGAGTTGGTGGCGACGGTGGTGGTGGTGGAGGTGGTGGCGGCAGTGGTGGTGGTGGTGGCGATGATGGCAATGGCAGTGGTGGTGGTGGTGATGGTGGCGGCGACGGTGGTAGTGGTGGTGGTGGCGGCGGTGATGGTTATGGTGGCGATGGTGGTGGTGATGGTGGTGGCGGTGGTAGTGGCGGCAGTGGTGGTGGTGGCGACGACAACAGTGGTGGTGGTGGCGGTGGTAGTGGCGGCAGTGGTGGTGGTGATGGTGGTGGCGGCGGCGACGGGTGGTGGTGGCGACGGTGGTTGCGACGGCGGTGGTGACGGTGGTGGCAGTGGTGGTGGTGGTGGTAGAGGTAATGGTGGGGCGGTTTCAAACATTATTTTTTTTTTTTAAAGTACTTATGAGAAATAATTTCTAGAAGTATTTTTAAAAAGTCACTTCAAACACTCCCTTAGAGCCCTATTTTTCCTATTAAATTTAGGGTGTTAATATTAGCGGTTAGATTAACTTTAAAGTAAAATTTAAAGCGATCTGAACCGCGAAAAACAAAAATCATTTTGTTTATCTTTTGAAATTTGAATTGTAAACTACTTTATTATATATATATATATATATATAGAGAGAGAGAGAGAGAGAGAGAGAGAGTTTACATCTTGTCACTCATTTAGTAAACGAGTGGACCCGACACGACATGATTAATAAACGAATCAGATATGCGTGAAACAAATGAAAAAAAAATATGATACAATTCATTTATATACGACACACAATTGATGTGACACGATTCGTTAGACACAAATTAATAAACGAATCGGATATGAGTAAAATATTTTTTGACACAAATCTGTTTAGACTTGACACGAACCAACTCCACCCGACAAGACCGACAGACGTGTAGGGGGTGTTAATTTCTCTGCCACCACAAAGTTTAGATAATAATAAAGTTGTCCCAAGCTTCTTTGACGATCTCAGACACTGTGGTATGGATCTCTCTCTCACTCTCTCTCTCTCTCTCTTTGTAACAGTTTTTGGTGTGTGTGTAAGAGAGAAAAAGAGAAGGAAGAAAGGGGTGGACTTTCTGGGAAATGAGGGAAAAGAATGAATAATGGCAAGTTCGGGGTGGTTTGGTTTGGTAACGAAATAGACTTCGTTTTGTAAAAGACTCGACCAGTGCTTACTGCTTGTACTAAACTTTCCTCGAATCTTGCCTTTGTCAATATCGTCAAACACGTTATTCATCTTTCCTCAGACCATCGAAGAAATTTGGGCAAATTATACTTAAATCTCTTGATTATGACTCTTTTCCACATTGACAAAAAAAAATTTTATTTTTATTCTTAGAACTATGTGATTTTTTTTTTTTGACCCAATACATTTGTAATTTCCATCCAAAAAAAAAGTGATTGCTTGTGTTTGGGATAATTTAAAATAATTTAAGTAATTAGCGGTAAATGGGAAAAATTCACTAGATCATATCCAGTCTTTATTCAAATCTGAAGGGGTCGATAAATTCTGATCATCATCTGACAATTAGACTTGGACACATGGCAGGTTGCACGTGCTGAAAAGAGTTATTTGCAATGACCCTACTATGAGCATAGCAGATAGCTAGGCTATCCGGACCGAGCTAAAGTTAGTCCAACCGAGCAGAGCAGACAGTTAGGCTATCCGGGTCGAGCTAAAATTGGCCCGACCTAGTAGAGAATAAAACTCGACTGAACAGACAGTTAGGTTGTTCCGGCCGAGCCGAGGCTAAGATCCGACCGAGCTGTCATCAAATAGCAACCAAGCTGATTAGAAAGCTCGAAAAGGAAGGAATTGTTCACGACCGAACTGATCACGATCGAGTTGACCACAGTCGAACTGTTACGACCGAGCTGTTTAAACAGTGAACGTGGTGCTAAAAAGATGCCTGTAATTCAGGCATTATGATTGAACTAATAAGCATGATTATAGGCTCAACGGAAGGAATTGCTGGAGAGATCTCAGCAACTTCTTGAATAGAATTACCCAATTGAAGGAAGGTGTGCCACCTTAAGTCAAAAATCATGGAAACCCTAACAAAGCAGAACTCTATAAAAGGCAAAAGGAGCTAAGGTGAAAGGTACGCTCAACTCTCATTGTCTTCTTGTAATTCACTCAGTTCTATTACTGACTTAAGCATCGGAGTGTCTTCGATCGAAGCACTTCGATCTTGGACAGTTTGTTTGTTTTGCAGGGAGGAAAGACTGGGAGATCAAGTTCAGAGCTCACTTTTAGCAGAAATATTCATTCTTTATTCCTGTAGGAGGTATCCTCAATTTTTTGCCTCTTACAAAATCCTTACTCAAATTTGAGTAAAAAAAAAACTTGATTTATTATAGACCTCTATAATGGAGAAACTTAAATTTAAATGAACGATAAATCCAAATTTAAAAGAGAGTAAAATATGACCGCTGGATTTTTAAAAGATAGTAAAATCTCAATATTAAAGATTTGGCTATAGATTTGAGTAAAAAAAAAGTGTGTCCTTTCATTTGATATGAATATGAGTCTAGTATTGCAAAAGATTTTTAAGAATTTTTTACCCTAATTTAAATTTAAATTTAAAAAAAAATAAGGACTAGAGGTGCTCAGCTTAAGAGATAAAATAAAACATGAATCCATAGATAAAAGGGTCAAAATATTAATTTTCCAATAATTTTACTTGTTTTGAATGAGCCGCCCGCCAATGTTGAACAAACGAAAGTGACAAGTGTTTCGCTTTTGATATCGTTTCCATTAGGTCGAATTTTATTTTATACATTGAAAAATTATAAGTTTTTCATTCCATATTTTTAAAGATTAAATTTTTTATATTATACCCTTAATGTATTAAAAGTATTGCAATGTGGTCATTCTGTTAACTTTTCGTTAATTTTTTCGTCAGTGTCAATGAGTTAACTTTTGACAAAAAAAAATAACGGAAGCTAACAGAAGGATCATATTACAACTTTCTTTACACATTGAATGTGTAATGTGAGAAATTAAATTTTTTGAGGGTAGAAAATAAAAAAGTTAAAATCTTTTAGGTTATAAAGTGAAGACTTAGTTTTATATCAATGATTAAAGTTAGATTTGATATTTAAAATATTAAATTCATTTGAAGCGATCTTATTTTATACCAATTTTATTAGATTAGGACATAATTTTATACGTAATTTATAGTAATTTTCGACCTAATTCTTAAAAATAACACATTGGGTAACTAATATTTTCCTACGTTATATAACAATTTATCATTTAAGTGCTTCGCGGATGGATTAATTTTAATTGTTTCTTCAAGTTCCAATTTCAATACTTCGGTGATGATAAAGGGTATAGTATTTGTATCGGGTCATCCAATCCAAATTTATTAGTTTGATTTGATGGAATCATGGAATGGATCCACATGATCAACACGCTACCTATTCCAAGGGAATATTTTGATTTGGTTAAAAGACAAAATTTCATCCTTACCTAGTCCGGGAAAAAATATTTATTATAATGGTGATATTATGTGACAATACTGATAGGATATCACTAATTAATAGTATCAAAACAAATAAATAAATGGACTCCACAAAAATTAATAATCAACCCTTCATATAAACAAATAACTACCCACTTTTTTTTTTTCATGTAAACAAATAACTACGCAAGTGAGGTTCACTTTACACACTTGATGTTTTATTATTAATTGATGATACTAAATCTATATCGCTGACATGACATAACCGATGCATTCAATATTTACTCCTAGTTTTTTTTTTGGGGGAGAGGGGGAGGGGGGGGGGGGGGGGAATATAGTTAGGGGCCTCAGGCAAAAGGAAAATGGTTATATGAGGCACAATTAATTAACATATTAATGCTTACCAAAGAAAACATATTAATATACAATATTAAATGGTAATTGATGATACCTAGCAAAACTCTAAGTACGAGCCCAGAGGTGGAGGTCAGGTAAGGAGCTCAGCAAAGAGATCCTGAGCTCCCCAATTTAGAAATGGGACCCTCTCAATTGACACTCGAGGAAAACGCCTAATTGATAAGCTGGCAAACGAGATGCATCCTCCAAGCAGGAACAAGCTCAAATCAAGGCACAGAACTCTCAACCAACCACGATCCTCTTCAAAGATTAAGGGAGAGATAACGAATGGAAGGCGGAGATCTCGCAGTAGATCCCATGAAGATAGGAACAAGATTATAAATACTGTACAACCCCTCCATTGAAGAGGGGGGAATTGGTAGCTAATATACTCTGTAAAACAGAAATTGCAAGGAATATAGACAACAGGAGTAAGAGACTCCATTCAAAAAGTAGACTAGCCGAGTTCCCGAGCTCGGTGAACCACTATACTTCTCATGTGTCAAGCCCCACCATAACTCTCTAATTCCCTAAATTAGAGCTCTCTGACCACGAGACTCAGAACTCATCCCAACACCACCAATTTGATTCCCTCAAACTGCTTAGCTACGTAATTTACACCATCAGTAATTAAAATAATAAAACACACATTTTTTTACAAAAAAACAAGAGAAAATTTAAACAAACAACATTGAAAATAGGAAAATCCATAAATTATTTTAGATTGATACCATCTCAAATTTCCAAAAAAAAATTAAATAAATTAATATTCGGATGAAATATTGGAGGCTATCATGACACCTTTTGCTAATTCCATCAATTACAACCATTAAATAAAAAATAAGTCTCAATAAATATTGAAATTTACAGTTAAATTAATGACAGTGATATTGTGAGTCAATATTTTTTGTTCAAGTAGCATTGCTCCATGTTAAATGGGTAACAAACCATTTGTTGGCAAGACTGGACAGTAAAACAAACCATAAAATTAGAAAAACCGAACACGATAATTCTTTGGCTTTACTGATTCTATACAAAAGTTTTAGGAAGTGGGCTTGCTTGTATGTGTGTGTGAGAGAGAATAACGTCTCGGAATAAGCAATGCCAACAAGAGTAACTTACTAATCCGGGAACTTAGAAGGGGGCTTTGGTATTCAAGAAAGTGATAGAGACAATGAGAACTATCAGAGAAAGATAGGCCATGACTCCATGAGAACTATCAACCAGAGAAAGAGAAACATTTAGAGTTGCGTGAGGGAGTTAGAGTAAAGTGACAGTTTGGAATAAGTTTTTAGGTGTAAGATATACTGGGTAACCCGTACCCTCGGTGATAGATTTGAAAGGAGAATTTAATGTAAATGATTTTAAGAGAAATATTGGTGGCCGTTGAATGAGTATATTTGAAAATGTCGGATGGACTTATTGAAATTTGCTCTATTTTATATTATAGATAAGTCTTTTATTTGTACACAAAAATCAAAATTTCATTTCGAAATGGTCGAAACGTCCGAAACGTTTCTGTTTTCAAGGAGAGCGAAATGAATCAGTGATGGAATCAAAATTCTAATATTTCGAGGTGTTTCATAATGTTTCAAAGACATTTTCAAGTTATTTTAGTATATTTCAACTAATGTTTTGAAAAAATAAGTCTTATATTTTTTATTTTTTTCATTCCGCTTTTGAAACAATTGGAAATTTTTTCAAAACACGTCAAAACGTTTATGTTTCTTAAGTGACCGAAAACAATGCACTAAAACGAAATTTTGATCATTGTTTGTAGTGAAAATTGGGGTTGAGTCATCCTGGATGGACTTATAATGACTTGAGTCCGTCAAGGAAACTTATTTGGTGATAAATCCGTTTTTTATCTTACTAATAAGTACTTAAGTCCACTATTTTTTTAAATCCAAAAAATACTCTTAACAGTGTTATTAGGTTCAATTATAGAAACCTTAAAAATCTTGAAAATAACTTTAAATTAATTTCTTAAATTAGAAATTATTATCCCTTAATTTACTCATAAATTGAAATTGAAATTTATATTCTCTCTCTCTCTCTCTCTCCCTCTCTCTCTCATTAGAAGATGATCTTCTCATTCAATAACAAATGCAAACCTTCACAATAACAATTGCAAACCGCAATGTAACATCTATTTTTTTCTTCACAATAACATCAATTTTTTATACACAGTAACACAACGACTTTAACAAAACTCAGGAGGATATATGTCACATAGTAACATTAACGAGATATTTTTTACACAGTAACATCAATGAAATATTTTTTTTTTCACAGTAACAATAATTTTCCCTTACTTTTCACAAAATACGGTCCACAAATCTAAAAATTACATTATTTAGAGTAGTAACACATAATCGTCAATTGAATTTAGACACTCATCACTACTTGTGAATGTCAAAATATCGAATATGTAAAAATGATTTTCCTTTTCTCTCATAGTAACATTAACTTTTTCCCACAAGTAACACAATCAAGCATTTTTCGATTGTATTGCACAATAAAAGATTCAAAAAAAATCTATATCATTTAATTTAGTAACAATGAATCACATTTTGACATTAGGAATGTAAAAAACAATGAAAATTTTGAAAACTTGGAGGCTTCTTTCTCTGTTTATGGATTTAAATGTTACTATTTTTATTTTCAATTTTTCATATTGCTATTTTTTTTTGTTGAGTATGTTACTATTTTTGTTAAGCATGTTACTATTTTTGTTGAACATGTTACTATTGTTATTTTTTAAAAATATTAACATTAAATATTACTATTTTTTTATATTTAAATGTTACTATTTTTGTTTTTAAATGATATTATTTTTTGTATTTAAATGATACTTTTTTTTTGTATTTGAATGTTAATATTTTTTATTTGTAATGTTACTCTCTCTCTCTCTCTCTCTGTATATATATATATATAGTCATAACCTATATATGGATATAGATAGATATGAAAGAGAAAATTTTTTAATATTAGTCAAATTCCTAAAATTTAGAAGTTTTTTATTTTTAGTTTTACTTCACTTCTAAAGAGAAGGGGTAGTCTGGTAAAATTGATAAAAAACGGATTTCATAACAAATAAGTTTCCTTGGCAGACTTAAGTCCAAACAAGTACGTATAGAGGGACCGGCCTCCAAATTTCTCTTGTTTGTATCTAACAGGTCAACTACTAAAGCAAAGGAAGAGAATATATTAGGCCCACCAATTCAAGTGGACTATGCTATCTTTGATCGAGCTTCAGAACTGACTTTGGGCTTTATACATTCAGCCCATTCAATCTAACATTCAGCCCATTCAATATAACATTCATCTACCAACTTAAGGATAATTTAGGAGCCCTAAATTCTTGCCAAAATTGGGGCACTAGGTAGCTACTAAAGTGACCTAAGCCTAAAGCTGGTCCTGCTCTAATCGTGACGTGGAAGGTTTGTTTTTGATTGAATTGAAAAAAGAATTAGTCGAAATGTGTATAAGCTCACTCAGATACCCCTAACTGTTGAACCAAATTTTTTTATTTTTTTTTAATTTTTAATAGAATGTTTATACTAGATGGGTGTGGTATTCATATAAAAACATGAAACAAAAAAATAAAGAAGGAAATTTAGAATGAGAAGACAACATATCTGTAAACAAATGACGAAGGGCCAAAATTTTATTTCAGTGCATGTTTCGATCATCTAGGAAATGAAAAAAATTCGGAAACTATTTTGGATACAGAATGAAAACGAATAATGAAATTTGAGAATTTATTTCCAAAATATTTTGAAACATGGGTTAGAATATACTGAAACATGTCGAAATATCTCGAAATATTCTGAAACACCTTGAAACATAGAAATTTTAATTCAATCACTGATTCATTATGATCTCATTGAGAACGAAAATATTTTGATCATTTCGAAACGAAATTTATGACTTCAACAGTTTACCATGTTTTATTAAGCTTAGAATAATTTATTTAATCTTAAGAGTAATTTCACACCATTTAATTATAAAAGAGATGCTCCAATAACCTCTAGAAATGAGATATGGAGTTCATCCATTAGACAAATTACAATATAAATTCATATGGGAGGAAACTTCCGCTGGTGCTGGAGCCTACGGCAACATCTCTGCAGTCGTCCCTGGTTGTTGTTAACTCATCTGATCATGGAAGGGGGCATCAGCGGAGGAGCATTTGGTGGGCCAATCCACCCTAGTATATGAGAGCACATTGTTAGTTGAAGTAAAAATGTTGTACTATTGTTTGGGACTACTAGTTAGGCTCGACTCAAGATTAACTTTTTTAAATCCGTAGGAAATAAATAAAATATTAATAATATTTTAAACTCGTTTAAAATTCAAGCTCAGCTTGATTTAATTTATAATTAAATATATTGTTTTTCCGTGGTGGGAAAAAAAAAACTATCACCCTTTGGGTAATTACTTTTGTATTTACTATTGAGTTCGAGTTTGTGCTTGAATCAAACTTCTAGTACAACAAAAACAAGTGAAATTGAGTCAAACATAGACATATGATCTAAAAACTAACCCGAAGTTGAATAAAAACATGATGAACTCAATAATTAAACTTGGTACGAGCCTAAACATACCAAAACTTGAAAGACCCAACTCGATTAACACCCCTATCCATGTCATGACGTAGATAAATTATCAGAGATAAAGAAAACTGTATGAGGGTTTTAGTGCAGAACCTTGGGAGGGGTCAAGGCCTCTGTTTTTAAGCTCAGCATGCTCTTGACAAAGAGCACATGGCTCACAGCACCAGTGAATGCAACAGTCATTACAAGGCTCAGATGGTAACCTATATTTGGCTCTCAATTTCCCTCTGTAAAGGCATGAATATAGACAATGGCACTGAATTACCATCAGTGCACCATATATACAACCTTGCAACGCACAAGCTGGGAAAAAAAGAACATAATAATAACCATTATAAATTGCAATCAATCACTTTCATATACATGTTATTACAATTCAATTGCCTATGAAATCTTTGTTGTTTCCTTTAAAAGGTATGACTTATTCAGACTTGAAAATGCTTCACAAACCAGATCGGACATTAACCCGATAAGGAATTGGGGTAATTGACGACTAGTTCAACTATTGGATCAAATGGTTCAATGGGCCGTACTATAGAAAGTGATAAATAATTACCAGTAATAATAATTATGCTATAAAATTGCCAAAGGTACAATTTACAAAGGTCAATTTTAATCTTTCAACCAAGGCCAATACTCAAGTAGGTCAATAAGTCACTGGTTCGACTAGCCATGTCTTCTGGTTAACCCAATCCAATCTAGGCACCGGGTTATCGGGTTGACTCGTTAGACTGGGTCAACTTCAACAACATTGTCACAAAAAAAGCCCAAAAATTGTGATACTCGGTCATGGTATTGTTATATCATGGGGTTTGTTGAAAATGAAATAATATTAACAGATCGTATCACTCCGTTTTAAAGAGTTGTATATAATTTATGTTTCAATTAGGCTTAATTCTAACTGATGTTAATCATTGTTCATCAGGTTGTACGTCCCCAATCAACTTGATAGATGTTGGGCCTAAGAAATCTGAATCCGAGCATATGGTTACAAAATTAATAAATAACTATACAAATATATGAAAAAAAATAAAATTCGAGACATAATGGTGAAAAAAGTTTCAATCTTTACATTCAATACTGCAAAACCTATGCCTAAAGAAACCAAATATTGTGATGATGTGATGATACTTACAGCTTCCCCCCTCGTCCACGACCTCTGCAATTTGACCAAAGGTAATGCATGGAAGCAAACATGTTATGCAACCTGCAAGGCAAATATGAAAATTAATGAGGACTAGGTCTATCATACTGCATCAACCTATAAGAAAAGTTTTCTTTGAGCCATGACGGTCTAGGGTTGAGCAGGGCAATCACTCCCCCAGGGGTCCGGCTCCTCTACTGTATAACATGGGGTATTGTTTTCATGGTGGTTGTATAGATGGTGCTATTTTTTTCTTTCTATGTTCTATTGAAATAAAATTACTTATCGGATCATAAACAATTCAAAAATAAAAATACCATTTATGCTTATTTATGATCTATGTGTTTTTTTTGTGTGTGTGGGTATTGTTGGACCTGTGTCCTTGTCAATGACACATCTCTAATACAATCAACCATGGCATGGTAGGTTGTTGGTATTCCGATGATAAGCCTAAGAAACTCCAGCAACTCATGCAAAATTTAGAGAGCGAGAGAGAGAGAGAGAGAGAGAGAGAGAGAGCTTACATGTTCCAGTATCACCACAGGAACAAAGATCAGCAGACCACTGGGGATTTTCATTACTTTGAGCAATATTCATTTCAATCCAAACGAAGAGATATCAGTGAAGGCTAAGGAATTAAGGATTCGATGACTCTCCTATCTATTTATATTCCGAGTTGGGTCATATATATATATAGAGAGAGAGAGAGTTTACATCTTGTCACCGTTTCGTAAACGAGTGAACCCGACACGACATGATTAATAAACGAATCAAATATGCGTGAAACCAATGAAAAGAAACACGACAAGATTCATTTATATACAACACACAATCGATGTGACACAATTCGTTAGACATGAATTAATAAACGAATCGGATATGAGTGAAATATTTTTTGATACAAATCTGTTTAGACCTGATACGAACTCATTTCACCCGACAAGATTGACAACAAGATTGACAGGCGTGTAGGGGGTGTTAATTTCTCTGCCACCACAAAGTTTAGATAATAACAAAGTTGTCCCATCTTCTTTTATTATACTTTTGGAATTCTTGCATATATAAAATATACTTGGCATTTTGTTTATGAATGAGTGCTGTAACTACTCAGGCTGAATTTTCCTTTGCTTCTCTTCTTTGACAGCTAAAATCTTTTCATTACATTCTTTCGATACAATCAAATAAAACAAAAGGTAAAAAACATTGAAACACATTGGTGTACTCTTGTAATAAGGCTAGCATATAGAAATTGCAGGCCAAGCAAGTATATGCTTTGATGCTTAGAGTTGTTTATATCATGCATCAAGCCTAATGGATTTCATTACTATAAACTACGTTGTTTGAACTCTGAAATGATATTAGATTTACCCAGTTTTATACGAATAGATCATTTTTATAACCGGAACAAACAAATAACAATAGGAGCAACTTTACGGCTGCACAAATGTCCAAGCTCGTTAATTTCTCCATCAATTATCATTAATTAATCATTTTTTTTCCAAACTCGTGGCGTTTCGACTATTTATGGTGTTAATGTATCTTGTTAAAAGGTATAGTCCTCGATTGCATCATACAATTGGAATAATTGACAATTGGCACTATAGTTGTCTTTCTCAGAAGTTCTGAAATGCTCAGTTCTTAGAAACTCTCGCAAATGAGTTGTTCAACTGTTTTAGCCGTGTTGACCACTGAAATGTTTTTTGTATATTGTTATGAGTAGTAAACAGCAGGTGGCCGGGCACTTCTACATGCAATGGTATATCCGTAAATGAGAGGATTTATGGTTATTCAGTGCCCAATATTGCATATTGGGGCCTGCAGTGCCTTCATTTATCTTTTTTTTTTTTTTTTTTGTGTCAGGCTTACGGGTCAGTTTACTTACACATCAACTAATCTTCTTTTTGGTCTGATCAGACCATCTACATCGACATTAGGATATTCATGAAGGATAAATCATTTGTGGTCTAACTCCAAAAAATTGTCAATATTCAAGCTAAGTATGTCTGACTTTACAGTTCATCTCTATTATCAATTGAACTACCTTTAAGATTCAATGTGTTCATTTATCGGGTATCCACAATGATGATCATGTCATGATCTCATTTGGATATACAAAGAAAATCAAAATTTTTTTATTGATGTGTTTTTGTAAGTTTCTCATTGTAAAAAGTATTCGTGTCACGTCATAATGGTTATTTGATTTCACCGTTCAATTTAATATTTTCTTCTCAGTGTGTTTGAGGGGAAGAGGCTAGAGAAAGATGATAGAAGAGGAGGTGGGGATGGGAAGAGAAAGAGGATAGAATAGATGGGGTTTTTTACAAGTAATCCTATTTGTACTTAATTTGGCGACCTTATTTGTTTTTGTTGTACAGCCTGCCTTTGTATTTATTTGGATAAATTTCACTAAAATTTCTTGAATTGAAGTCATATTTCATTGACACTATTTCTAATTTTTAAAATATCACTACATACTTCTGTCAGTTTTTATCTGTTAATAGACCGAACATAATACATAATTTTATTAAATTATCCTTATTAGATCTCTTATTTTACTTAATTACCCTTACTCAAATTAATACAAAAATAATCTAAAATTTTATCAAATTAATATCAAATTGATCTTTAATTTTATTTGATTAATATTCAATTTTATTTGATTAGTATTTAATTTTATTAAATTAATATTTAATTTTATCAAATTAACACTAAATTAACATTAAATTTTTATCAAATTAACATTAAATCATAGATGATCATGCTAGAATTAGATGGCTCTATATTAACTTTCGTGATATAACCTTTGTAAATTATAAAACTTGTTTCCTTTTTTGTTTTTTCAGCGATAGGTTTCTTCCTTACTTTCTTATTTTTTTAAGTTAGGTAACTTTAGACGAGGGTGTTAACGATTCGAGTTCTATTCAATTTTAACTCGGTTAATTTTTCTTTAAGATACAAAATTAATCGGCTCTGATCATGTTTCTAGAAAACAAGTTGAATCTAAGCAAGCAATGTACGAGTTAGCCTTGAAACTTATCCTTTCTACCTTCAGATTATATACACTTTTATATACATCTATTTTCTGACAGGTGTTTAGAAATTTTGAGCTTTTAGGGTCTGATTTATGGTTTTACTAGTTCGATTTTGAGGATTTTTTTTTTTTTTTTGAGAAATTGATTATTTTATGTTTGATTATTAAGTTTTTGAGTTTGATTTTTGGAAGATTTGCTGAGAAAGCACACTTGAGTTTGGTTCCAATAGTCGCAAACTTCTATAGAGCCAAGCTGTAGCAAGAACTTAAGCTTGACAATAGAGCTTGAGTTCGATTAGTTACAACCAAGACGAGCTTGACCATGTTGAAGCTAGATAAGTTTGCCTCGATCATTCCTTGTTGTAGAGTTTATGTGTTTGGGTGTATAATTGTTTTGTGATCGGCAAGGATGCTATTCAAATGCGTGTTCACCTATTTTATATGTCTACAGCATTGCCTAGGGATTAGGGAGGAAATATTCAATGCAACGATGGTGCTAGTTGAGCATGTATTGCTTGTAAGTCAGCCATATTGAACTCTTCCCATCCCCAGATCACAAAACCATAACATTGACACAAAGAGAATGTCCTGTGCATTACTCGGGTTTACTCTCTTTATCTCAGAAAACCTAATTCCTTTCATAACTATAACATTATAGCCAAACATATCAAATCTACAGCTAAAACATCTGTTTACACTATAAGTCTATAACTGGCATTGGCTTCATGAAAAATAGTTGCCGAAAATCTTGGCTGCTTAAAATGTTCCACTTCCTTACAGATCTCCATAGATTCCTAATTCTGCTCCTGCTCTGTCCAACACTTTCCAGGTTTAGTTCAGTCCATGTCTGAAAAGTAAATTAAATTTTGAGAGCTCCTTTTTTCAACGACTGGGCTATCTTCTTTGAGAGGCAATAAGCAGTAGATTGGATGGTGATCATAGGATTGACGCCAACCGCACTTGGCAGAACACTAGCATCACATACAAATAACCCTTCTGCTTCCCAACTCTGCCCATTCTCATCTACTGCACCATCCTTTTCAGTGATTCCCATCCTACAACTCCCCATTTGATGGGCAGAGCTATATGTTGTCCATTTCGCTACCAATGACATTGCCCCTTTGGGTGCAGTGACTGTATCCAGAAACTCCTCCATTTCCTCCTCACTAGTCCCTTTACAGATGATTCTCTGGCCATCACTCTGATGAGTTCCCACCTCAACAGCTCCTGCTGCGATCAAGATCCTCAATGCTTGTCGTAACCCTGTCTTCATATTTTCTCTGTCTAGTGCAGTGAATTTATAGCTAATACTTCCCTCTTTCCTCACTTCCCCCATCCCTCCGTCCCTTATCATTGAAAACAAATGAGCAGTTCTAGCATACTTCAATATCCTCTTCTTGAAGTCCAGTCCAGACACCCAAGGACATATAGCAGAAAATGATCCAGGCCCCAATGCCGGAACTTCTATAATGGCCGTTGGATTGGACTTGTCCGACCCCACTTTATGAACCGACGTGATAATCCCTCCTTCATAGGTGTTCCCCTTGAGTTCTGAATTGGACTCTGGAAAGTATCCCCAAGCCATCAAAACCGGGTGAAGATGAAGATTCCGGCCAATGTTAGGATTTTTCAACCCACTCGAGATCATTAGAGGCGGTGTCAGGAGAGATCCACATGCTGAGATTGTAACTTTGGCTTCTATATGCAGCCTCTTTGTGATGTTTTTGTTTAGAAATTTCGCAATTACGCCGGAGCATTTCTTTCCTCTTGTACCTTGAGGCCTGTTCTTTTCCAATATAAATCTCTCAGCTTTGCTTCCTGTTATGATCACTGCACCAGAAGCCACAGCATCAACCAGCCAAGTTGAGTCAGTCCCTTGTTTTTCTCCTGTTCTACATCCATAACTGCAAGAACCACAATAATGATTCTCTGATGAGTTTCGTGGCACCGAATCAGCCCGAAGACCGAGTTTTTCACACCCTTTACGAAGAATTTGATTCTGGAAGCTCTCCTTTTCACAATTCTCTGTAACACCTATCCTTTTGCATACTGTTTCCATTGCAGAAGGATACTCGGGGCCTGCAAAGAGTGGGATCTTGTATTCCTCGGCCCATTCCCGGAGCACAGATGGTGGCGTTTTAATGCAGGCTGACCAGTTAACAGCAGAGCCACCACCCACCGTTGATCCTGCCATGATCATCATTTTTCCATCGAAAGTCGCAAGAATACCTCCTGTTTCATACATTTGATCCATGGAGGGTCCCTCTAGTGATGAATAATCTGTCTTGGTAAAGTAGTTTCCTTTCTCGAGAACGACCACTTTCTGGCCGGAACTTGCCAGAACAGCGGCCGCCACACCTCCGCCACAGCCAGAGCCAACTATTACAGCATCACATTCGATCTTGTAAAGGTTTTCTTTGGGATCTTCGGTGACCTTTAGGCCTTTCTGGAGGAGGGAATTGAGAATGTTGGACTCAGTTTCATGCATGGTTTCTACCATTCCTTTCTGGAGAGGTCTCTCCTTTCGGTCCTTGGGCAGATCTTCACTTGTGTCTACTCTATATCCAATGGCTTCCCATGCAGGATTATCAGAATTTTCACCAACCTGTAAGAAAATTGGATCCACTTCCTTCAAATTTGTGCATTTGAAACTGATAATTCTTGTTTTCTCTTGTTTTCTACTGTTTTTTTTTATGGTTCTGTGTACAGATGTAGTTCTTGTTTAGTGAGTTCGTGTCAAAATATAAGTGTTCAAGTAAAAGGATTAATCAAATCAGAACATTGCACGATTAATTGTTACCAATGCCAATGAACTAAGCATTGAGCATTTGACCCATACCGAGTGTTTTTGAAAAAAAAATCCCAACTAAGGATTGATTTGAAAATAATTCTCAAATTCAAATCTTTTTTAAATACGTCAAATGGACTAACATTTTTAGGTTAAAGACGTCAGTCCATTTGACGTCTTTAACCCAACACAGTGACGAGTTAACTCATTAAAAAACATTAGTTGGACTGACGTGTTTATAAGAAATGTCAGACCAACTGACGCGTTCAAAAATATCAAACCTTCTTTTAACTTGTAAGCGTCAAACCAACTGACGCGTTCAAAAATCTCTAGCTTTGAACTAAAGGACATCACTCCACTGTTCAAAGGACATTATTCAAAGGACATTACTCCACCGATTGGAATAAAGTCTAGCAAACCACCCAAGTCTTTGAACTAAAGTTCATTTGTTTGGCTAATTATCATAAGTATCCCCTAAATTTTCTCTCTGGTTAAAAAATGTAGTCCCTAAAATTTTAATTCTTTTAATTTAATCCATCAATTATCAATTTTATTTCAATTAAAGCATTCCATTAATTTTCATCGTCAGATCAACTGGAGATTAGATCAATTTGATTGATTTCAGCATTGATCTAACGATAAAAATAAATAAAAAGACTTAATTGTAACAAAATTGATAGTTGAGGGACTAAAATAAGACAAGTGAAAGTTCATGGATTAAATTGAAATTGGAGATAAAATTCAGGGCTAACTATGAAATTTACCATTTTTTTTTATAAAATATTATAAATGCATCAAATAAATATAATTTCTAATCAATTTTAATATGATCCTAATTTTTTCTTCGACTTACAATAATATTTTAAAATATCGAACACTGGTCGTTAAGAATGGCAGTGAACCGGATACAAGTGAATATTAATCCATGCCATTCTTGAGACCCAAGGCATACATTTGTATTGATAAATTTCATTTGTATCAAGAATGAAAAAAAAAATGATAAATTTCATTTGTATTGATATTTCATAATTAGTCCTGAATTTTATCTTCAATTTCAATTAAATCCATGAACTTTCGCTTATCTTATTTTAGTCCATCAACTATCAATTTTGTTACAATTAAGTCTTTTTATTTATTTTTATCGTTAGATCAATGCTGAAATCAATCAAATTGATCTAATCTCCAGTTGATATGACAATGAAAATTAATGGAATGCTTTAATTGAAATAAAATTGATAATTAATGGATTAAATTAAAAGAATTAAAATTTTAGGGACTACATTTTTTAACCTGAGAGAAAATTTAGGGGATACTTATGACAATTACCCAAACAAATGGACTTTAGTTCAAAGACTTAGGTGGTTTGCTAGATTTTATTTCAATCGGTGGAGTGATGTCCTTTGAACAATGGAGTGATGTCTTTTAGTTCAAAGCTAGAGATTTTTTACGTTTCTTATAAACACATCAGTCCAACTAATGTTTTTTAATGAGTTAACTCGCCATTGTGTTGGGTTAAAGACGTCAAATAGACTGACGTTTTTGGGATACAAACGTCAGACCAACTGACGTCTTTAACATAAAAACGTCAGACCAACTGACGTCTTTAACATAAAAACGTCAGTCCATTTGACGTTTTCAAAAATGACATGGGTTTGGGAATTATTTTCAAATTAATCTTTAGTTGGGACTTTTTTAAAAAAAACACTCGAGATAGGTCAAAAGCTCCTAAGCATCCAATAAGAACATTTCAAGTGAGCAAGTGGATCCCACGTGCTCTAAGAACATCTCCAATTTTTACCTTTTTTTTTAAATTCAAATTCAAATTCAAATTTGGGTACAAAAACTTTTAAAAACTTTCTTCAATGTTAGACCTATACCTATATTAAATAAAAGGAGAATTATTTTTTTTTACTCAAATTAAGGGAGATTCAAATCTATATCCAAATCTTTAATGGTGAGATTTCACCCTCATTTAAAGATCCAATGATCATATTTTACCTTAATTTAAATTTGAATTTGTCCTCATTTAAATTTGAGTTTTTCTTCCTTTAAATTTGAGTTTCTGTATTGGAGAGGTCTATATCAAATTAAGTTTTTTATCTTTTTTTTTTAACTCAAATTTGGGTAAGATTTGGATTTCCATTGGAGATAGTCTCATAACTGCCATTCGATGTCTTTTGGTAGCCAATCCATGTAAAAAAATATTATCTATTTTATCCATTTTTTTTGCGTTTTTATTGTATGGTGACACTACGTGACATTGATGACATGATTTTGAATATTAAATTTCACATGGCTTAAATTTTTGCATCAGATCATTCTTTATTACTACAACTCACATCTGTAATTTCAAATGTGAGTTTTTTAAGTGTGTGTGTGTGTGACATTTGGTATGCAACTACCCTACAGTGAATTACTGCATTGAAAGAAAAGGGCTTATTTTGGGGTGTCCCTTAGCATACCACTAATGCAACATTCAATTAATGTGATAAATGAACTTCAACTAATCCTGTATCTAATTGTATTGATTATGTTTCTAGCAGATGAAGCTCATTAAATTCTATAAAGCATTATTATTATTATTGGTCAGGTACTAATACATAGGAGAGGGACGATGAGTTTCAAACTCACGAACTTAATATCTAAAAGCAGGGCGGTAGCCTCAAAGCATAATTAACTAATTCTAAAAAGCAATAATGTTATATCTACTAAAAAAATTATTAAATTTTGGGTTTTATATCAATATGAATCATAGGATCAGTAGGTCCCATAAAATTTTCGTAACTATCTAATGAATATCAACGCATCACATCATTTAGGATCGAAAATTTAGTGAAAATTTTGGTTTTTGGTGGACATATTTGTCTACTAAAGAGTGATATGAGGGGCACCCATTAGCATTACCCCCAAGGGCAGCATATATTGGACACCTGCCTTGTTACATGTATAGTTAGGATTAATTTTTGAAGGAAAAGGAGATATAACAAAGAAGGGACTAAATAAAATGAAAAGGTAAATATAAATGCTGATATTTGTAATAGTTTAGTATAGACAGAAATTAGAAGACACTGAAAATATTTATTTTTCTCAATCTCACGAAGAAGATGTGACCCCTTTCTTGCATTTTCATTAGTTTTTTCGTCAGCATCAATGGATTGACTTTTGACGAAAAAAATAACGAAAATTAATATAAGAGTCACAATGTAACATTTTCATTGAGAATGTAATGTGAAAAATTTAATTACAATTTGTTGTAAACTTGGTGGAATTGAGTAAAGACTTTTTGGATCAAATTTATCAACTAAATTCACACCCCAAATCTCTAATTACCGTTGGATTAAAAGTGGATCATAGTATTGGAGGGGTCTATAGACATTCTAACGAAAAAAATGGATTTTTTTTTAATATTTTTTTGCTAATAAAGCATGGATAGTGCAATCAGATATGGACTCTTTGTCCGGATGTGAATATAGATAGTATAGCCCCCACTCACATGTTAGGAAAGTCTCAGACGTAATCATACTTTAATCCTATCAAATCGCTAGAAATAACTCGACAATCTAATTCTCGTGAATTTTTCTTTAGGCTCTCGAGAAAGACCTTCAATGGGGGTGTTAGCCACACGGCCTAGAGGTCAACCTTCGAAAAGGTTGATTGGGTGCAATTTTCCAATATGTCATAACTAAGTAATCCGAAAAGGAGTTCTACCTTTTAGAGGAAAATAATATCTTAGAAATTTAATTTACGAACTTAATCCAATTGTTGCATTAAATTAGATTCTGGATTAAGTTCAAATAGCAATTTTTCCGTTTTACAATGAATTGAATTACCAACATCTCCCAAAGTAAAAAGTTCTGGGTTTATCAAAAAAATTATTTTAACAGGTGAAATCCATGTTAATTGTGCAAATAAAAATAATTAAAAAAAAATCGAAAGATACTGAATACTTTATGGGAACACGTAAAATAGCCTTTAAACACACTTATTTACTATAAACACAAACCGAAAACACATTTAATTATTAGAGTTGTAGAATTTTTTTTTTGGTAAATTATAATAATAGAAATGTAGATTTGAAAATAAAGGACCCCTACCACTTTATGTTGGGAAAGAGACAAATATATGTCTCATTATTAATGTAGAGGTTAAGGTTAGGAAAGAGACAAGAAAAAAAAAAAAAAATACAACAATTATGGTGTTTTGAGACAAGTATTTTACGGCGATGGTGTTTACCGTCACAAAAAAGTGTGTTTTAGAGAATATTTTTTTTAATGGTGGTAATGTTGTCATAAAAAATTTATTTGCTGTCACAAATACTATTTGAGATGACAGTTACTGTCACAAAAACTTTTTAAAACTCTACTTATTATGGCAAAATATCTCGTCACAATATCTTGCCGTAATAAGTGGGGTCTCAAAAAATTTTTGTGACGGCAACAACCCGTCTTAAATAATATTTGTGACAACAAATAAATCTTTTATGATAGTGCTACTACCACAGATTTTTTTTTTTCTCTCAAATACACTTTTTTTTGTGATGGCGAACATTGCTGTCAAAAAAAAATATTTTCTTAAAAAATCCTAATTCTTATGGTGAAAAAGGAAACGAGTCAATAGACAAACATAATCAAGAATATAACTTGTGGAATATTGTTGCGATTTTATATATGATATGTACCAAAAACAAAACAAAAAAAAAAGAGACCAAATATTTATGCATCTAACGGATTATAAAAGAGAAAAATGATAAATAATTTTATCGCATTTTAAAAAGATTGACTCTCAACAATAATAATACTGTGGCAACATAAATCTTTAGCTAATTCTTTATTAGATATGATGGAATCTTTCTAAAAAAAGTCAAGCAACCTATGATAATCCGGGTCACCAGTCACACAATTTCAAATACAAAAATAGCTAGTTGATTTGGACCTTTGGTTGATGAGTAAGCTGGCCTGCAATGAATGACGAAGCCACAATATAGACTATACACTAAATTCCGGATTCTAATATTATTTTGATGGATACAATACATCGGTACTGAAAGAGATACATAACCGAAAGTTATGACTAAATATAATTAGTTACCCCACGTTTTGGTCGTATGAGAGAGAGAGAGAGAGAGTATGGGAAAGAGTTTCAAGTATGATGTAATATGAAGAATTAGAGGAGGAAGGGTTCAAGTATGATGAAATATGGGAAAGTCAGCTTGCATAATATACTAATTGGTTTATGTAATACAACAAGGCACCAGCTGGTTATGTATTCAAAACGCGTTTTGAGATACGATGTTGTCAATATCTTCAATTACAATTCTAACACTCTTACCGTCACCACCACCTTCTTATCCCAAAAAATCAGGTTGTTTAAAGAAAAGTAAAAACTACCAATTATAAATTCTCATAGCAACTACATTGGTATAGTATATAAGATGACAGTTTATGAAATAGATTTAAAACTAGGGGTATATAAATAGAGAATTATAAAAACAGGGAAGAATTAGGTAAGAGAAAGGGGGTTAATGTACCTGGGAGAAGAAGACATAGAGGCACAAGATTTTAATGAATAGGAATCCGAGTCTGACAGGTGTTAGAAACCTATTTCTGAACCAGTACTGGAGAATCTTCTCTCTCTTCTCCAATGAAATCTCTGAGAACTTGTTAATGTATGGCCATTTATCACCAAAACAAAGAAACCCACAAAGCAATAGTGTACCAAGCCTGCTGGAAAGCACCCGTAACAGCCCTCTCACCAACATCACTGCTTCAAAAAAACCCCTCTTCACCACTATTTCAGCAACCTGTTCTCATCCCAAAAACACTTTTACAATTGTGCTTTGTAGAGAGAGAGAGAGAGAGAGAGAGAGACAGTGTGTGTGTTTGTGTGTGTGTGTGTGAGAGAAAGAGAGAGAGAGAGAGAGAATTGAAGATTTTGTCACCTCATCAGGAACTGGATATTGGGAACCAGAAGCCATTTGGAAGTACTCAATGGCCTTGTTGGATTGGCCATCCTTTGCAGTGCCTTCCAGAGAATTCAATGGTAGAGGAGGCAAAAGAGCCTCACAGACTCTAGTTAATGACTCCATCTCCGATGAAGAGAATCCGTGAGTGTATTTTGTCTCTCTCCTCTTACCCCTTAGTAAATGATGACAATCTTTTGCCATTCTCTCTCTCTCTCTCTGATTGAATAACTAAGACTCTGACTATTTATAGAGTTGGAACTTGGAACATTAAAGGTGGCTGAGTTTGTTGAGTTTAATTCATGAGAGAAGAGAGAGAGAGAGAGAGAGTCATCTCTTCCTACTCAAATCCCTTGTTTGTTCCAATCCCAAAAAAAAAAAAAAAAAATCCCTCCTTCGCTTCCTAGTGTAACAACCACTATATACATGGACCACATGGCGATTCATTGGAGTGAGATTCTCTTCGACATATTTTTTTTTGGGAAATATTATATATTCTAAATTTGTAACTCAAATTTGCTTCTCAAATGAAAGGAGATCGTTGAATGAGTGGGTCTTATCAACTTTTTTAAATGAGACCCATTGATTCAATGGTTCCCCTTCATTTGGAATACAAATTTGGGTTACAGATTTGAATTACATAATATTTCCTGTGATCTGTTAAATATAAGTGGTTTCCATTCAAATGTATTGGATTATTTCTGGAGAAAAAACATATAAAAATAATAAATATTAGAGTAAATCTAGATTCCGATTGGTTTCCCACTCACTTTCTCACCTGATTTATAGACTTTATAGCCTACCCTCTCTAACAGGTTTGTTCTTTATTGCATCTTTAACACAAACCCCTTAATGGAAATAAATGGTAGGTTGAAATAGGATAGAAGTGTATTAATTAATATCACCTGAATTATAGAAAAAAAAAATCATCCAAAAACTCCCTACTATTTCATAAATAACACAAAACCCCCCGAGGTTTATGCGTTGTAACGAATACACCCTCTTCCAATTGCTAAAATGGATCAAAAAATCAAGTTCAAAATTCCAATTTCAATCTCATTGTTTTTCTATCATTCTCCAGTATTTAACTTAGTCAACTAAGGGTTAATTAGTCATTCCATTAGCAATTGGCGAAGGGGCATCGTATGATTGCTGAAATTTCAAAGAATTCTCGAATTGTCTAATGAATCTCAATCAATGTCAACATCATTCATCCATTGAAATATTATTACGATATTATTGGTTTAGTTGAGACTTAGTTTTCAGAGGTTCTTGATCCGACGGTCTACAATTTATTTATCGTATCAAGTAAGTCGTTGATTTGTGGGTGATTACACTAGATTTTTTTTTTTAAGATTTACGAGTGAGAATTTAATGGTATGTTAGTTTGTCTGTTACTACCAATTTCTAGGGGTTTGGTTGGGTTTGTTGATTTGTTTCTTTATGGCGTCCCTTCATATAAGGGCACTTTTCGTGTGTTCTTCTTCAGTTTAAGAATTATCCAGAGATTATAAATAAATATTTTCTTGTTCATGGGTCTAATTAGATTCAAAAAAAATATTTTTTAGTATCATACATTTTTTTTTTAAATAATCAAAATATGACTCGTGTAAATTTTTTTTATATTTATGATTTTTATACTTTGTTATTTTAAATATCAATGGTCACAAATAAATCAACATAAAATTGTAAGAGTAATATTATTTGGATATAAAAATTTGACCTAATTTGCTGACATAATGATGTGACTTCATAGGAATCATTGGATCAACATCAAGTTCCAATGTTTGATGGGGTCTACATTGAATTTAAAAATCACAATAAATTATATCAGTAAATTAGCTTCCAATAGCATTGCTCAAATTGTAATCCTTAACTAGTGTTGTACTTTGTTAGGTGGAGAAAAACTTAAAAGCGTCAACGTCTTGATGGTTGATGGATCACACGGAATTTTTTTTGGTCAAACACACAAATATAACACACACACACAGTCCATACATCACACAGCTCAAATACATTTGGCAGAGAAGGACCCACACATCACACGGAATTGAAAATACCCAAAATTGAGGTTTATAAATTTTAGGAACCTTAAAGGTAATGAAGTTATTGAATATGATTTTAGTTAGGAGTGTCAAATGTGTCGGGTTGGGTCGGTTTCGTGTCGTGTCACTTTCGATCGTGTTATTTTCGTGTCGTGTCATTTCAGTACGTGTCGGGTTCGTGTCAATATTCGTGTTAATAAAAAATTATTTAATTTGACAACAACTAATATAATATTATTTAAAAAATTATAAAAAAATTATAAAATTCTTATTTAAGAATATAATATTCGTTAAATAATTATTTTCTATCTACAGTACCCATTAATCGTGTTATTCGTGTCGAACCTTAATTTGACCCATTTATTATTGTGTCAACTAATCGTGTTTTTTTCAAGTTCGTGTCGGATTCGGTTCGAGTCGAGTTCGTGTTTCGAGTAAAAAATTGACACCCCTAATTTTAGTCTTAATTGGCATGGATTATAATCTAAGTAATGAGTCAAACTCTCTTACCAAGTAAGTCGATAAATTGAGTCAATTGCAACATAATATAATTTACATCACTTTGACGTATCACATGACATGACAAGTTTACAGTGAACTACAAGTGAATGTGTAGTAAAAAAAATTAACTTTTTAGATATCATAATTAGACCCTCAAAGTTCATTGTATAGAGACCATGTGTTAAAATTATCCGTTTTTATTTTTAGATATGTGATCAGGGATATCTGAGTTAGCTTACGTATATATCGATTAATTCTTTTTTCGATCTGGTTGAAGACGGGTCATCCACGCTAAGAATTGAGAAATTCCCGAGGGATAAATTATTCATGAACTAGTCTCATGAGAATTGCCAAATTTTAAATTCAAGACGTCAGAGTTTACGGTTCATTTATGTTTCTACTAGACTAACTCCATTAAACTATCCTATATTCCTATTAATGGCATGATTTTGCCTTTCGCATGAATTAAGAGGCACCCTAAATTGTCTCTCTTCGTGTAGCAACTTGGCAAGTGGTCACCACCTAATCCATCATAAAGAACAAGCCGGCCGCAGGGATACATGTACATTTTATTGTTTTGTAGGAAATGTTGTTTTTAGAATAAGTCGGCTACCACGCGGGCCTAATGTCAACTTTCTTAACCATGGACCAAATTAGTAGTAAATATTTAATGAAATCGTGATATTTCGTTATTATTAATACATGATATCATTGAGTGTGCGTGTATTATGGTGGTGGTAATAAGTGATCACACAGTTATATATATATATATATATCTATATAATAAAGTAGCTTACAATTCAAATCTCAAAAGATAAACAAAATGACTTTTACTATTTGCGGTTCAGATCGCTTTAAATTTTACTTTAAAATTAATCTAACGGCTAATATTAACATCCTAAATTTAATAGGAAAAATAGATCCCTAAGGGTGTGTTTGGAGTGATTTTTTAAAAGTACTTCTAAAAATTATTTCTCAAAAATACTTTAAAAAAAATAGTGTTTAAAACCGCCCCACCACTACCTCTACCACCACCTCCACCTCCACCTCCACCACCACGACCACGACCACGACCACCCCCACCCCCACCCCCACAACCACCACGACCACCACCATGACCGCCCCACCACCACCACCATCGTCGCCGCCGCCGCCGCCACCACCACCATCCCCGCTGCCCTCGCCGTCATCACCGTCTCCTACCACCACCACTACCGCCCACCACCTTTCACCCCCACTACAACCGATACTTAAATTCATTTATCTCTCCTCTATGTTTATGATTTGATTTTGAATATGAATATAAATATGTTTATTGTTTACTATTTTTTATTACTTTGTGCCTTCAGGCACAGACAATAACTAGTATATATATATAGCAGAGGTAATCTGTGTCTGAAAGCACAATGCAATGTGAATGGTTTTGAGATGTATGTTGGTGACTGTTGAATGAATCTATTTGAGACCGACAGATTAACTTATTAAGACCGACGGATACACACATACACATTGGCGAAGCCAGGAAAGGAACAGGGGGCACGAGCCCACCTTGAATTTTTTTTTAAAACATATAATATATCTCAATTAATTTTTAAGTATATCTACATGTACCCACCTTACCATTTGCTTGTCTTATCAACCTATTAGTAAATGACTAGAAATTTTCACACATACTTTGAACACGTTATGAAAATATTTAGATAAGTTGTTGACATGAGCTCATTTTTACAAATTTTAAGTCATAAAAATTATGCAGACTTGGTTGCAAAATCAAATGAGTGACTAATAATGGATCACTGATTGCTTGATTAGTTATTTGTATGAAAAAATACTTTTTTTATAGTATTTATAGTGAAATTATCAACTAACGCTATAAAAATTTGAAAACTTATTTGGGTCAATTGTAAATGATTACAATAAGCGTTATTTTTTGTAAAGGGTTCTAACTAGTTTATTTTTTGTTGGTTTTTTTTTTTTATATACAATCTGTACATCGTTAGACCCGTTTGTATTTAATAAATATTTAAATATCAAATACAATACAATAAATAAAAAAAATATTTTACTTTTGCCTAATGCAGGAATAAAATTAAAGTTTCTAGTTAGGATGTCCACTCTGGACAAAATTTTTGACTCCGCCCCTGTTTATATATATGGAAAAATATTTGTAAAATGAGCCCTAGACTGGCTGTCGGTATTGAGAAATACTCAGTAGATCAAGCCAAAACTCTCACTTCAAAGGACCAAGGTGGAGTAGTTGTATAACCCTAGACTGGCTCTCGGTATTGAGGAGGTAAACCTGTAATTATGAAAGAACCATAAATTTAACAGAGCACAAATAAAAACACAATCATTCACACAGTTAAAAAAAATTACCACTTAGGACGTTACCCAGTTCTCAAGCATTTCAATAAACATACTATATGCAGTATACCAAGCTTAAATATAGTCATTCACCAACTACTGCAACATGATAGTAAATCCACAAATAACATGCGAGGTTTAAATTGATTGCAATTTCTTTAATTTAAGTAAATGAAGGAAAAATTATTTTCAATTGGCGGTAAATCACTATGCATAATTATTTTTGGATTGGGTTATGTTAGTGATTGAAAAGCAGATTCTTGGTAATAAACAAAACTTGTAATAACTGTGTAATAAACAAAACTTTCATTACTCATGTAAATAGTTTGGACTTTTTGTACTTTGTACCTAAAAAGATTTCTTGATTCTCACTTTACACCCCCAAATGTTATTTTTTTTACTTTGCACCCTGAATGTCATAAATTGATTCTAATGTGGACCTTCCATTTGAAATTCTGTTAAATCTAACAGAGATTAGATATGGCATGTGCAGCTACATTTAACGGAATTTCAAACGGAAGGGCCACATTGGAAGTAATTATGACATTTAAGGTATAATATGAGAAAAATAATCTTTCAGGGTGCAAGTATAAAAATCCCACCAAACTAACAAAAAAATCTTTGGCTAATTTCAACTTGCATCCTCAAAGATCACTCGAATCTTAATTTACACCCTCAAAATTTAAAAATATTAATTTACCTCCTGAAAGATATAAATACGTATCAATGTGTACCTGAGACTAACTGCCGTCTATTTTGTCGTTAAAAAAGATTGGGTTAATTATAAATTGTATCCCTCAAAGTTTAAATATTTTACATTTATGATTCAAAAAAAATTACATCAATTAATGCTCGTTAAATAACTCTCAATTGTATTGTGTCATAACATTTTCGTGTCGAGTCAATTGCTATGTGTCATATATTTCACATTTACGATAATTCATATAATATTTTTAAAAATTAAAAAAATACTTATTTTTTGTCTATTATACTTGTTAAATAACTATTTTCTGTCTATAGTTGTGTTATTCGTATCTAACTTTAATTTGATCAGATAATCAAAAGATTTGTGTCTAACCGAAAACAAAAAATAGCTATTTAAGGAGTATTGTAGACAAAAAATACGTATTTTATAATTTTTTTAAAAAAAGATTATTAACTCAAACACGACAGAAATATGTTATAATACAATATAATTGAGAGCTATTTAACGAGCATTAATGGATATATTTGGATCATAAATATCAAATATTTAAACTTTGAGGGATACAATATATAATTTATCCAAACTTTTTTAACAATAAAATGGACAGAGTTAGCCCAGGTGCACATTGATACGAATTTATATCTTTTAGGGTGTAAATTAATATTTTTAAATTTTGAGGGTACAAATTAAAATTTAAGTGATCTTTTGGAGGTATAAATTGAGATTAGCCCAAAAATCTTTCCCAAATAAAATAGGTGTAAATAGTTTTGGAAGTAAGCAGACGCTACAAGAAATATGCCAATTTCCACCGAAAGCATGCATTATTAGCTTTTATTAAAAGTAAGAAAACTCATTCACAACCGTCCAAAATCAGATATTCACAAGATTCCTACGCCAGACATGATATTCTTGTGAAGGTACTGGTATTTCAATGCATTCATGATTGAAGACAACTTTAACAATGGGAGAATGATACACTATCGAAAATAAAATTCAGTATTGCACGGTCATACAATTTTTAAGACTTTTTTTAGGATCATTTACAATTTTTTGGACGGTTTTTGTGATCGATCCTATGATTTTAGAATCGATCTCAAACCCTCCAAAAAGGTGCAAATATTATTTATGATCATCCATCATACCATTTTAGGATTGAACCTAGTTTTTTTTTTTTTAACCTAGTTTTTTTACTTGTAACTAGACCCTAAAAATTTGTATTTTAGCTCAAAATAATTATAAATTTTCTTTTTTTTTTTTTGTTTTTGGTTCAAGGGTGTCCGGGCCATTTTACGCGCACCTCGACTATTTTCCTCCTCGGTCCGATTAAAGGCAAACTATCCACGCCAGGACTAGGAGATTCATGAGGGATAAATCTCTCATGGTCTGACCCTAAGGAGTTGTTAAAATTCGAACTCAAGATGTCTGAATTTACAGCTCGTCTCTATTACCACTTGAACTATCTCTTAAAATTAATAATTATAAATTTTATTACCACACCACAGTGCCCAAGTAAAATCCTCCACAATGATTCAAATACTTTTATATTTACTAATTTGCCCATGCCACAATCCACTCTTTATTTATCCATCAATAGGCACACATCACAATCCAACTTTCTAAAAGCATTTTCAACCCCCATCTCAAACTTGATTTAGATTGAAGTCTTTTAATAACTCATACCAAATAAAAAAAGAACCAAAACATGACTTAGCATAAAATGAAAGTCAATATCCCAACCATCAAATTTCAACCTCTCATAATCCTTGCTATTCTCTCTAAACTCTAGGTGCTCTTTACAAATTTATACTCTCTCTCTCTCTCTCTTTCTTTCAAACTAGTCTCCTTAGCCACTTGTCATTATTTTCCTTTCTCTTTGAGGGACATGACTATGGTACCCAAAAAATAATTTCGGTATTGTATCCTTAAACTTTTATCATTTTAATGGGTGTTTTTACAATTTTTTGGTGTCATTTTATAATTAAAAAATTTATTACTTTTCTGGTTGATTTACCATTTTTATAGATATTTTTACCACGGTATTGTTACCACATTTGTGATAACTATGTTTACTATTTTTTTTTAGTACAAAAAAAATTATCACATTTGCAAGTGTTTTTATAACATTTGTGGGTGTTTTTACTATATTTGTAGATTTTTTTACCATTGTTGTGGTAATTATTTTTACCATTTTTTGGGGTACCACAACAGTGATAAAAGAACTCACAAATGTGATAAAAGTAACCACAGGTATGGTACCGAAATATTTTTTTCGGTACCATAGCCAACTCCCTCTTTGAGATCTAAATGGAGAGAAACAGGAAAGCAGGGAAAATTGATAGAGTGAGGGATATACAAGGGCAAGAAATAGCAGACAGAGAAGGAAAAAAGTTGGGAAAATGAAAGAAGTGAACCCGTTGGCAAAATAGGGAAATTTTTAAAAAGATTTGAGCAAAAATTCGAATTTGTCCACTCAAGTATTCCTTGTCAAATTAAGTTTTTTTGTTTTGCTCAAATCGAAGTAAGTTATTGTATACGGCCAGAATTTGACATCAAATTCTAAAGTCAAATTCTAAACTAAAAAGAAAGATATGAAACGACATTTCTAAAACGTACACACTTTAACACGGTTGTCAATCCCAGAAAGGGGATGACAAAGGGATCAACTCTACTAACTTTGAGTATAATATAAGTCTACCTATCTAGGATCTTCTATACCTCTGTAGGCATGTGTGGGTGAACTTCGTTTTGAATGAAATTCAGACTACCTGCTCCAGTCCATCAGAAAAATGAAAATTAAGGAACTTTGTCTACTTGTAGTAGTAGAGAGGTCAAAAGGCAGCGAAGATAAAGGAGGCCCGCCATTACCAAAATCATGGAATGACAACTTCTTTAATGCATGGTAGAATTCATGGTGCATTATATAAGTCACAATTGCTTATTTTGAGATGATTTCTCACTCTACGTATGTGAGTGTTCGTGATGTATCAATCACACTAGTCCATTAAACCATCAATACGAGAGGGAGCCAGCATTGGGTTTGTGTTTGTGCTGTGTAGACCAAGTGGTAGAACCACATATATCTATGTCTTTCTATTCTTCTCCCATTTCTCATCGCTAAAATGTTGAGGATTAATTAATATGGGGTGTTAGTTAGTGTGTCTGTGCCATAACGGAAATAATGTCAGGTATCACTTGAAATATTGATGGAAGTTGTTACAATTTTAGAATTGATCGCTCAAGTGTAGGTTATGCGAAATAATATAATATTCGAAAAACGAGGTCGAACTACAGGGAATTGGAAAAGTTAGAACGCAAAGAAAAATAAAAGAAAATTACTTTGAAAAATTGTTGTAGAGATTTGTTTGTTCAAAAGTGATGATACCTAGGAAGAATTTCAAGTTTGAGCTCGGGAATTGAGGTTAGGAAGGGAGCTCAACCAAGAGAGCCAGAGTTCAGAGGTTCAGACCTTGGGCTCCCTCTACCTGCACCTCGAAGAAAATGAGTGGAAGACAGCTGACAACCACAAAGCGCCCCCTCAACGGCAATAAGCGTCAGTCTAGGCGCGAGAACCTCAATCGCCTATACTATCGCCTGAAATCAAGTGAGATGTTACAAGAGGGAGGCGAAGATCTCGCCACAGACCCCATAGAATTGGGAACTAGGTTATAAATACTGTATAATGTCCTCACTTTGAGAAAAAAAACCAAGAATAGTATCAAGAAGACTGTGTAATCTCTTCATAATCTTCAATACAGTTCTCAAGACCAAGAGACTCCATTAAAAAGTGGATTAGCCGAGTTCCCGAGTTGGTGAACCACTATAAACACTCTGTGTAATCACCCAGTCATCCCAAAAATTCTATTTCCTAGAGCTCTCCAACACAGATTGAACTGAATCCAACCATTCCACACACTCTATTTTAACACCACTGCTCAATCGTGATAGAAACACCATCAAAAAGAACATAAATTGATTGAGTAAAATAATAATTTGAAATACTAAAGTATCAGGGTTACCCTTTCAATTTCACACAGTAATTATTAATAATCCAGTTTTCGAACTCAATTGAGAATCAGCTAAATAGTGATCATAATCGGAATATTTAGTGGTTAAAATATGGAAAACATCAAAGATATAATTAATAAATTATCTGAATAAATATGACGATTTACATATAGATCACAAACATTCCATCATGCTTAGAGTTTACGATAAATCAAGTTTTATAACAGGTAAACCTTATTTTATTGTAAATAATAAATCAACTATCTTCTGAAAATTCTAATTAATTAATTTAAGTATGGAATAACCAGTTATTTGACTCGCATGAAATCTCAAGCATTCGATGTATATGACACAACGAATCAATAAATTATACATAACAAAATTTTTACTAAAAGACAAGTATTAAATCATAAGAATAAATCATGCTTAACTTCTCCACTTCCCACTTTTATGTCTGACATAACTTCTCATCCACACTCTCTCTCTGGTCCATTCTCCATTCTTCTACCTCAACTTTTCCTTTCTTCTCTCATTGAACCTAAAAATTATTCCTAGTTTTGGTTAAATAGTTGTGCATTGCCTCGCATGGGCCATTGTTAGTATTGTAAGACCACATGTATTTATTGTAAATTTATAATAGATTATTGTCTATCATGTTGAGTTTGGTAAAGTATGGTTAAAAAGCTTTTTTTAAAAAAAATTGAAGTATAAGTAATTGAGACCTGTGGGAGACTTGACATTTTTGGAGTAATCACATTTAAAAGTTTTTGAGTGAAAATAACCTCAAAAAGGGATTCAGAGTATCGAAAAATTTAAACAGAGAAATACAAGATGCATTATGACACAAAAAGATCAAAAATAACACAAATAGAATAAGACAAAGAGTTTGAGATATCTGAATGCAAGATTTCCATTCAGACGCAACTTAAAAATGTTGGATATTGAGTTGGCACCCGTCCGGACACAAAATTTCCATTCGGACGGACGCATGATTTTGGACATGATTTTATCTCCGTGCCAACTAACCTTTTTTGGACCCTATAAATACCATAGGGATCAGTTTTTAGTGTTTGTTTGCACATTCTAACCCTAAAGCAACCTAAGGGAGGCCTAAAGAGAGAATGAAGAAGAGGAGAAAGAAACAAATCAAGCTAGAAGAGAGAATATCTACTAGTAGGCAATTACACCAAACCCTTTAGAAGAAATTTTCTTCAGAATTAAGGTAGGAGTGCTATTATGTATATATTCTTTAACTCGAATCAGTATGCATATTATAGATCTATAATTGTTTTGGATTTATTTCAAAAGTATGATTCATCTTGTTGACAAAATACCTAATTTACATTCAATTATATGTTTTTGATTCGTAAATCTTAGATCTAGAATACTGTTAAATTAATAATGTTTCTTGGCGATATCATGCATTTTTTTTGTAGTTTCATCTGTTTTAAGAATTGTGAAGCCGTTATTCATGGTACACGTGGATTTATTGGAAAACATGAATTCAATCTCTTGTATGGGTGGGTTGGTGAACTTGAATGAACTCGAACTTATTTCGCCGAGCGTTTAGATAAGTTTCTTACCTCGAGGGATTTGAAGGTTTTCTATCACTCGTAATGGGGTGTTGATTCCTTGTAGGCGGTGTTTTAAAATTGGTCCAGTCCGACGGGTTGACTTGGGAACCTGGTGAACCGGACCCTAAATTAGGTCGTCTCATCAGTTAGATCGTTCAAGCACAAAATCCGCCCAAGACTCATTGAACTGGACGGCCTTTTGGGTAAATAGTTCAAACCATGCAGGTAACTTCAAACCGGTTGAGTTAGTTAAAGTTATATAAAATCATTTATAATCTCAATACAATTCAATTCAATTCAAATCAAATCTCAAAACAAAATGAGATTTAAAGTACAATACAATTCAAACCGAGATTTAAAGTTAGTTAAAGTACAATACAATTTAAATTTCAAAAGATAAATAAAATGACTTTTGTAATTCGCGGTTGAGATCGTTTTAAATTTTACGTTAAAGTTAATCTAACGGTTAATATTAACACCCCAAATTTAATATGAAAAATAAGCCCCTAAGGGTGTGTTTGGAGTGACTTTTTAAAAGTACTTCTAGGTATTATTTCTCATAAGTACTTTAAAAAAAAAATAGTGTTTAAAACCGCCCCACTACTACCTCTAACACCACCGCTCCACCACCGCCACCACCACTGCCACCCCCACCCCCACCACCATCACTATCGCCACCCTACCATACCCACCACCCCACCACCACCACCACCACCACCACCATCGTCGCTGCCACCACCTTACCACCACCATTGCCCCACCACCACCCCACCATCATCACTACAACCACCGTTCCACCACCACCATCACTTCCACTGCCCCACAATCATCACTGTCGCACCCTACCATCATCACTACCGCTGTCGCACCTTACCACCATCGCTATTGTCCCACCATCACCCCCACCGCCCCACCACCCCCATGACCATCACAACTACCACACACCATTGCCACTGCCCTACCTCCACCCCCACCCCACCCTCACTGCCCCCACCGCCACCCACCACCACCATGGCCACCCACCACCGATTGCTACCATCTTCCTCCACGACCACCACCCACCACCATCGTCATCTTATTCTTATATTTATTATCATTACCACCATCATCCCACTACCACCGTCAGTACCCAACACCACCCATCACCACCAGCCACTGTCATCTACCACCACCATCTATCATCGCCCACCACTACAGCCACCTACTGTCACCTGCCCTTACCATGCTTACCATCGCCGCCATTCGCTACCACCCATCACACTGTCGTCTAGAAGCACTTATCGTTGCCCACCACCACCATCATCACTGCCCACCATCACCGTCGTCGTCCCACCATCACCACTTCCAACCACCATCACCGTCATTGTCGTCTACCATCACCCACACCTACCACCACTACGGTTGCCACCCACGGCTACCACTACCATTATCGTCACTCAAAACCCACTACCACCATTACCATCACCATCACCATCATCATTGTCACCCACGGTTACTACCACTAGCACGGTCGTCGTCTTACCCACCACAACCATCACCGTCTCCCATCATCACCACCGTCACCCACCACCACTACCATCGCTCACCCCCCACTACAATCGGTGCTTAAATTTCTTTATCTCTCCTCTATGTTTGTAATTTAATTTTAGGTGTGAATACAAATATGTTGACATTTTTTTTATTACTCCGTGCCTTCAAGCACGGGGAATAACCAATATATATATATATAGGCATTTTAGCTCTAATCGTAAACTGCTCAGATCCTTAGATCTCACACTTGTCAGCCCATCTCTCTCTCTCTCTCCACTTTCAGACACTCAAACTCTTCTCTCCGTTTCTTGATCGTCTCACCACCATTATTAATTTGTTCGTGGCCGCCTTCTAATCATTCATTCTTATCACATTTTGTTGCCTTGAATCATAGTAATGTCAAGGTTTTATTATAATACCCTCTTGCATTTCCTTCAGGCGTTGCATCATTTTGTCACTACTTGAATTGTGTAACTGCAATATTTTGGAGATAATGATTGTTCTGTGTTTTGAAATTGTATTTGTGACTGCTATTTTTGGTTAATTATTTTGTGAATATATAACTAATTTCAGATTTTGTGGACTGAATTCAGTAAAAAATTTGAGAATTTTATTGGTTGAGATTGATTGAATCGTAAACATACATATGGGTTGGTCTATTGTTATTGAATCGTAATTTGGAGTTCTCAGTTTCTCTCTGCTTCAATTACTTTTTTATTTTTTTCACTCTACTTCGATTACTGGTGCAAAGGTTCAGAATCTCTAAATCAAGACGTAATAGCCTGTTAGGGGCACGTGGCAGAGGCATGTGTCAAAAAGGATCCCGACTTAACAACCGTCCAGCACGTCAAGAGGAAGCATGGCCTGAAAATAAATTAGAGCAGGTCTATTAGACAAAGACTTCAACGTCATTTGGTCCTAATTTTCTAAATTATCTATTAGAGAAATGATCTTTAAAGTTTCAAGCAAAGTAGGTCCTCCCCCATAACTCCTTATTGGAAGGAAGCTATTGATTGTAAAATTGAATCAATTATGAGAAATCATACATGGAAATTGGTGGATCTTCCACCAGGTAACAAATATTTAGGTTGTACATGGATCTTTAAAAAGAAAATAAAAGTCGATGGATCTATTAACAAGTATAAAGCTAAACTTGTAGCCAAAGGATACATATAAAATGAATGATTGAATTATTTCGACACTTATTCACCAGTTATTAAAATAACAATCATTCAGATGCTAATTGCTATAGTTGTTTTGAATGGTCATGAGACACATCAAATGGATGTAAATACAATAAGTACCAAAGCAGTGACACGAGAAATTTGACAAAACAATATTGTCAAGCGAGTTTAAAATAAATGAGTGAGAGAAATTTTTATATGTCAAGAACACTCATAATTGATACGTTATTATAAGTCTTTATACAGACGACATGCCAATTATAGGCAACAATAACGATATTATTAAAGCTACCAAACAAATGTTGACTAATAAGTTTGAAATGAAAGACCTAAGTATTGCTGACGTTATATTAGTGTTTACACCCAAAAATAACGAGATCAAATTGTGACACGTGGAAGGGATTCGATGATCACAAGAGAGTCTGTGAGAGTCCATGATTGAAAGAACGGTTAGAAGAGTAAGACTTTTAGAATTTCGAGAAACAAGAAAACGTGACATCATGAGTCGCCAGTTGAAAACGGTTCAGCACAAATTCACGTATCTCAAGGGACAAGGCCATGATCACAAGTAATGGCAGAAAAAAATGGATCAACGTTTTAGAGTCATCTTTATAAATAACAGAGGTCGTGCCACTAAGAAAAGATCCCACGATCAATTACAAACACTCTTCACATAGCCAATCTTCATTTTTTACTTGTTTCTTGCTTTCGAGCAATTTTTCTTTTCTTGCAGTCCATCACTCTAGTGATCATTTTTTTATTTAATGTTTAGCACAATATTCACTTTACCTTCCAGATTTAAATTCAGTGTACTTGCTGCTTTTCTTTTTTACTGTTTTCCTTAAAGTGTCGTTCATATGTTTCTATTTGGTAAAATTATTTAAATTTCTTGAGCCTTAAGACATAAAAAAGAACCTAGAGGTAATTTTACGCCTTGCTACATTCGCCTAAACAATCACTATTTTAGAACCCCACGTCGGTTCGAGTAGGTAAGGTCGTACGTGTTTGGATTTTAAGTTCACCTAGATTTTGGCAAGCCTGCAATTTGAAAATAAGCCAAACAATTAGGAATTAAAATTTCTAAAACGTCAGATAAACTCACGTTATCTCAATCTCACTGTATTCATAAAGTACTTGATAAGTTCAAGAAATATGAGATAAATCCTACGAACACCTATCGATGTTAATATTCATTTTTCTAAGAATAATGATGAAAGTATATTTTAAGTCTAATATACATCATGAATTATACTCGTCCGAATATAACATACTCTGTGAATAAGTTAAGTCGATATGCAAGTACGTGAAAAGTTATTAAGTTCAAAAATAAAGAATTTTTAGTTTGAATTAAATTTTTTTTTATGATTTGTTTTTTGTCAGGTAATTTGGTTTTATTCTAAAGAGCTACATGAACTTAAAAAGTGAGCTTAAAATATAGAGTTGATAATCACAATCATTGATTTCACTGTGAGTCCAGTATTTATAAGGAGTCACTACTTATTAAATAGTTGTAATTATAAAATCTATATTTTAAGTTTAAATAGCATTTTCCTATTCTAAAACTTGGGCTTCAGATTTGAGTTGCACGGTCTAGGGCCCGGCCCAATCAGGCCTAATCATAAAGTTTCCGATTAATTCACGAGGAACCACGGATCAGCGCTGAGTAGTGTCGTGCCAGCAAAAATAGACGTTAGAAAACGTAACGGCTAGTACTCTTTAATTTTTAACTTCAAAAATTAAAAAAAAAAGGATTTCATTTATCAGGCCCTCTCTGTTTCTTTCCAATCTCAGAACCCTTCTCTTGCTTTCTTCCACTTTAGCTCTCTGAGAATCTCTCTCTCTCTCTCTCTGTGTTTTGAGTTAAGGGATCTTGAATTTTCTTGAGAATACCAAGCAACCCCGCAAACCCATTTCAGCTCTCTTTCTCTCTCTCTCCACTGATATACACATAAACTCCAAGTTACAGTCTACTCTTCATCCAAACCTTGAACTTTCTGTTTGGTCTCCGAGAAATCGGCAGAAAAATTTCTAGGTCTTTTTGTAATGGCACCAACACCTCATGGTAAATCTAATCCATTGGCTCCAACACCATCAAAATCAAATCAAACCCAAGCAAAGACACCCCAATCAAAGCAACGCCTAAACTTCAACGCAACCAAACCCTCTCCAAACACCAACTCTGCAGTTAAAGAAACCCCACCAGCCGATCACCCAGTTGAAGTTATTGGGCGAATCCGGGACTACCCGGACCGAAAAAACAAGCCCATCTCAGCATTGCAAATCAACCCAGACCGCCAGTCCCTTAGAGTTAAAACCGATATTGGGTATAGAGATTTTGGTCTTGATGGTGTATCTTTATCAGAAGAGGAGGATCTTGATGGGTTTTACAAAAAATTTGTGCAGGCAAGAATCAATAGTGTTAAACTGGGGGCTAAATGTACTATCATGATGTATGGACCGACTGGTTCAGGCAAGAGTCACACAATGTTTGGGTGCGCAAAGCAGCCAGGGATTGTGTATAAGTCTTTGAGGGATATCTTGGGTAAAGGGGATGCAGAGAATGGTGGTAATGATCAGAGTGTGTGTGTTGGGACATTTGTTCAAGTCACTGTTTTGGAGGTATACAATGAGGAGATTTATGATCTGTTGTCGAATAATACTGGTGGAGGGTTTAGTCTTGGGTGGTCAAAGGGAAATGCTTCCAAGGTCAGAATTGCTCTGTTATTATTAATTGAATTTATTTTTTTTGGGTTGTTAGTCTGAATTGGCTATATCAAGAACAGTATAATTGAACATGTCCCATAGAATTGGCTAATCTGTTTTCTGACTTTTAGACTATGTCCCAATTTTAAGATTCAGGAGAATGGTACAAATTTAGCATGATTTACTGTAACTTCCTTCTTATTGAATGAAAGGGTAGTGCTGTTCTATATATGAAGCTATTTTATGCTTGTATATGTTGTGTTTTGTTAGTATGGTGAAAAAGAGATGATTAGAAACTTGGGCCATATTGTCATGATATATATGTTTTGCATGAACTAAAATTTGACTAATGCTCTAATAATGACATTGTTTTTGCTATCAGACCATGCCTATGGTATGGTCTGATAGCAAAACGAAGGGACATGACACCAATTTTAACATATGTAATGAGTTGTCATTTAAGAGTTTGTTTTTTGTAGGTGAGACTTGAAGTGATGGGAAAGAAGGCAAAAAATGCAATGTTTATCTCTGGAAATGAAGCTGGAAAGATATCCAAAGAGATTCAAAAAGTGGAAAAACGAAGGGTTGTCAAAAGTACACTTTGCAATGAGAGGAGCTCTCGAAGCCACTGCATGGTTTGAACTTTTTAATACTTTCCAGAGTACAAAAACCTTATTTCAGATTTATATCTGTATGAAATGTAACCTTCTTCTATATATTTGTCAGATTATTCTTGATGTACCGACAGTGGGAGGACAGCTTATGCTTGTTGACATGGCAGGTTCTGAGAATATTGAACAAGCTGGACAAAATTGTTTGGAAGCAAAAATGCAGGTAGAATTTTTCATGACTTTTGTTTTTTTAAATTTTTCAAGTTGTTTCCAAGACTTTTCTTTTCCTTTGAAGTATGAAGGCAGTATGTTAGTTTTTTATGCTAATATTTTCTTTTTTGAACAAGTTGTTAATCTGTTTATGTTTTCCTTGAAATCACAGACAGGAAAGATTAACCAAGGAAACATAGCTCTGAAGAGAGTGGTTGAATCTATTGCAAATGGTGATTCTCATGTGCCATTCAGAGACAGCAAGTTAACCATGCTTCTGCAGGTGCCTTCTGTTTACATGCTTTCAGCTATGACAGTTAGCATGACTTCTCCTTTTTGTTTCATCTGTTTGTGTTGATATATGATACTCTTGGTTCAATTGGTTTAGGACTCTTTTGAAGATGATAAGTCTAAGATTCTGATGATATTGTGTGCGAGCCCGGATCCCAAGGAGATGCATAAGACCATCTCAACTCTGGAATATGGTGCTAAAGCAAAATGTATTGTCCGTGGTCCTCACACACCCATCAGGGAGAAAGGTACTGAAGATTCTTCATCAGCGGTTATTTTGGGATCAAGAATTGCAGCTATGGACCAGTTTATTTACAAGCTACAGATGGAGAGCAGGCTCAGAGAGAAAGAGCGCAATGAAGCCCACAAAGAGCTTATGAATAAAGAAGAAGAAGTTTCGGCACTAAGGGCTAAACTTGCAGTCGTGGAAGGGAAGGGATCTGGGACAAATGAAGAGGAGATCAACATGAAAGTAAATGAACGGACCCTGATGCTGAGAAGTGAGTTGGAGAAGAAAATCGAAGAATGCCAGAAAATGGCAAATGAATTTGTTGAAATGGAAAGGAGGAAAATGGAAGAAAAGATATTGGAGCAGCAACAGGAGGTTGAAATGCTGAGGCGTCGCTTGGAGGAAATTGAGTCTGAGCTTTGCCGTTCTAGGGATGAAAACAGATCATCAGACATAGATGGAAGTAGCTTCGCTAGCAGGTTGTTGGAGATTTATGCTGATGAAGATCCAGGGATGGTGAAATCAATGGATTTGGATAAATCAATGGATATGGGCATGGGGAAACAAGCTGGGATGCTTCATAAAACAGAAAACAATGTTATTCAGGCAATTTTGAGTTATCCTCATATAATCAGTTCAAATGAAGAAGAAGATCATGATGTATTTGAGCCAAATTTTGCCAGCAAATCAAGTTTGAGTACTGTATTTGAGGAAGAAGAAGAAGAAGAGGTGGATGATATAGAAAAACCCGTGGATGAAGAAGTGCAGAAAGAGGTAATAGAGGAAAAGACAGTATGTTCTAGCAGGCTGGCTGATAGTTCTAACCCTGCATTTAACTTAAACACGGGTTCTTTTGCACCATCTACCCTAACTTTTGAAGCCACGCCAGATTTGTCAATTCAGAATTCAGAGGAAACTTACTATTTTAGAGATAGAACAGAGGAGAAGCACTTGGGATCTAGATTTATAAGTGAGCCTGAAAATGCCAAGGATACAGCTTTTTCTAGGCAAACAAGAATCCAAAACATATTCACACTCTGCGGGAATTATAGACAGCTCCCTCAGGATAATAGAACCCCAATTCCTACAGAAACAAGGTTTGAAAATAATAGTGGTTCTCCATCACCTCCTGTGAGGACAATTGGAGAGGATTCTTCTCTGATAAAGTATTCTAACGAACCATCGCCACTTCAGAAAAGTGTCTCCGGGGATCTCTTGGCATCAGGTAAACCTGAAAACAAACAGAAACATACAGAAAACCTGATGAAGGAAATCAGGGGTTCTGATGAGATAGCACTGGATTCGAAGGAGAACTACAACCCATTAAATCAAAACATTGATGAACTGGAAGTATACCTGAAATGGGAGGCGTCAAAGGAAAATCCTGGGAAAATTGTCGCCAAAATAAAGATTGTAAAGGATTCAACCCTTGCTGATCTGCGGAAGCTAATTGAAATCCATCTTGGTGCAGATAATCAAGCATTCACTTTTCTGGTACTTGGGGTATGTTATTCTTCATTTAATGTTTTATAATGTTTTTGTGAAATTTTTCCAATTACTATTTGCTTATTTAGAAAGACTTTCTTTTGGCATAAATCTTCATTAGTAATGTGTTTAGCTTGTCGTTCATTTTCTATCTTTTCGGAGGATAAATTACTGTATTTCGCAAAGGAAATGAATATCTTCCACTGTAAGGGCATGCATAATGGGATCATTGCCCTAAGTTTCCTACTTTTATTAGGAAGTTGGATGCAGCATGACTTTGGAATCTTATGACAACAACCCAAATACATGATAAATCCTGAATAATAATTCCTGTGGTAGCCTTTCTCCAAATTGTAATGTATGTGCTTGGGTGTGTGGAATTTGGGTTCTTGTTTGGTTTCTTGCATGTATTGTTCTTTGCTTTTTGGTGTTAAGGAAATGAATATCTTCCACTGTAAGGGCATGCATAATGGGATCATTGCCCTAAGTTTCCTACTTTTATTAGGAAGTTGGATGCAGCATGACTTTGGAATCTTATGACAACAACCCAAATACATGATAAATCCTGAATAATAATTCCTGTGGTAGCCTTTCTCCAAATTGTAATGTATGTGCTTGGGTGTGTGGAATTTGGGTTCTTGTTTGGTTTCTTGCATGTATTGTTCTTTGCTTTTTGGTGTTAAGAGGAATGACCTATTTTCTCATGTTTTTTCTTGCTTGTTTGATGGCTTGATATTGGGTCTGCTTGAAAGGTTTTTTCCCTTGTAGTTCTTTTGGTTTTGTGCGTCTTCCTGAGATTGAGCTTTATGGCTTCCTGTAATCTGGTTTTTAGAGAATTAAATAAAGCTTATGCCAAGAAATAGAGAAAAGGAAGCTCACACACCAGAATTTGTTTCTCACCTTGTTGCTCCTTTTGCTTTAATGTGTCTGTCTGCCTTTAGATCAAGCCTTAATTCCAAAAAGGCTCCGTTATCTCTTTCCTTTAGAGACATTAATGCTTATGGAACACCCTTCCATAAATACACTGGGAATGTTGTCCAAGGACCAAATATTGAACAGGATCCAGTTGGGTAATTACAGAGGTCTTATTTTTCTTGTCACCGTTTATGTCTTGTGCTTGTGTATGTATACACTTTTCTCATGGGAAATGCTTGGACTTTGTGTATATAGGATCCCTCTGGAGCTCCAGTCCCTAGAGAGAAGGAGACAACAACTCAGACAAACAAACTTCCAATTTGCAACAACCAGTTGCGTGGCCACCTGGCTTGCTTGCGTCCAGTGAAGGGAGTCCAATGCCCGAGTCATCTCCCATTCAGCCCTTTGGAAAATAAACTTTCGGTCACTTCAAATTCAAATTTCAAGCTGCAAAGCGATGATTTTTCACCTAAAGTAGCACAACATGTGAGTTCTACACCATTCGTTGCTGTTCAAAGACAGTAGTTGCCATGTTTGAACATGCTTCTGTGAGTTTTGTGCAGCTACACATTGTAATCATCCTAAATATGTGTACTCTTGGTACATTCAAATATGTAATTTTGGTTCATTCTTATACGAGCACCTTTTGAAGTAGGTGTCCATCCAGCAGCACTTCTGTAATTACTTACATATGTATCGTAATATGTTTTTTTTTTGTTATGAATCATTTTTGTTCTTGTTTTGAAAAGTTTGGTCGTTCATATATGGCAATGTGTTTTCTGGTTAAATGGTATATGTACATGTTGTTCTTGTTTCGAAAAGATTGGTGTTTTATACAATACACGGCAGTTTGTGTTTTCTGGTTATATGAATGTAAATTGAGTGTCACTTTTCCAATACTATATACAGCAATAAGTGATTTGAAAAGATGTGTTTTATATTTTCAGCTGAATCAAACAAGATTATGACTTGTTTTGTTTTTATATGCTCGATCTGTTTATGATTTGTGGTAATGAATCTTGTCATTTTTTAACTACGTATCTAATAATCCACCTTATTTTGCTAATATCTTTTAGTTACTAATGGCACTAATGGATTGTGTATAAACTACCACCCCTATGCTTGTATTGAATTCAACTGCTTTTATCAGCAATTTAATTTCTATTCCAACATTATTACTAGGGATGGCAGTGGACCGAAGCGGGGGCGGGGTGTAGTCTCCATCCCCGTATCCGCTTCAAATAACTCCGTCCATCCCCGATTCACTCCCATTAACGGGTATATTTTTCATCCCCGCCCCGTCCCTGCCCCCGCCCCTGTCCACCTTATCCGCCCAAGCCCAAGTCAACATAATCCAAAATTTTAAATAAATCTAACATTTTAAATAATTCAACATAATTAAATAAATCTAACATAATTTTTGACATAATTAAAAACTTGTCATTTACAACATAATCCAACATAAAATAATTAAAACATTGTCTCCCATGTAAATCCAACACAATATAATGCAACACAATATAATGTAAATAACATAATTCAACATAAAAAAATACAAAAACACAAAGATCTACACTTTTACAAGCCAAAAACATGAAGAAAAAAAAAGTCAAAAAACAAAACAATTTTCAAAAGAAAAAATCATTCAATAATATGTAGATTTGTATTCACAACAACATGTATATATATAAAATAATAATAATAATAATAACGGGTAAAGCGGAGCGGGAAAAAGCGGGGCAGGGAGGGGCGGGGCGGGGGTAAGTGTCAGTTCATCCCCGCCTTCATCTCCGCACGGGTTTATACGGGTATTCTCGTATACGTCCACCGTCTAATATGTATGGTCCATCTCCGGTCTAAACGGGACGAGTTTAAACGAATACCCATTTTTACCCGGTCCATTGTCATCCCTAATTATTACAACCAATTTAAAGTCATTATTGCTTCCCATTTAGGGTCCAAACTTTTCATTTTGTCGGGAACAAAAAAATACTTTTGCTGCCAAAAGTGTTAGAAAGGTGAATTCAATTGTATTCCTTAATGTTATCCCGGAGCTAGAGGTAAGATGAAATATTTTTGCATTCTTATGGGAATGATTCAAGGTGGGTCAGAACGAGCCAGATTGCCAAAGCTTTAGGGAAACCTATCAAGGTTGACAACAAAACAGCTGCAGCGGAGAGAGGAAAATATGCCAGAATATGTATTGAAAGAGACCTCAATAAACCGTTGATTCCAAATTACAGACTTGGAGGAAGACTATATAGGGTGGAATATGAGTGCATTCACTCAATCTGTTTCAACTGCGGGAGGGTGGGCCACAAAGAATCGTATTGCCCTTTTTCCACGGTCAGAGCTAACCCCCCAGATTCTGCCGGAAAAGTTCCCACACCGGAAACGGTCACACCCAAGAACGCTACAACCACTGCTAGTGCAGAACGGCTATCTGCTTCTTCGTACGGAGAGACAGGGACATCCCGAAGTCAGACTGGAGAGGATGAGTTTGGGCCTTGGATGCTAGCCCAACCAAGGAGAAGAAGATGACAAATTAAGAAAAAAGATTTTGGGCCTACCATGACCCAAAGCCCAAACAGATTCAAAGCTTTGGAGACTCAAGCCCAAGAGAAAGACATGTACGAAAACCAAAACCAGTGTAGAGTAACCATCACCGAAAAGAACCCCAAGCCTGGTTCAAGAAGAACTAGAGATCATGTAGTTAATACTGTTTGGACCCAAATTCCTAAAAAAAGTTCTGATCCCTCGTCTTCCACTCAGAAATCCAACGAAGGCCAAGGTACCTTGGAATACACAACTAATCCAGCGGTAAGAATTTCGCCTGTGAACCAACATCCCTCTGTCTCCTCGACTTCTACCCCCACCCACCTCCAAATCCCTCTAACCCTATCCCTTCCAAATCACACAAACCTTACATCCCACCATTACCATCAGAACGTCGACCGAGAAACACTTCCTGGAACCCTCAAATTACCTAAACCACCTGACCCAAATGGAGGTAAACCCACTGAGATTTTACAACCTGGACTCGATCCCAATAGATCTGATGTTCAGAACGAGGAAAATGAGCAAATGGCTTGTGAATACCAACTGGGTGATCAAGGAGATATCACTAGAGATACAACTGTGCTCCCTCAGGAATATCACGAGCAAATCTGTTGTGGTCTCGATAGCACCGGGGGTTCCCTTCATGGAAAGGGTGAACCAAATAAGGGCCATCTTGGACCTGAATGATAACGCCCAACTTCCTCCCCTTTTGATGATGCACTCCATGAAGATCTTAACCTAGAACTGCAGAGGAACTGGTAACGAAAGATTTTAGAGAGCTTTCGGTGACATGTTTAGAGCTCATAAGCCTAAAATTGTTGCACTCATGGAAACAAAAGTCCCTAGTTCTCAACTAGGGAACTTTTTCTCCCAATTTGGGCTGACTATGTTCGAAAGAATAGAACCTGAAGGAAGAGCAGGGGGAATATGGCTTTTGTGGGATCCCACACTTGTGACAGTGAACATCCTTCAGTCGACTGCCCAGGTCATTCATGCACACATTTCACGTCTTGATTTTGATGAATGGCTTTTTTTAGCTATTTATGGTAGTCCCAACCCCTCCAATAGAGACCAACTTTGGGACAACCTAAGCCAAATTGGTGATAACTACTCTTACGGATGGATGGCCGCTGGGAACTAAATGACTTCTCTAGTAACTCAAAAAGAAGAGGGAGACAAGCAGACCACAACAACAGAACTAGGAAATTCAGAGAAAGAATCAACAAATGTGGCCTCATTGACCTTGGGTGCAGCGGTCCAAGACTCACTTGGAATAACAAGCGAAAAGGATTAGCAAACACCAAAATTAGACTGGACAGAGCCTTGGCGAACGCACAATGGACCACACAATTCCCAGAAGCGACGGTCCGCAATCTTCCTAGAACCTATTCAGACCACTGCCCACTTCTTATCCAAATGAAAGGTATTTCTCCTCATGTTTCTTTACCTAGACCTTTTAGAATGGAAGTTGCTTGGCTTACAAGGCCTGACTTTAAAAATGTGGTGATCGATACGTGGAACCAGTCTAAAAACTCCCTAATTCAAGCTACCAATAATTTTGGAAAAAATGCAAAGGAGTGGAACTCTACCGTCTTTGGAAACATATTCCGAAGAAAAGAAGAGTTATGGCTAGACTAGAAGAAATACAGAAGTTCCAGAATTTGATCGTATTCGATGAGGAGTTGTTCCTCAAGTCTCTCTAGGTTGTGGGTGTGACTTGAGGAACAACTCCTCATCGAATACGATCAAATTCTAGAACAAGAAGAAATTATTTGGCATCAGAAATCAAGGTCCAAATGGATCAAACTAGGGGATAGAAATACAAAATATTTCCATGTATCCACTATAATTAGAAGAAAAAAAAAAAAGACCCCAAAGTCTGAAAAGTTCCCAAGGTATTTGGGTATCCGAAAAATCAGAGATTAAAAACATAATACAGGAGTATTTTAAAGATTTATTTGGTTCTGATAATTCACTTGATCCAGTGGACCTCATCAACTATCCTCACCCTTCTTTGAACCTGGTTGACCATCAAATCCTTGAAAACAATGTCACTGATTATAAAATCAAGAAAGCTATTTCTAATATTGAGGCTTATAAAGCCCCAGGACCAGATGGCCTACAGGCCATTTTCTATCAGAAATATTGGGATGTGGTGGGGGAGTCGGTATGTAATTACATTAAAGATATCATTAAATCAAGGATATGCCCCAAAGAGATAAATGTAACGTGGATCACATTAATCCCCAAAATCGATAACCCAGTCATGGCCTCACAGTTTAGGCCAATAAGTCTTTGTAATGTGAGCTATAAATTCCTTTCCAAACTTCTTGTGGCCAGACTCAGACCTTTCGTTGATAAACTTATCAGTCCCAACCAAAGTAGTTTCATACCAGGGAGACAGACCATTGATAATGTTATTATCACTCAAGAGATCATACATACAATCAAAAGGAAAAAAAGGAACATGGGTGATATGGTTATCAAAATTGATCTTCAAAAGGCCTATGACAGGATTAGCTGGCCTTTCCTACATCAGGCACTTATTGATTTTAATTTCCCTGTTTCTTGGATTGAGATCATTATGAGTTGTGTCACAAGCTCTTCCCTCTGTATCTTATGGAATTGTGAACCTCTTAGCCCTATCACACCTAAAAGGGGGCTTAGGCAGGGTGACCCTTTGTCACCCTACCTCTTCACACTTTGTATGGAAAAACTGGGTCAATTGATTATTAAAAAAGTTGAAGACAGACGTTGGAAAGGTATTAAAGCTTCTAGAAACGGTCCTTCTATCACTCACCTCTTTTTTACGGATGATATTATCCTTTTCTCCAGGGCTTCTGAAAGGGATGATTAAGGAAGTTTTGGAAGAGTTTTGTTCTATCTCAGGACAGAAAGTTAGTCTGAAAAAATCTAGGGTATTTTTTTCACCAAACATTCACAAAAGTAGAGCTAGGAACCTTAGCAGAATGAGTGGCCTGACTTTAACTGAAGATCTAGGTAAATACCTAGGAATCCTAATTCTTCATCAAAGAACTAACAAAAATACCTATAATTACCTGGTTGAAAAAGTCCAAGTAAAGCTTAGTGGATGGAAGGCCAAAAATCTATCCATGGCAGGGAGAGCAACGCTGATTAAATCTGTCACTTCCACCCTCCCTAATTACACCATGCAGACCACTTGGCTCCCACAATCCACATGTGATAAAATTGACAGACTCAACAGGAATTTCCTGTGGGGGGATACAGAAGAAAAGAAAAGGGTGCACCTCATAAATTGGGACACTGTCTGTAAACCTAAGGAGATAGGAGGCCTAGGACTCAGAAAGTCAAGAGAAAGCAATCTGGCCACTCTTGCTAAGTTAGGCTAGAAAGTCAAGGAAAACAAAGACACCATGTTGGTGAAAGTTATTAAAGAAAAATACATTAAAAACACCTCACAAGAATGGGAACAAAAATCCAATAGTTCCACAATTTGGAGAGCTATTCTTAAAACAAAACAAATTGTTAAGGAAGGTACTAAATGGCTCATTGGAAATGGTCAAAACATATCTTTCTGGACTGATTGGTGGTGTGGAGATACTTCTATTGTAAACAGAATGCAGGTTCCAACCACAGCTGATCCCAACACCACAGTGGATAACTTCATCGACCACTCAAGTAACTGGAACTTGAATCACCTAGGTATGCTCCTTCCTCCCAATGTTATCTCAGACATTCAGCTCATTTGTATCCCCTGTAATAGTGATATAATGGATACACCATGCTAGGGACTTTCTAATAATGGTCTTTTCTCTGTTTGTACTGCTTATAAATGGATTACCAAATCCAATGAGGAAAGTAACCTATCAAACTTGAATTAGGACTGGATTTGGCACATGAAAATTCCACAAAAGCTAAAATTTTTCCTCTGTCTTGTTCAAAGTGACAGAATCTTATATAATCAACTCAGAGCAACTAGAAACATGACCAATGATGCAACTTGTGAGAGATGTAATGCCCACTGCGAGACTACTTTGCATATCCTAAGAGACTGCTCCGAAGCACAAGCAGTCTAGAGTGCTCTCTTAGGATACAACTGGACACTGAACCCCCATGTCAATGATCTCCATAATTGGCTCCTTGAGAACTACATTAAGAAAAGGAAAGAAAAATGGAAAGGTGTTGAATGGCCGGTTGTTTTTTCATCTATCATCTAGCATATTTGGAAGGATAAGAACAAGGAGTGTTTTGAAAAAATTAAAACTCCCCCAAAAATGCATGGCTTTTGGCAGAGGAAATTAACTTTGCCTTCCTTGGAAACATTGAGTGCAAAGATCATTACTCCGAGAATCTAATTAGTTGGTCTTTTCCCCCTGCAGGGTGGATGAAGCTGAATGTAGACAGATGCTCCAGAGGGAATCTCGGTCTTGCAGTAATTAGAGGAATTGTTAGAAGTGATCAAGGAGTCTGGCAAATTGGCTTTTACGGAAGGCTTCCCAACTGCTCTAGCGCTCAAGCTGAACTCTGGGCAATTTATAAAGGACTTCAGATCACCCAATCCCAAGGAATGATGAATTTTATTGTGGAAACTGACTCCCTGGATGCCCATAGACTTCTCTCATCAAGATTGGATGATTCCCACCCGGAGAGAAGGATCATCACAAAATGCAAGAGGTTGCTCACCCTTCTCAACTGCCCCATCCAGCACACTCGGAGAGAAGGAAACTTCTGCACTGACCACCTCGCAAATTTGGGTGTCAAGCAGAATGATCATTTGGTGATCCTCAACTCCCCACCTAGCTCAATGGGAGAGCTTTTGAGATATGATAGTGCTAGTGTCTCCTATGTGAGAGGCTTTTGTTAATTTTATGAACCTTTCCAATGTATCGAAAAAAAAAAAAACGAGCGAGTTTTATGGTTTTTCTTGAAATTTTTATGGGTTCAAACCTGCTAGTTCAAAGCAAACATTCTATAGCAGGTAGGAACTTTAAGGTAACTTCTTAGAATTGTTACGCCTAATCGTTCCTGATAAAATAAAAAATAAAAAAAGTTTTTCTCGAGACCTCTGTGGCTCCACCAATATGTGTGAATTGTTTCCATTTCTAATAGTAAGTGAAAACGAAAAGGAAAAACCTTAAAGAGTTTGGACCTTCATATTGAATAATGGTTAAAACCTGCCTCTATAATTTACAAACCATGAATTCTTCGTGAAATCTCATCACATTCATTCCCCTCATAGGCTTCCAAAACTGGATCCGGGCCCTTCTCTTGGTTCTTCATTCCACGCGCCGACCCGGGATCCGGGAATCGAGAATTTTCAGTCAATTCCTGGCCTTTTGATCTTGATGATCTCATAGACCCAACATTAGAAGATGCCTCTTTTGGCTTCTTTTTGCGAGACTGTTTTGCAACAACTACTGGTGGTTCTTGTTGGGGAGAATCCGACACAAGACTTGAATTCTTGAGCCGCCTCGGTCGGGTCGATGATTCCTGGGTCAGAGATTCGAGAATTGAATTCTTGTTCCGCCTAGGCTTGTTTCTGCCCAATGGGGCCCGGCCCGGAGATCCTACTGAACCATTGGAAATCTGGCGCCTGGATGGCTTCGTTTCACCGAAGATATTACGGGTCGGGGAATACGTCGGGGCACCGGATGACTTTTGCATATCCGAATTGCCTAGGAGCAACGAATCTTGAATAAAAATCAAAGTATGAAGTGAGTCCTAAATTTTCATTTTATTAGAGGGGGAAACAATTCTTCATTCATGTAATGGAAATAGAAAATACGAACTTTATTAAATAGCATTTCATGTATTGTTATAGTTAGAAAGTTTGAGTCTTCTTTAAGCCACCTGTTTACTAAACGTGTGAACCCGATACGACACAATTAATAAACGAATTGAGTATTTGTGAAGCAACTTAAAAGAAATACACGATACAACTCGTTTATATATTTGTTATATATGACACGATTTGTTAGACATAAATTAATAAACAAATCAGGTATGAGTGAAATATTTTTCTGACACGAACTCATTAAGACCCGACACATCCGTCTCATTCGACATGATTTACAGGCCTACTTGTATTTACCAAAAAGGAAAAAATCTTTGACCAACATTTTAGGATAAGTTTTTTATGACTTACTTGAGTTATTTTTTGCTTAAGTTAAGTTGAATAAGTCACAACATATTAAATAGTAGAGTTGTGGTATCTCCTCTCTCTCTCTCTCTCTGTTTTTTTCTTTTCTTTTCTTTTCTTTTTTTGGGAGGAGGGGGGCTAGAAAATATGATACCTTTGGCAGAATACTTGGTAGCATACGTTGGTAGAGTGTTACAATTTGATGCTCCAGATGAGGGTTCCGGAGAAGTTCCAAACTCATTCATCTACAAAATTCTAAAATAAGTTAATTAATCACTTATATAATTCAATGTAATATGATTGAGTTGATTAAAAAAGAACATAATGTATAATGTTTGGAGGGGCTTCATCCGCTTGAAATGACTAAGAAATAGACGTTATAAACATAGAGTCGCCCCAAGTCAATAAATAAATAATGCACAATACAGAAATAAGAAGTCATACATATTTTTTTATGAATTCCGATGAATCTAATCTATTCATTAAGTAAAAGGAAAAGGAAAAGGAAAAGTTTTTTTTTTTTTTGGGCAGCCACTATTTTGTCCCAAAACACATTAACATTTCCAAAGAAAATAATTATCAAAAGAAAAAGAAAGGGAAAAGAAAGGGAAAAAAAAAATGGCTTACCCAGCTTGGTGAACTTGCAGGTGTACATACCCATCCAATGTGGGCAAGATGTTTTACGTCTGTGGGGTGGCCTATCTGCATTTCTGGTTCTTTCTCATTCTCTGCAAATTTACTACAAACTATCATCCTTTTATTTAACTTTGTAAGCTTTGAAGAAAGAGAACATGGAAAAAAGGAATTCATACAGTGACTTAGCATATAGAAGAACTAGGGTAATATGTGCAATGCAGTCTGTTTTGTATTATGATTAAAATATTAATTGTGGTTAAAATATAAATGAGTAAGTGGTAGATTTATCGTAATTAAACTTTAGGGCAAACTTCACTTTACCCAGGTGATTTTAGAAACCTCCACATAACCCTCATATGCTTAATAGACTAAACCGTAAAATTACATTTTTCGTCTAAGTTAACCGATCATGCTCCTCACGCTCTAGAAGTGAGAGTTTTGACTACCATCCCAGCTGACCCAAAAAATAATCATCACCTGCTCTCTCTCTCTCTCTCTCTCTCTCTCTCTCTCTCTCTCTCTCCCCCCCCCCCCTCTTTCTCTCTCACAGTCCCTTTGTCGATCTCTCTCTCTTAATCACCCCCTTTTACTCCGGCAACCCACACACACGCAAACACACTCCGGCGACCCACACACAGAGAGATCGACATGAAAAGATGAGAAGAAATAGATGAGAAGAAAATTGAAAAACATGAAAAGAACCAATATTTTTACTTCATCTTCTTGGCGAATTTACAGTGATTACAAGTACTCTTGAGTGATGCGTGGTAGATTCAAATTTAAAAATCTCTCTCCAAAGTAGGGGTCAAACAGATTACAACTTATCTCTTATAAATAGTCAGAGGTCTTGCACAGTGGGTATAACTTTTTTTTTTTTTCTGAACAATTATTTCAAAAAAACCATATTAAAAAATTTGGGAGGAAAAAAGACAATGAGCTAGGGAACATACCAAATATTTGTGAGATGTATCTTAAACCTTTCAAGAGGCGCTTCACCTTTGTGGGCATTTTGGTAGAAGGATTTTTCTATGCTTCTAATTCTAATCCTTCAAAACAACATTTGTGAGAAATGCCAGGAAGAAACCGGCGTTGGTGACAACAAATTTACATAAAATTCTCCCTCCGGGACCAATTTTTTTGATTGAACCAACATGGTGTCATCTCTTCAGAGAGAGAGAGAGAGAGAGAGGAATTATGGTTGAACAAAAAGGTTTTGTTCAACCAAGTTTGTTTTTTCCTGTTTTGAATCAATTAAAACCAGTTGCTGAGCATAATTTTAGGGGAATATTCAGAGCAGTACAGCTACAAAACCCCATTCCTAATGGCTATTTCTGGCTTGAATGTTAAACTTCTTTAATGATACACAAACTAAATCTATTATTATCATTGGATTGACGGTAAATTTATATAATATTAAGATCCACTACTAATTTAATTATAATAATTGGTTTAATTAGAAATTGTAGTCGGTACATTTTGTCCAAATAGTATTCCTCTTTTGGGTTTCTTGCAAAATTTATAGTTGGATTCAAATATGCCTTAATTGTAGTATTTTTTTTCTTTATATACGAAACAGCAAAACTTTATTAAAAACTAAACCAAAACATCATTCCGGAGAAGAGGATCAAGAAATTCTGGTTCTTACAATTAGAAAAATACATTCAAAAGTGTTCTCCTAGAGGAATTGGGTGGGAAGAATTCAAACAAATATTAATAGCTTAGCATCTTGAAGAAATAAGATGTCTTGTGGATGAGTGAATTCCATAGTGCACTCAAGTACTAGTTATAAATACACCACCATCATACAAAAAGATTCGTAACCAGTGTACAAAAATCAACTCTCGTTTTTAACGGGTCTGATAGAGATAAGTGATAGATAACCTTACCTTTCTTTTGGAGAGATGAATCCCCATACACATCAGGTTTGAGCAATTACCTTGCAGAACTATCCTTGCTAGAGCGAGCTCGCCAACGCCTACTACTCCTTTTAGTACAACTACTACAACTATGACTAAAAATTATATTATTCCCTTTATGACCTAAAGCTAATTTCAGCATGTTAGGCTAGCCCTCTTTCTTTAAAAAAATGGAAAAGTGCTCCTCTTTTTTTCAATTATTTTAAGGCTTTGACTATTTTCGAAGAATCACTAGGGATAAAAGAATAGAACTCGTAATGTTGAAGGCTTCCACTCTATCTATATTGTTCGGGCATCTCCTTGACCGAAAGAGTACCAAAAAAGCTTGAATTTCCTCTTAATGTTAGTGCGAAGGGAGTCAAGGTATTCCCCTAATTCGCCATTGATAGATCTGACTATTACCTTTTTTTGTTGAGATTTTCTTATACAGCGAACTTGTTTAGGTCAAAGGTGTTGTAACAACCTTTATCAAGTCCAAATGATTGTCGACCACCAAATCCATTGGTCTGAAATATTCACCCCGGTCCATAAGCACAAATCCTCAGCACGGAATATAATCTCGAAGTACTGCAAAGACTAAAATATAGTATTTCATCCATAGGAAGAGAAAACAAAGCAAATAATATGAACATGTAGAACCCAATATCCAACTTCAATTCGGTTTGAGGTAGAATTTAATTGATAACATTCTCTGAATTTGATGTAAAAATGGATTTCATTCAAATGTATCCAATACAACATAAGTTTTTCCTAGCTATACAAAGAGGTTAACAACATGTCAAAATATAAGAACCAACCTCGCCCACCCTCGCCCAAGGATAATTACAAAATAAAAGGAAGGCGAGCGAAGAGGCTGTTACAGCTCTTGTTTGGGGAAATTGGACCTACTACCATCTTTTCGATATAATTCAAAGCCTTCCTGAAATTTTTTGTCTTGGCGCATCAGCAATTTGTAAGTTTTTAGCTCCTTCGGCCCAAAGTTCATGGCACGATCATTGAACTTCAACTCTGATGGGCACGACTTGTCAAATAGTTCTAGTCCACCCATCTTCATTTTGGAATTGGAGACAAGTTCCTGATGCTTTTTGAAAATTAAGGTTGTAAATCTCTCACTCTCACATCCAGAACTCCCTGGGGTTGGATCAACAGTAGAGAGTTTGCCTGAAAACGCAACTGGTTCATGCAAAGAATAAAACTTTTCGTTTTGAGAGACATAACTCGTCTCTTCTGTATCATCGGCAAGGGAAACAGCATGTTCATTATGAAGCCCAGAACCAGAAGTCGATGCAGCAACTTCATTGGCTACCTGCATGACTTTATTGCAGTGAAGTTCAAGCTCTGTGTTAGCAGACAATCCATCTGTTTCCTCTGCCTCATAAAGCTTACGAAGTATAATCAAAACACGAATAGGAACAATTGGTCCGACTAAAGCATCACTAGGCTGCGTTTTGTGTGACCACTTACTGCTACGACATGAAGGCTTCCGCAAGGGAAAATGAGGCAATTGGCCTTGATCCGGAATATCCAAAAATTCCGGGGATACCTTTTTGTGGTTCATAAGAACTTCAAGGAGGTCAGAGTAGGTGGAGAAAGCTGAACGTAAAATACTCATAGGCAAGCCAGCCCAAATGCTCTTTAAAGCAATATCATGTATGCTGGTTGGCAAGCCGATGCACTTCAAAACGTCGTAAATTGCAGGAGAGGATCTCAATTTGGTGAACCCATAAGCCTTCAACTTCTGACATATATGTTGATGGAAGTCTGACTCAGAAGAGTCCTTTCCGCCAGGACGTTCATCAAGCTTTCTGATTTTCTTAACCAGGACTTTGACAAGATTATCTTTCAAACTGCCCTCAAGATAGTCAAGTTTCAGGTACTGAAACTTCTTGGGAAAGTTATATTCCTCGTCACCTATTGCATACAGAAGAGAATCTTCAAAATGAAGCGATGACCCTTTGTGGGCTTCTGAATTATTCAAAAATTCCCAAGCGGCACAGTATGTTTGCAATTCAAGCTTTCCTGAGAACATCATCCTAATCACTGAAAATCCACCGAAACTATCTGGCTCATACAACTGAACGAGAGGTTTTTATCGAGGATGCCAAACCCCAAAACTATTTCTTTCTTCTGCCGCCAATCAATCCATTCAGAAAGAACATCCTTTGAGAATTCTTCGCTTAAAAGACAACTTCCACAGTTACAACCATGACCAGATAATGAGAGCTCCGAAGGGAGTCCCCAAGCACAAAAGGATTTGGAGAATTTTGAAATTTCAGAAGCAACACATCCTTTATTACCTGGTCCATAGCAAAAGGCACTAAACTCGCAATTCAAAAACGATCCCAGTATAATGCAATTGCCTGAATCAGATGCCCACTTATATCTATCATCCTTTGGGTGCGACCTTAAATCAGACAATCTGAACACGGTAATAAACGTCGGGTTATGAAGACCATGTGCCCACTGCAACACTGGCATCAGTGGCTTCCTTACATCACATAAAATTAGCAAGTAATTGGAGACCACAGTAAAATAAAATCCATCAGGACCCGTCTAACTAATGCAACAAATTGATCACTCCTCATAGGATTACCCATAACCAATCTGTCAATCTTCAGTAAAGAGGTGACACTGCATCCCTCTGACCTCGAATCAACTAAAAACACATTACTAGAATGAGCAACAATCAGAATTCTCGGATGCCAGCTAAATTCACAGCTTAACCACTGCCCCTTCTCCAAATCAATGAAATCACTCCACAAAATTCTTAGCTTCTTTCCCAAAAATCTCTTAATCAAACCCCTGGTTTTACAACAAGAATCCAAATCAAACAAGAACAATTCACCACTTTCTAGCAACACCACACACTCTTCTGGTAAGTGTGGACTCCAACAAGCATGAACAACAGCACAAGTCTTAAATAACTTACTACCCAAAAAATCTACTTCTACTCTCTCTACATCGGAATCGGTCTTTCTAATCCTAACTCTATACCAAAACACAGAGTACATTGTACATGCTAATAAATACCCAATAGTAATAAAACAAGACTTACCAGAACTAGAACACAAAATATCAAAATCGGCAACTGGGTTCACCAATAATCTCAGAATACGTTGATTCAACTTAGTTTCTGCCACAAAAACATCCCCACTGTCACCCAAAGCTCTAACATCCAACTGGGTATCTTTCACTGAGAGAATCACAAACCCTACTTGATCAGAGTTGTCGCCAGTAGGAAAAAACGCAACAACAGACGCTGTTCCAGGGCATCGGAGCAATTAAATGCGGTTGTGGAGTAGTGGTGATGGGTCAGGGAGTTGAGGCCCGAACTGGGTAGCAATAGATGTGCATGTGGAAGGTAAGAGAAAGGAGTCTGCGGTGGAAGTTTGGAGGAATCTCGTAAGAGAGAGATTGGGGAAAGGAGGAGGGAGAAGAGGGGAGAGAGAAGGGGAAGAGAAGAGTTGGGTGAGTGTAGTTGGCGATGGGTTGAAGAATAGAGGTCCGATTTCAGTGCTTGAGAGGAGGAGTGGGGGTGAGAATACGGATGATATTGGCCATAGCGTCTTCCACTCTTCCGAGAAATCCATGACTGTGTTTTGTGTCTCTCAGCGCCGGATTACTCTTTATATAAGTAGTGTTTAGTCGGCTAACCCGTTTATTTAAGAGATGGGAAATACTATGTATCCTAAATCTTTAACCCAAATTTTCATCCCAAATCAATGGAGATTATTGGATGAATGGGTCCCATCAATTTTTTTAAATGGGACCCACTGATTTAAATCTCTCTTGATTTGGGATGAAAATTTGGGTTGGAGATTTGTGATACATCAATTTATTATTGCCTTGGTATAAATTAAATTAATTTTAATATGACAAAAATGAATAAATATTTTTTATTATTTTTTTTAATTTAACCTAAATTTTTATATAAATATTGAAAAGATGAATTATTTTAATTTTTTATGGAGTCAAATTTTGTCAAGTCCATACAAATAACCAACACACAAAATAATTAAAAATAAAGTCGGTTGGAGTAACTTAGTCAAAATCCTACTAACATTCATCATTTGAAAATTTATTTTGTTATATTAACAAATTTTAATTTTTTTCTCTATATTTTTAACACTTTATTATATTTTAACCTGCAAATTCAACTTTAATTAATAAAATTATATATGAAAAACTTGTATGCAAAAGCTGAATTTATCCCAAAATCACTTTTCTTTTATTTTTTTTCTCCAAAACTTTTTTACTATCTTTTCTCGGCCTTTGGACTTGTCATCAACAGCAAAAAAAGCAGCAAGCAACACACAGATGCAAAGACTGTGTGTTGAAAAGGAACAAGTAGAAGAGATGACCGGTGAAGTGGTTACGACTGAAGAAAGAGAGAGTACCTAAAGAGATGACCGGCGAAGTGGAGAAAGTTATTGACGAGAGCAACGGCGCAGTGGAGGAGAAGAGAATTATGACTGTTAGGGAAAAGGGTATGGGATTTGGGCCTCCTTGATTTGATTTGGGTTAGAATAGGGTTTTCCATAAGTTAGTATGAGTTTACTATTAGAAAAGGATTTTGGACTATTTTTATTTAAATTTAAATTTAAGTCCAAAAAAATCAGGGTTATAATTGCCCTTAAGGGCAGCCGAGCGACCGAAAGGATATCGATTTTGCCCATGGGCTCGAACAATACGAACTTAAGTCGATTAAAATTGGTATGAATAATAATTAGATAAATTAAGATATAAATAAAAACAATTTTTTTTTTAATTTTTTTAAATCTTAAAATCTTGAGTTGTTGTTTAGTGAAATAAATTTTTATTGATACAAATATTAATAAGAACTCGATAGATATCGAAAATGACACAATAAAAAGGACACAATTTCAGTTTCGGTACTTGTTTTCATTTTGGGTAAAACACCCTGTTGACTCTTGAACCTTGCTTGTAATTTAAGAACCAAAAATATTTTTTTAACCCTTTTATTTTTATCCAACAGTGATCTTTTGTTGAAGTAAATCCTTGCCTTGTCGTAAAGTTGTTTTATTATGGTTTTGATGTCAGGAGTTTATATATTCATACAATGCAAAAATCTATAAAACTAACCCTCCTAAATCACTAATGATAAGGAATTGAACTATCTTTTTTTAGTAATAATATTCACCGGTTAATCTCTTTCTCGGTCCGATCAAAAATAGATTATTCGCGCCGAGACTAGAGTTTTTATGAGGGACAAATTTCTTATGGTCTGACTCCAAAAAATTGTCAAGATTCAAACTCAAGACATTTAAATTTATAGCTCGTTCCTGCTATTAAAAAAAATATTCACCAAGTTAAAGGTTTCAATTTTTATTCAACCACTTGGGCTAATCACAAAATTTATTTTTTGGTAGGGATTGGATCCACATTGGAATGGAGGCATGAAATCACCGGAACTCATCTCTTTATAGCATCATTTGGTCCATATTTTTTGTCTTATTTTTCGGTCAGTCTAACATTACTCTTTTAAAAAGCTTAAAAACTGTCCCGATGCGCTAATTGCCACCAAAATACACTGTGCAAGCAAAACTAACACCTCTCCAGATAAATCAACAAAAAAAAAAGGTAATTAGTATGACTTATGAGCAAGGCCAAGCATCCCATAAAAGATAGAGGTGTTAAATGTTAATGGACAAAATTAATCTGATAATTAAAGTTTTTTTTAAAACCAGTCAGACATTACATCAAGAACCTGTATAATGATATTGAAATAGCAGTAATTAGCCATCCAAGTACAACTTAGAAATTCAGACGTTTGGAGATCAAGAAGTTAATGCACATGGTTCCAAAATAACCAAAAGAAAAAACATAAAAAAAAAAAAAAAAAACAGAGCATACTAAATAGTGAAGGGGAGTAACAAAAGACAACAATGTGAAGGAAAAACAAAAACTAGATCTCCTTTCTCATGTAACTTTCATACTATCCAAGCCAACACTAGCCTGCACCCAAAAAAAAACATGTGAGACCAAAAAAAGGTATATTTATATCGTATACAGTCGGTTGCATGTTGGATGTTATCCCATTTATTAAAAAGCATGTCAAAAGACACTGATTTTAATCCAAACCCATTGAAAATAAACTCATCCCCAATATCTTCATATTGATTTTGTGTCGGATTTAAGTCTGCTTTTGGGAATTCTCAATATTAAGAGACATTGTTAGTTGTCTTTCACTAAAATCACATCCTTGTATAACAAGTGGCTATACATTGTCATTACAAGATTATTGAGTCTCTCCCTTGCCCTGCTTCTATATTTTTCCTCAAACTTACACCCCCAATAGTTTAAAACTCAATATTATAAAAGACTTTTGGAATTCTAAGCAAAAAAGTCCATAGCTTGAAGAGTATCTTACCAGAAACTTGTGGATCGATCGAAGAAGTGGTGAAAAGTTGGTGCAAAATTTTTCCATATCACCATAGACATCCCCCGTGCTCCCAATCACCTCCATGAACTTCTTCCTATCCGGAACAAGCTTGATACCAACCTGTAAATTGCATGAAATATAAAGTCACAGGCCTTAAATAACAACTAATGTTTTCAGGTTTAAAGGGTACACATACAACTTTACAGTTGATGGTTGATTACACATCAGTTCATAATACTGAGTTTTTTGGCACGATGAAAAGAAGGAGTCTCTATACTGTTAGAATATTTGTTGTAAATGGAAAAAAAAAAAAAAAAAACAGAATAGAGGGAAATCCTGTAAATATTCAACAATTGAAATCACTAAGCTCTAAGAAATGATGTGAGTGAGAATTCAAGTTTAAACACAGTATTTGGGTAAATAAGTTCCAATTCTTGATTCAGAAGTTAAACTAGACATAACAGCAGTTCCAAGTTCAGATTACCGCTGAAGCCTGATAAATTATAGAACAATTTATCATTTGATTAAGAAAAAAATCATCAAAGACATTACAGTAAAACTTGAAGTAGCGAGCCACCCATGCCATTTCTTCAAAGTCTTGCCATAAGAATCTGTACAAGCGTGTGCCATGGACCAATCTTGATTCTGGGCTAAGTTACGAAACAGCTCCACTAGGAAATCCATTGCCCTGCAGAATTATGAATAAGGCATCATATATCTACATTTAATACCGGAAAAAACTTATCCACAGGGTAACCAACCAGCATTGCTCAATTGGCTCAAAGTTCAGTTTCACAAAGGCCAAGACAGTTTAATTGACAGTCCAAATGCATAACAATGAAATTAAACGGCTCTCCTAGTGAGATCACAGCTCTTCAATCCAAAAATAATTGGCAGACACCTTTCTGTAATAGAGGTTGCCAAAGCACATTGAAAAGGCTACAGGTCGCATACAGCCACACACAGCAGCAGCAGCATAGTAAAATTTTCCTTGTTTTCCTATTCCTTATTGATTATTTTATCTATCCAATTTTCTGATAGCTCTAAAGACCAAGGTTTGCCAGAATCAGAAGCAACAATCTCGTTTTCCCTTAACTTGTCTCCGAAACATGGTACTAAATTGATGGGCAGTTTTAATTTTTATGGCACTTGTATCTTTAATGATAGCTTTCCTTCTTGAACCTCTAGAATGTATGACATAGAAACCTAAGAGAACAATCCTGTACCTTGTCAACCAAAGAAGACCATTGGTACAGCTTGATGAGGATTTTGCACTTTTTGTTTCAACTTCTGCTTGTACCAAACTGTACAAGTAATTGAATCTGGATGGATTTGAAGTATATTTAGATTCCAACCTCTGCAAGAAAATAAAAATTGGGCAGTTACCAAATTTGAGTATCAAAATAGAAATAAGGTTAAGTTCTAAATGTTCGGTCAGGCTACACAAACAAAAGAAACGGACTATACCGTGAACATATATGTTAAGCTGGATGAGAGCCAGTTTCTGAGTTTGTAAGCCAACCAAATTACTTCAAAAAAAAACTGGAGAGTTTCCTTTTTTATTTTCATTTTGTACCTTTGTCCCATTATATACACATAATCACTGTAATGTGCAACTACTGTTAGTATCCATTATTAGTTCAGTCTCTGTCACAGTACCATCATTCTTTAAGGTTTAATGCTTCATGTTTCAAAATTCACCTTTATCCTCTCTTAATAAGGAATCTCTCTGAGAATCTAGACATAGATTTGCATAAGTATATGACTGATGAGTACATTTCTGCATATCAATTCTGGGGAAAAACTATGTACATACTGCAGAAGTGGTATATAGGAAAACTAGGGCCGGACCTTTGCCTCAACTATATTCACTAACCAAAAATTACATAATGTGACAAGTTGTGGTGACAGTTTTGTAATTCAAGGGAATGCAAGCTAGCTTTTATGTGATGATAAATGAGAAATATTACCGAAATATTACTGCTGATATCAGATTTCACAACTGTCATAGCAGCTCCAAATTTATCTGGAATGACATTTAGCCAAGAGTTCAATTCATTGTGAAAACCAAGCCAGAAACTAACAATATACTGAGGATGAAAACAGATTACCACAAACGTCGAAAAGATTTATTAACTACATTCAAAATTAGCGATAAGATTGTTACTGTTAGAGCTTTTCCCACATCAATAAAATAGCATCTTTTGAACTAGCATATGAGCATTGTTGGCCTCTCCACTCATTGCCTATTAGTTTTAGGTTGAATGCCTTTATCACAGTATCAAAGTTGGGTTGGGAAGGGTTTGGACAAGACTCAATCCAATCAGTGGGGCAATGGCCACTTCACCCATTGCCAATTATTTTTCAATAAAATGTTGTAACGAGCTTCAATCTAGACCTTGTTAGTTGTCCATAATATATGATAATGAAAAAGCATATGATGCCTGCACAAACTAACCTCTAAGAATATAGTCTCAAATGCTTAATAATCCCGATATGAGTGGGCTATATATCACCATTAAAGCATAATAGTAATAGGGTGACAATAATAGCAATAATAATCATGAAGATAATAATGATAAGATGAACCACACATTCAGCAAAATTGCTGAGGTCTTAATAATATTCAAAAACATTCCTCAGCCAAAACACACCTAGAACAGGCAACAAAAGTTTGCACACATCCAAGAAAGGCTTGGTTAGCATTTCCCCTTGCTCCGACTTGACATGCTTTATTCCTTCCAAAGAGGGGGTAAACACGGTTCCCTCCATTTTCACGATTCACTGCATGCAAAATCACAATTTTACAAACAAGTAGATAGATGGATACAAAATTGAATTAATAACCATGTTCCTTAAGCTTCATGCTTTAGAATGACATGAGAAACTCTCAAGACAAATTAATGAATTCTACTGCAAAGAAATTAAATTCAAAATGCCAAATTTACCAGCACATAACTCATGAAAGACAACAAGTATAAAATCTACATGGTAAAAAATGGAAAATATTTTTACGGTCTGTAATCAAACACAAAAACTATCATACAATCTTAACCCAAATCTAATATCAAAACTCGAACAATATTAAGATACATGGCACAGAATCTAAGAAACAATACACAATAACAATATCGATACAAATACAATGGAAAAACAAACGACAAATGTTCTCCCAAAACTTACAAATACATTCATATATAAATTAAATCTTTTATATGTGACAGTGACATATTATCAAACAATTCATCAGCGGAACATATTCAAACTTATTTATCCAAATTAAACCCACAACTTATCCATCTATCCAGAAGTGAAAGACCATCGGATCAATCACATTTATCAGCATTGCAACAATGGCATAGACATTGACATTGACATTGACATTGAATTTAAGAATATGTTCCAACAAAAGGAAACCTTGGATTCATAAACTCAGTGATCTGACAAGAAAATGAAAGGACAATGAAGCATATATACGTTTCATTATCATCATACATACAAAGAAATTAGATGAGGAGGAGGAAGAACAATCTGAGATGGGGATTTTGCACAGAGGTTTGAATTGGATTCATAAAAATAGGATGCCAAAAATTTGCCAACACGTTGCATATATGAGTGGTGGGTATTCACATATTTAACAATTGAGGATTTATAATTTAATTAAATTATTAAAATAAATTGGATTTCTGGTTCAAACAAAAAAAAAATTTGAATAGGAAGGTAGTTAAACTGAATGAGTCGTTGTCACCTATAACGGTTTTTCAAAATACCCGCTGTTTCTGCCATGTGCACTTGTTTTGGAATGAAGAGTAAATATTTGGGTACACCGTGTTAGCATTGTTGATATAATCGTCAAATGATAACTCACTAAATAGGAAAAATGGACCCCATTTATTCAAATAATTATCCTTCATGTAAGATAATAACTATCCCTTAGGTCAGGTCACAAGGGATACCCTAGTCCCGACTTGGATGGTCTGCTTTTGATTGAACCGGGGAGGGGATTAGTTGAGATGCGTATAAGCTGGTCCGGACACCTCTGACTATTAAACCAAAAAAAAATATTAGTAACTACCCCATAAAAAAATAGGGTCACATTTTTCATTTGTTTATTTAATATTAGACGGTTACATCACTTAACAATGATGACTTGATATAACCGTTACACCTAATATTTAATTAGCACATCGTGATCCACTCTAATACATTTTTGCTCTATTCTTTCTTGACAAATCACTTATCATGTATTAATAAGGGATTCACATATATATAATGAGTGTCACTTGAATTTATAATAAGTAATTTGCCAAGAAAAAATGTGTATTAAAGTAAATATCATCCCTCTTAATTTATTTTACCTCATGACCAAAAAAATAATAAAAGTTCCTCTAGCTCTATTTCTCCAACTATTAATTCATTTATCTTTAATGTAAGCAGCACCCACTACATCTTTTTGGTCGAATTAGGATCCACTAGTATCATAAAAGTGTTTTAGTGGGGATTTAAATCCAATATGGGCAGATAGGTAAATTTAGGTTACTAGGTAATTTAGAGTCTATCCAAACTCATTCCAAACACTTGGAACTATAACCAAATTGTGTTGGTGAAAACTAGTCCGGTCATGTGAGATTTATCTCTCATAAATATTTTAGTTATGGTGTCGATGACTTATCTTTGACTGGATCAGGGATGCGATTAATCAAGGTGCGTATAAGCTGACCCGGATATCCCTAATAGTTAAACCAAAAAAAAAAAAGTAATGTTTTATATCCCAAAATGTGTATCTCAAATGACTGGGAACCATTGGATGAGTGGGTCCCATCAATTTTTTTAATTGGGACCCACTGATCCAACCATCCTTATTGATTTGGGATGCACATTTGGGATACAAATTTGGGATATATAGCATTACTCAAAAAAAAACCCAATTCTTTCAACCGTTGGATTCTTTCGTACTTGCCAAAAAAAAAAAAGTTGGATTCTTTCGATTTAATTTTTCATTTTTATCACAATGAAAATATATATATATAGTTACGATGGAGTGTCTTCGGTGACCTTTCGTGAGAATTCACCTCGAAACCTTCTATGGATCCAAATTTTCTATGTTATACATTCGCTCAATTTTATTTAATGGTAAATTAGAATGATTGTGAGACTCACTTATAAAATAGTGGGTTCCACTTAAATGCATGATGAGTGTGGTTGATCATTTAGTGACCACTTTCCATTTAGAAGTATCAAGGTGGCCACTGGAAAGCTGTAATGGTTTGCTCCTAATTCTCACATTATATTGACATAATTCATCGCTCAAATGGTAGAGCTGTAAATCCAAACATCTTGAGTTGAATTTGGGGTTAAACCATGAGGGATTAGTCCTAATCCCGGCGTTGATGACCTGCCTTTAACTGAACTGGAAAGGGGGTTAGTGAGGTGCGCATAAACTTGACCGGACACCCTGACCGTTGAACCAAAAAAAAATTATATCCCACAGTATGCCTGTACAACAATGTGAATCATGATTAGTTAATAATTTGAATAATCATGATTAGTTATCTGTAAACTCTTACTTACCCCCCCCCCCCCCCCCCAAAAAAAAAAAAAAAACAAAAAACTGTAAAATTAAACTAGTTGCCAAGCCAAAGTAATCAGATTTAATTGGATTGTTCTAACTGTTGTCCCACAATTGTTCAAGTTTTTGGAATCAGATTCGAAGACAACTTGTAGAAAACCCCAAAACTTAGCAACTGTTAAGGCCTTCTTTGCCAGCAATGGCCTAAGCCATTAGCACACAGGAAAATCATTCACAAAACCCAAGTTCACCATCAACAATGGCACCTCTGCTCTCTGAAAAACAAACGCCGTAAGCAGTCAGCCTGCTTCACTGTGTATCTGAACCATCCTCACAAACTCATATATCTGACTTGAAACATAAAATACAATGCAGTAAGCATGGGAGGATTGTTCGTAGTGAGGGTGTTTGTATGAGCATCCTCAAACACCTGCATATACTGCTGGTCTGCTTTCAGAATTCTTCCAACTGAAATCTGGATTTCTGTATCTGCCTTTCAAAATGCAGCTCGGTCCGTTGAGTTTCAAAGCCTAATTCTCCACACTACTGCTGTTGAATTAATGTAGCTCAAATTCAGTTTTTGAAACTTGATGTTTTACTATGAATTAGAACCATGTATGATATAATGGTTGGGCTTAGTTAAGATATTTGAAAACTACTCTCTAAATGATGGAATTCTTGTCTGAGCATTGAGTTTGGGTGAAGCACAGGCTAAGTGCAGTCAAGCCTAATTCCAAAACAGTCTAGAGGACTTGGCTAGTTTTTGCACATTGCAGTATTCATTAGAGGAAGCTAAACATAAATACTATGAGATTTCCTTTGAAATTGGAAATTGTTCAAGTTTCACCATTACATTAGGTAGTACCAATTATGCCAACAGGCAAAAGCAATGGTACCCTCCTTTTCTTGATTTATATTCTGTTGTAAAAGACTTAATATTCGTCGTTTCAATGGCTCCAGAAGAGAGCTTGACAAAGGACTCATGGGGTGCAAGGCAATATGTTTGGTTCAAGTCAGTTCAAATATAAATTTCAGATGTTTCTTCATCATTGAAACAGCCGCAGACCCTGATTGTATACATCCATACACAATGCACACACATATCATGCATACACGGGGAAATATGAAAACTGCTATAAAAATGGTCAGAAAAGGCCTACAGCAGTAGGAGAATCGAAATTTATTTTGATATTTCATTGGCATTTCTCACTAAGAAGACCTTGGGTGGGTATTTGATAGCATTCTTGACTATCTTTTTGGCAGCAGCATCACCAAGATCAATACCACAAATATCAGCCAATCTGATAAGATATAGCAGTACATCAGACAACTCTTCTCCCAGATGCTCTTTATCTGATTCCTCCCAATTTGGTAGGCCTCTATCCACCTCTCCCCTCCACTGGAATATCTCTGTCAGCTCTCCTACTTCACCAACCTACAAATCAAAAATTGGATTTCCAAAATTAAAATGACAGAACAAAGTATCTGAAATTGTGCAGCATCCACAAATTTCGACTCATTGTGTTCATAATTTATGGCATAAGCACTAGTACTGCTAAATTTTGGCCATAGAAAAGCTCAAGATGGAACAAAAGCGTGTTATTTTGGTTTATGGTTGCCATTGACACACACTGGTAGTCAAATTGCAAAGATTACCATACAAGTGGCCCTATCATCGTATAAGGTATGGTATCATAATGTGCCATTTTCAGATGTTCTTGATGCCAAAAACTTTGCTCAATCGGAGATTTGCCTCTACAAATGTTGTATAATGTTACTGAAATCTCAGTACTCAGCATCACTGAAGAGGTTTCTGGTGGATCTCTGAGACAAAAGGTTGCCACTAGTGTATGCAACCATCCATTATGTATGCCCAATTTCTGACCAAAGTTCTTTTTGTTGCACCTATCTATGGTCCACCCTTTACCATTTGGCGATGGATGGGAGCACAAATTTTTTTAGCGAATCAAGCAAATTGGGACTGGGGATCCAAACATTGATGTTAGTATTGTCTATTGAAGCTTTGATTGCTCCCCCAGAGGAAAGAAGGTGAGGAAGATATTGCAGTAACGACAATAACAACGAAGATGAGGATAACAAGAAGTGGACAATCATAGTGTATTTGGACATTAATCATAGTGTCAAAGGAACATATACTTTCACATTCATTGAGAAATTTCTGTAAATTGAGTGTTTCGAGTTAATTTAAGCAATGGAAAAAATGTCGTGATAAAATGTTCAGTTTATATGGATTTGGTACCTAATATACCTGGCAGTATGCATTAGCTAGCAGAAAAAACACAGTAAAACTCACATTTCTTCATAGGCAAAAGAATATAAAACAAAAATATATGCATGTAAACATGCAGATTTGTGACATGTTTCAGTGTTGGTTTCGTGCAAGGGCATCGACAAATTAAAGGATATGATCAAACCAAACTTAGACAAACCAGTAGGCCAGGCTAATAGAAACTAAAATTTCTCCTATCTAAAGAAAAAAAATTTCAAGGGTGATGCTAATGAAGATTACCATAGCAAGGAGTAAATTCCTAGGACTGTGATGCTTCTCCCAGTCTCTGGCCTTCGCAAATTCATCGAGTTTCTTCGACAGGTCCTTGAGACTAATGTCCATTGCTCTCCCTTCTACAACCTCCTCTCCCTCTCCCATGGCTCAGTTTCACAGGTAGAAATAGAGCCTTCCAAGCTTTAAAAGCAAGAAAAATTGAATCTTTATCAGAGGAATATGAGTTTTTTTAATTGCAGATAGATGTGGAAAAGGGAAGAGGCTTGAAAGTGGGAAAAAAATTCTTCACCAATGTATGGCCCAAAATATTTTATACAAGAGATTCCTCACCCCATCCCACCACTGCAAAATGGCCAACTTACCTGCTTTATAATATCAATGAAGAATATTCTAATCTTTCCCTCATGACCCATGTTTATTTTTGAAAGAAAAGGCTATGAAAGTGAGCTGACCAAACTCAACCCTAAGGTTGCATGAAGTTTTTGTAGAGAGAGAATGATCTCTAGGGTGAGAAGGCCCATCAATAATGAGTGAAGGTGTTAGGTCATTCATGTAGTACTCTACTTTTCTTGAAGGTAACCTCAATTAGAACACCAAACCTTGGAGAGATGAAGTTCCTCATTGATTTGGAAGACTTCCCTAGAGTAATTGGCCAATTGAATTCTTGTTTGATTGACTATAAAGTAGGCCCCTTAATTTCTTGAAATGGCCAAGTCCTTGAGAACTTAACTTCCAACTGTGAAGGGTGTTTGGGCTCTTTGCATCTTCAATACAACAACATAAAAAGGTCGTATCCAGTCCATAAAGCTTCCGCATTTAGCAAGGATAGCAAAAATAAATGGTAGGCATTTTTTTTCTTATTTTGAATATTACTATTAAAATAAAACAAATGCCTCCATGATTCATTACTACTAAAATTAGTTAGATATGTATGAAAGAAATCTATTGTTTGTGTATTCTTCTAGTGTTTGGATTGACAATTTATAATACAATTTATTAGGTTCGACAAAAATTCGATATCAAGTTAGTGGATACTAGTTTAGTCTTTAATAGTTTGGCTTATTGACATATTAACATGTGAGACTCGCTTTATAAATATATATATGCGATTTTGACAATACATAAAAAAAATTGTACTATAAATGATTTATCTACAACAAGAATTTAATACGACCTGAACTTGATTTGTATATGATTATGAATGGTTGGATACTAAATAAATAAATTTTGACACAACACAATTTAGTTACGATCCTAAAAAATACTAGTCATACCTAATCTTACTTGGTATTAAACTCTTCTTATGAGTTTATCTCTAATTTTTGTTTGGACCTTTTCCTAGTGGGATTGTGAGTGCAAGTGGATGGCTCCCCCACAAGTTATTCTCAAGAAAGGACTAAAAATATTCTTCTGATTAGGGTTTAAGAAAGATGATAAGTTAAAGTTTTGAGAATCCAATTCTGTCTTATGAAATAAGATCTAATAAACTCCAAGAAATAACTGAAGTGATAATAGGAACGGACTGTAAACTCAGATGTCCTAAATTCGAATCTTGGCAATTATTTGGAGCCAAGTCATTATTTCTCATGAATACTTTAGTCTCAGCGTGGATTTTCTTTGACTGGATCGAGGAAGAAATTAATTGAGATGCGTATAAATTAGTTCAGATATTTCTGACCGTTGAATCAAAAAAAGAAGGTGTAACCATATGTAGAATAATTTACCCAACCTCATCTTAGCTTGTTTAGTAAACCCTTATCATTGCCGTCAAAAGATACTACAAAAAATTCTTCAAGCTTTGTCAAATATTCCATAATGATTGTGGTTTAAACTTTAAACTAGCACTAAAGTAGAACTCCATTCTAATTTAACTAGTAGAATGCAAAAGCATATTAAAAGCAAAGGACCAATGGGTATTTAGTTTAATGATATTTTTTATTTTACGAAGGTTTTGTCTTCTTTAGATCAAGGGTTCAAGTCTCTTTCCTCCCTTCCCTCTCTCCCTCCCAAAAAAAAAAAAAATATTAAAAGCAAAGGGAACTTACCAAAGTCGTAAAAAAATTACAAAATGTGTAGAAAATAATTAGAAAAATTTCAGCCACACCCCTTCTAGTTTATCATATCTTCAAGGACATTTCTTCTATTTTTTGAATCTTCACTAACGCCCCCGGTTAGATTAAAAATGCTAACTATAATACAATTTTATTAAATTGTCCATGATATATTAGAGGAAAAAATCCATCCACACCCCCTCTAGATAAGCATATCTTCAATGAGATCCCTTTAGTTTTTAAATATTAAAATTCGATTCGAGCTAATTAATTTTTTTTTATGTATTAAAATTTAAGTCGATTAAAAATTATATTTTTTTACGCATTAAAATTTGAGCCGATTAAAATTCTATTTGAGTTGCAGCTCAAATTAAATTTTAATCGGCCGAATAAATTTTAATCTACTTAAATTTTAATTGGCACAAATTTTAATAAGTAAAAATATAAATTTTAATCAATTCGAAGCAAATTTTAATCGGCACTAACAGTTCAGGTAGAGCTCAAATCGGCTCGTATTTTGATACATTAAAAAAGAATTTTAATATGCTTGAATTTTAACCTGTAAAAAAATAAAATTTAATCAGCTAGAATTAAATTTTAATTCGTAGAAAAATAAATTTTAATCAACTCGAATTTTAATATATAAAAAATTAAATTTTAATCGACTCAAATTTTAATCAAATTTTATATATAAAGATTGTTTGGGGTTTATATAGGGACTTTTTTGGTATTTTAGATTATTTTTGTTTGTTAGAAATGGTGGTTTAATAGCAGGGGGTGTCAGTGATATTTAAATATAAACTAAAAAGAGTACCAGTGATATTTTTGATAATATAAGAGATATCATTGAAGATATAATAAATTAGAAAGAGTGTAACAGAAATTTTTTGAAAATAATAAAGTGGAGCATCGAATCTTGATGGTACAAAGGTCAATCAGCGTGCACGTACACATAAAAGCATCCTAAGCGTGCACATAGATATTAATGCATCTCTATCTATGTATATGTATTTGTATAATCGAAAAGTAAAATTGACCATGATGTGCCAATAAGAATGTTTTATTGTGACTGGGGCAATATTTTTAGAATTAATTAAAGATGATAATATTTACGGTAAATTACACAGAACCTCCTTAAATTAAGGATGAGTTGCATATCATAGCCATCAATTACTACGAGTTGCACTTAGCCCTTTCGTACTTAAAGAGAAAGTGTAAACCGTAATAGAGATAAAATTCTTGTAAAAAGTCTAAAATATCCTTTGTTCTCATTCAAATTTCTTTTTTTTGTGATGACACTCATTCCAACAAAATCTATGCCTTAATCACACACTCTCACCTCACAATCCAATCATATTCTAACCTTCACCCTACCGCCAAAATTCAAAAACGCACTACCATAATCAAATCAAGCCAATGAAACCCACACACATCTCAGATTTCAAGTTCTTAAATGGAATAGAATCAAAAATAAAAGTTAATTCTTTGTATTTGACTATAGGGAAGACAATGGGTCATCGTCATGATACTATAAAGATTTGTTTTTCCAAATATCTAAGGAACTCATTCACCAAAAAAACCTAGCCACCATTTCATCCTCCTACTGCCACAATCACACACTCTTTCCCAATGCATCAATTTCAACCTTCATCCGTTGCAAAAATCCAAAAAACACTACAAAATTTTTTAAAAAAAATGAAACCCACACAAATCTTATATTTCAAGCCCCTAAATTCAAATGAATCAAAAATTGAAATTAAGTTTTCTACAAATTTGATGAAAGCAAAGACGGTGAGATATGGGTTATTGTCATCGATGATTACAAAGGAGATTCTCAAATTGAGCCCTAGTGTGGCCAGATTTGGACAAGTTTTCAGATGTTGACGATGTTGAGAGAGCTTTTGACTTTTTTGAAAGAGAGGCAGAGGAGAATAGATCAACGATAGAGTTTGAGGAAGCAGCAACGATTCAACGGAGATCTGGCGCTTCGACGATTTGCGTCTACAAATGCATTAAGGGGGTTTAAAAAGTGAAATCCTATACCACTGAAGCACAACTCCATTGATTGTGTCATATAAGACTCAAGCAATTTGTAGGATGAGGGAGAGTTCTCTATTATGGCTTTTTTTGTATAATTCTAATCGAGGGTATAATTGTCCATTTTACTTTTTATTTTTAGGAGATAACTATTTCACATGCCTTCAATCGTTCGTGTGCTTTATGCTCAGGTGAATTAGACGAAATCAATTAGTTTTACACTTTTTTTTTTAAATACGAAGGGGCTACGTGCAACCCGTAATAGTTGAGGAAAGTGATGTGCAACTCACCCTTAGTTTAAGGAAGTTCTGTGTAATTTATCCTCATATTTATTCCACTCATCATAGGAGGAAGAAAAGTCCCTTTCATTTATTACCCAAGATGATAAAAAAAAAACGGAGTGAGATCATCTCTAATACATTTTATATTCAATTATCTTCGTGGCATCTGTCACACATTCAAGTGAGACCCATTATATATAAATAAATGTCTCACTCATTAATGGTGAATCATCTATCAAGAAAAAAATTGAAGATAAAATATACTGAAAAAGATCTGAGTCCTCCAAAAATCTGAGAAAATATCCAATGCACATTCACGTATGTTAGAGAGAGAGAGAGATTCTTATGCTCATTTAGTAAAAATGATAGGTAATGAAGAATCTTTGGCTTTGAAAGGAAATAAGAAGATTCGGGACTTTGAATGCATATTCTAAAATGGAAGTGCAACTGTCATCAAGATTTTATTTTGAATCATACATTTTCTTTAGAATATCACAAGGAATCCAAAGTGGTCCGAATTCATAATTAAAATCCCCCAAGGCATCTGTCTTTTTTTTCTCTTCTTTTACTTGTAGCCACTAACTTTTGCATGTCACTATGGAAATCATAAATAGCCACGTTTCATGGAATTTTCATATCGAAATGTTGTAGAAATTAATACAAGGGTGAGCAAAGTTATAAAATCCAGGTAAATTTGTTTTTTTGTGAAAAATTGTAAAATGGTAATTTGTCACTATAGTACGGATTGAAAATCCAAATTTTTCAAGAATTCGGATGACAAAACGGACCTTACCGTTGGATTCGTCTTGCGAAATCTAATTATTCAGTCAATTTTTGTCGAATTCTGAGACAGTCGAATTTTTTGCGTTTTACAGGGCGATCGGGTGTCACATGACCTAATAAACGAGACCGAGAATTAAATTTTAAAAAATAAAAAATAATTTAAAGGAATTTCATATAAAAAAATTTTGAAATTAAACCGGGACGAAATTTAGTCGTTTCGGGATGAAATCAGACCCGAAAATGGAGGACGTGTGGCGCAACGAGAACCAAGTGTTTGGAGGGTATAAATAGGGGAGAAAATCAGATTCTCTCTCCATTTGTTCAGCTGGGTTCATTGGAGAGGGAAGAATGGGGAAAAAGAGAGAGTTTCCAACTTCTCTCTATGATCTACGGCGTTCCTTTGGTCAAATCACCTCGGGCCAAGAACAAAGTGTGTTCTACTCGTCGAGGGCTACAAGATCATACCAAAAATCGCGGATTTCACCAAAGTTCAAGAAACGGAATTTTGGGAAACTCACGAGTTTGAGCTTGATTTGTGTTCTTGAAGTTTTCTACCGTTGTTTTACTCTTCAAGAGGTAGGGTTCTTTTCCTAATTAGGTTTATTTCCAACCTAGGGTTGTTATATGGAATGGGTAGGGTGTTAGAGATGAAATCTAATGTATAACACTTACCTATGATATTTGAAATGTGGAAAATAGATATAGAAATTGGTAAAATCAATTCTAACTTGAATTGGATATGTGGAAGTTACTTGTTATGATTTCTTGAGAAATGTGGTAATTTTGGCATATTATGTGTTTACATGAATTTGTGCATTTGTGAGTGTTTGATAAAATCCCTTGAATGATTGAAGTATGTTGTTTTGATAAAATTGGAATAACATGCTTGGATGATGTTGAAAATTATAATTATATGCTTATGATATAATTGACAATTGAGAATGTTGAATGAGATGAAATGTAGTTTATAATGTGCACATGACATATGGAATATGATGTTGAAATTACAATTAAAATCTTTGTTGCATAATGATATGGAATGTAATTGTACATATACATTGCATATACACGAGTAGCATCACATTCGTGGGCTTTTGACATGAGTGTGCATGTGTGTGCATGGTTTGATCAAACACAATTCTTGGTGGATGATACTTAGGCCCGGGATAGTTGGGCCGAGGTTTGACTGAGTCGCACGGTTTGCATTGAAAATAGAGTCGGGGTTAGCAAGAAGGGCTAGAATGTCCCTCGAGTGCAAGGCCCGGTGATTGAATACGCACTTCGTTGGTGTAGAGTCCATAAAGTGTGTCGGTGTACGCAGAGTCGTTGGTGAAAGTTCATTAATGTCGTGTCAGTTGGGTGCCCATTGGTGTGAGTCCATAAATACCCACCCCAAGAAAGACTCGGGATTTAAATTGGTCATTGGATGTGTAACATCAATGGGGGGGCTTGGAATGTTCGGATACATACGCATGACATTGCATGTGTTAAGGGATCCGGTAAAGACTCGGGTTGAGTTGCACGTGTGAGTCTCATCTCATAACATGACATAGCATAGATGATCCATTATGAATTGCATATTCTTGAATGGATTAATTGTTATTTGTGAATTGCATGTGAACATTTCATATATATCTAGGTTGAGAGTAGCCTCTTTAGGAAATACCTTATTGAGCATGACTCACCCTTTTATGGGGACAACATTTCAAGTGCGGGACATGCGCCGGTGGACGGCTCTCAATCGAGCCCTCATTGTTGAAGAGAAGCCGAGTTGTGGCTTTTGAAACATGTTTTGTAAAAACTATTATGTTATTTAGTTTTGGACATGTAATATTGTAAAGGATTGTAAAGTGAACTCATATGACTTGTATTTTACTTAAAATTAATGCTATATGAGTTTGGGTTGGTGTTGTATAGGGTTGGAATAGATTGGAATTGAAAAATGATGAAATCGGAGAAAAACTGGGAAGACCTACCGGTAGAACTTTTCCAATAGACTTTTCCTACTAGTAGAACGTTGATAAACATACTGGTAGAACTTTTCCATAAGGTTTTCCTACCGGTAGAATATGGACATCTTCTACCATTAGTTTTCCTGAAATTTCAGAAAATTGAAATGTTTTTGCTAAGCCTTCGGGTCTTGGGTTCTTTTGTTCAAATGATATAAATTGACAATAAATGAGAGTAAATTAATGCATATTGGACCTTGGATGGGTCATGTGATTTAATGGTATATAGATTATGTGTTGGGAATGCCAGGTACAAGAGAGACTCTGTCCAAAATTTGTGTTGTTGTGATCCCGGTAAAGGGGATGTTGTACCGTGGTGTCGAATTATGCGACATTCACGGGTATTTTTGCGAGTTGATGGATAATCAACGAGTTGATAAGAGACCCCCAGTTTTAGGAGTGTCACAAAAGTGAGTTTGTTCGAGAAATTAATAAGTCATCTCCCCCAAAAAATGAACTAAATCGAGTCCTGCTAGTCGTATTTTCTTTCATTTAAGAGTAAGTATTTTGTTCAAAAAGTAAGACAGTTTTATTGAAGACATTAAGAGGTAATCTGATTTCCAGCATTCATCAAGAAATTTGAGTTTGTATTTAAAAGTAAATTTAAATTTCTCCTTCATTACTCTCCATTAATTGTCGACCCAAAAATGGACTTTTGCATCAGAATTTTACCGACTCAAAAAGAGGGACGCTAAAAGGGTAATTTCTAGTTTAAATTTTTTACAAATTTACTTCAAATTGATAAAAAAAGGGACTGCTTTGTTTCAATTTGCAAGTCCAATATATGAACTCTTGAATATCTATACTACTATAAAATGTCAACAAAAGTGAAAATTTTTTGATTGACAATTATGTCCTTATAAAAAAATTAAAGTCAACTATATCCTTATGTATTTAATTATCTATACCCTACCTAATCGCCCTAATGATTTCATATCTTTTCGTATTCTTACTTCCAAAAAAACTGACAACGCCGTCAATTAATAATAGTAATAGATAAGCATTGGGTTACTGAATATTACATTATCAATTGGAACTCTATTGAGCTTCCATCTTCCAATTGGAACACATCTTTTTCTCTCTCTATCTCTCTAGCTTTCACACGAATTGTTTGTGTTGTACTACATCAACAGATACCAATTATCTTTCTTCCCCACAACAATTCTTTTTGGCTTTGACACATTGTCTGTTAATTGGATTAATTAGATTGATCTTAAGATTTGGATGCAGTGCTTTTACTTGGATTCGTCCAGTTTGTCCACTTAATTGTATTCATCTTCTTTTTGAAGCCCAAATCTGCCTATTTCTCTAAGTACTTCAAGCATATCTCGAAACTTGAAGCACCAGTAAAGGTTAAAAATCTCACTCTACTGCATGCTCATGTCTCTTTTTGCTGCTTATTCCTATGAATTTTGTTTGAGTTCTGATTTTTTCTTATTATACATGTACATGGCCCCTCTGAAATGCGTGTACGCTCCCATAATAAACACACAACTCCTTATGCAAAAATTTTATTTGAGGTACTATTTAAGAACTCTATAATATGTATTCATGACTTTGATAGGTTTTCATTTAACTAAAAATCAAGTATCTTTTTAATATTAAACTCTTTAATAATGTTGTTTTGTGGGGTTCCTATCTATTCAACATGTCCTGTTAGATAAATCTAAAGTTGTAGATATATGTACCATGTACATATGAATAGATTTATGTATACATCTCCAAGTTGCGGTTAGAGTCCTAAGCACGGGTAATGCTTGAACGATTTTGGATTTTTCATGTGAACTCATTATGCCATCACAATTAAATCATTGATTAACTTAATTATACTTCAAATTATTTTAAACAAACGAGGGCAAAAGAGGGATGGCAGTGTGCTGCTTTGCAAGGCCCTGATATGTTGTTTAACATGGGAGTCTGAGTAGTAACTCAATACTATCTACCCAAGAACATGTTTTAGATTCAATTTGTTGCAGCTCATCATCGTTAAGAGACATATCCACACATGGCCTTAGTTACCTAGGAATTATTTGAAACTTTGAAGGATATCCAATTCTTTCATTTTCTAAGCTGAAAACAACAAGTTTAGGCATCAAAGCAACAATTTTGGCCATTTTTGAAGGCTTTTAAGAGTGCATAATAAAAGGTGACTTTTTATGTTTATAGGATAGGTGCAAAACAATCTCTTGAATCCTGCTCCTATGCTAATTTTGTGAAGGGAAAATTCTTGATTCTAAACTCATCTCTTCATTGTTAGTATGCCTCTTAACAATAACATTCATAAGAGTCCTATAATTTGACTTGCATTCTCATGGTTCCTCCCTATCAAACAAAAGGCTATGAGAAATTGTTTATCGCGCTTTGTGGATAAGGAATATGTTTGCCTCTTTCCCTAAGTGTTTGTTAAGTTCAAAAAGGAACATCACTAATTGAGGCTAACAAACTGATTCAAGATGATTTAATTTATGACAACTTCAGGCTGCCCATTGCTTTATTGAGTTACATGGGAGTAAAATAGAAATTCTATAACATTATTTTCCCATCACCTAGGGTTGTAGAAAGTGTAAAGATTAGATAGGGAAATACACTTACCTAACACATAGTTTAATGTGGAACAAATTGCAAAAATTCAACCTGTTGTATTTGATAAACACCAAAAATTACCAATTAAATCTTAGATCTTTTTTGAAAGCGAAACACATTTAGAAAGTATTGACCATAAAAGCGCTAAGTGAGTTTTCTTAATGGTTTTGGAAAATTAGTTGAGGAATATTTAAATAAATTAGAGATTGATCCAAAAAAAAAATGATAATTCACGTGCAACGTTTGTGTGCATCAACTAGTATTTTAATAAATTACAATGACACTATTTTTGTATTTATCAAACAACACCCTCATGAGGCCTCTCTTTCCGTCCTTTTTATTTTTTTGGTTCAATAGTTAGGGATGTCTAGGTCAGCGCGCATCTCTACTAATCCCCTCTCCAGTTCGGTCAAAGGCAGGTCATTCATGTCAGGACTAAGGAATTCATGAGGAATAAATCCCTCATTGGAGCTAGGTCATGAGATATTTATCCCTCATGAATTCTCTAATCTCGGCGTGGATGACCTGCCTTTGACCGAATTGAGAGAGAGGATTAGTCTAGGTGCGCATAAATTGACCCAGACACCCCTGACCGTTGAACTAAAAAAAAAAAGCCCTTTTTTTTTTCGTCTCAGTCATATTTAATCACAAAAAATCTAACCAACAATCTATTTTGTTCCTTTTCTTTCTCCCACACACACACACACACATGGGCCATCACTGGTGAACACCACAACCAAACTCGTCACCTAAACCACTAGTAGATCCATAGTGTCTCAAGGCCACCACTTATAGGTTCAATTCGAAAGCCTGGTGGGTGATAGAAGTAGAACCATATCCTATGATTAAGAATGTAACATAAATGTTTCGGCCTTGTCGTCGAAAGAGACTTCCAATTGCTTGAAGATTATAAGGTATATAGTAGTCCTGAACAGTAAGTAAAAATAATTGATAAAAAAAAGTTCGGTAGTCCGATGATAAGATAACGTCCCGTAAGAGTCATTCTGATAATGATCACCCATGTTCGTTTTGTAAAGAGTAGATTGTTGACTTGTTTCTAACAACTTAGTAGAGTTTGAGTCAAGCTATAGTTCTAGTTATCTTTAAGAAGCTTCTGCAAAGCCCACTACTCCAATGGTTATTATGCTCACGCTCAAACATATTTTTCATGCCGATCGTTCCCTCGTAACTTTTTTTCCAAGCAAAAAAATAATAATAATTGATTAAAAAATTGGTTCAATTTCTTATCACATAAAATTAAAAAAAAAAAAATCATTCGTGCTATAGTTTATCAAACTTTTCATTTAAAGTAGAGCTCATGAACAAAAAAGGCCATTATTTTTTCTTTTTTCTAGCCTTTTTCATTTTCAAAACATCCATTTTGAACAAAAAATGACAAATTTTAATCAAAACAATAGGCCTAATAATTCTAAAACACAACTCAAGATTTCAAGAACTCGATTTGAAATCAAAATGTAATTATGAATTTGAATTTAATTTTAATAGATTCATAATAAAACAATTGAAACCATTAGATATGACCCGATTAAATATAAATTTATATATAATTATAAATGAGTCAAAGTATAAATAAAATAATTTTAATAAAACACGACTTAACGACGACATGATGCAAATAAAGAAGGGGTGTCAATTCTGACTCGTTAACACGAATCCGACACGAACGATTATAAAATTGACAAGATTATTTAATAAGCATAATAAGTAGTCTAGATTAATGTTTAATACTCATAGCACAGTAAATATATATTTTTTTGTGAGTTTTGACACGAATAATAGTGACACGATACGAAAAATACGATACGTAGATCACACGAACACGACACGATTCACACCACTAATTATGACACGCAATTGACAAGCCCATAAGACATGACCAAACCCGACTGAACTACCCACCACTCCATACCCGATCCGCACCACAGTCCTATAAAACGATCACAAAACCCTAGCGCTTTCTCTTCTAATTTCAGTACCCTCTCGCCTGCTCTTTGGCCTTCAACAAACCCTAACAGACCTGAAAAATGGTGATGACTCGTAACCCTCAATTACTCTTGTTTTTCAACTTCAAATCTCAGAAGTTGATTGATTGATGGATCTGATTGTGATTGATTTTTTGTAGCCGTTCAAGCGTTTCATTGAGATCGGGAGGGTCGCTCTCGTGAACTACGGCAAAGAATATGGGAGGCTTGTAGTCATCGTCGATGTCATCGATCATAATCGAGTAATGTTTCTCTATTTCTTATTTTCAATCCCCGTTTGTTTGCTGTGGAAGTTCGAGATGATTGATTTAGATATAAGATTATGCGTTGTTTTGTTTTTCAACATTGAGGATGTTGCTTGTGTTTTGGCTAAAAGTGCCCTTAGGACCAGTTGGATTAAGCTTAAAACTTTTTCTGGGTTTCGGAATAAGTTTAGGAAGAATAAAGGAAAATATGCGAATGTCTTTTGCTGTTTTGGATTAGGATGATGGAAAATGACAGGTGCATTTGTGCTAAGAAAATGTTAGTAGGCTAGTTTAAGTGGAATGAACAGATAGTTTTTTAAGTTCTTTTGGTTTCTGAGGAAGTGCAGGAAATGGGAAGACAATCTTGTATCTTTTGTTGTGTGTTGTTTTGGGTAAAATTTTGAAATTGAATTGGGTTTGGCCTCGGTATTCATAGGCTGATTTTATTGCATAGAAATGTATCAGACATGAAAAATTAGCAGATGTATTATCTATAAGACATGAAAAATGAGCAGATGAATTATCAGTCATGAAATTCAGACTTTTTTATTCTTTCAATTGGATTTATGTTTCTATTGTTCTGGCTTAAAATATGTAAAAACCAGAACTTAGGTTAGCAAAACAGTTCTCTTATTCTTAGCTTGCACGGATTGCTTCACTCATCTCTTAGGGGATTCAAACCTATTGCCTGCTCCTCATTACACCACTTTTTAACGAGTATTTTTCTTCTTTACCGGAATGGTAACTTATCTGTTTTGCTTTTTTAGGTTATTTATTTAAATCTGACGTTGGCATATTGATTGTGTCCTTTCTCCTTTTTGTTTTGTTTTTTTCGTTTCTTGCAATTCTCATTTTGTTACTTGCTGATTGCTAGTAGTTCCAAGGAGAAGTTTTTGACATATATTTTACTTCAAGTTTTGCATATTTTCTGCACTATTATTTGCTGAATTTCAGTGTGAATGTTGTTGCATTGTTTTTCTATTTCCTCTTTGTAAACCGCACCCAACCCCACCCCAAATGATAGAAAAAACACAGAGAAGGTATAGTATTTAGAAAAATCAGCTGGATGGATGCTCTTTCTTGATTTCATATATAGATTACAAACTGACATAAATGGCAATTTGTATTTGATTATTTGAAAACCTGGGGATTGGTGTTGCCATGCTTTTGTTGTAAAATAATTGTAAGATTAAGATTGCAAAGATTAGTTTATTGAAATTTCAAAACATTTATAGTTGATTTCCGATTTTTATTGTTGGAGTGGTTTTAATGATTTTGGCTTTGAAGTAGTAAATATATGTAAGGGGACATTGATGTGTTTCATTTTTAGGACATGTTTCTGTCAACAAATGTAGGATATATCTTTAGCTTGTCTGCGTGGTTGCATCTTCTTGTTGATTGGTACTCTGACCATCTCAATCGGACATGCTATTTGTGTGTTTATCCCATCATTTATCCTTGCAAGGAAGCTATTTCTCTATTATTGATCTTCAAGCCATGTATTTGTATTTCAACATTGAAACCTTGCTGCTGCTGGGAAGTATTTATTTGCCATCTTGCTCGGAAATTCTCATGTTCAATCTTCACAGGCTCTGGTGGATGCCCCTGACATGGTGAGATGCCAAATGAACTTTAAGAGGCTCTCACTCACTGATATCAAAATTGATATCACAAGGACCCCAAAAAAGAAGATTCTGGTTGCAGCGATGGAGGCCGCTGGTAGGGATAGTTGTAACTGTGACGAAGTGTAGCTTCTTTTTGTATATTGTGCGATAGTAAGTTTCACATAAATTTCTACAATGGCAGATGTTAAAAACAAGTGGGAGAACAGCTCCTGGGGCAGAAAGCTGATAGTTCAGAAGAGAAGGGCCTCTCTTAATGATTTTGACAGGTTCAAGCTCATGCTGGCAAAGATCAAGGTTGGTTTGATAAAATTCCAACATTTGAATAAACATTCATCCTACTTACTCTAATTGTTTTGAGTTGCTAACATTTTGATCCTGTTAAATTAATGCTTTTCATAAATATTCATGTGCAGAGGGCTGGTTTGGTCAGGCAAGAGCTCGCGAAGTTGAAAAAGCAGAGCGCCTAAGCATAAATTTAATTCAAATCCCAACTCTGTTATGAATTTTCCTCTGGTTGTACTCTGGGATTGTTTTTTTGGCTGTTTTTATTGATTGCGAGTTTTGAGGGCAGATTAAGAACGATGTTTTGTATTGTGACACAAATCAATGCCTTAGTTTCACTAAGAGTTCTATTCTGGCTATTTGTGTTCTTCAATTGTTCTGTTGATCTGTTTCTGATGAATCATGTGTCTATGAATCAGAAACATGGACAACTTTACGTTGTCAATTGGTGCTGCTTAGTTGAACCAAAAGCCTTAACAAGGGCTACAAAAACTCGAGCTTGCAGTCTCTAATGTGTCCATCTCATTTGAAATGTGCTTTGAGAGACTTCTGTTAATATGTAGAGAGAGAGAGTCACGATAAATAACCCTACAACGTGATTTGACAATTTTTTGGAGTTAAATCATGAGTAATTTATCTAATATTTTAGTGTCGGTGTGGATAGTCTGTTTTTGATTAGACTGACAAAAGGATTAATGAAAGTATGCATAAGTTGACTCGGATTATTTGAATCAATTTTATTAAAACATAATGATATACTTTAAATGCCTGCTGAACATGAAAATTTAATTATTTAGAGCTTTGAATTGCCATAGAATTATTTGTAAATGAGCATTATAAGCCAGAGCTTTATATGCACTGGCCCAAGCCATGTAAGCCGGAAAGGGGTTAGACCTGGGTACCGGAAAACAAGTTTTTGTACACTACACCATTTTTTCATGTAATCACAAGATGACAAGTGAAAAGTTTTATTATTTTGATGGTCGATTCATTTTCCGGTGTGGTACAAAAAATATTTTATCCTATACTATATATTATAATCCCACCAACTCCGGTGTCATTAGGAAATAAGAAATGGATCAAAGAGGACCTGCCAGGTCCTTCCATGGACAACAAACTGTGCCTGAAACAGGAAATTGTGTTGCCCCCATAAACCATTCATATGGTAAATCTCCAACCCATGGAAATATAAGCCCTCGAGCCAAATTTATTTACCGAGTTCCCTCTCCGCTGACACGCTGCTCGGGATCAGCGCTAACGGCGGTGAAGCTGCAATTTCACTACCATCTTGTACTATATAGTCTTTCGATGAGTTGTTCAGTTGAGCTCCTCATGAATTGTTTACAATAATTAAACACTTCTTGCGTCACTGGTCCACTCAACAAAAATGTCATATTAAAATTCTCATTAAAAAAAAATCTGATTTTTATCTTACTCATCATTAGGTCTAATTCATGCTGAGGTAGAATTTTTACGACTCAGATTCCTTTCTCTCTTTCCTTCCTAGTAGAGGAGAGCGGTTTGAACCCGCCCGCATCAATAACCTTGAACTCTCCTTAATTAGGACGAGATTGAGTTTCGTATATTTTGCTAACGATGTTTTGAAAATGTTTTTTTGAAAATCGCAACTTATGAATCTAACCAGAAACTATTAATTCAAACAAGTCTCCTTAAAAATAATAAAAAGTCAAATTCAAGGTGGATAAACTTGAAAAGAATATAAAACAATTTATACATGAAAATGAACCAAACCAAACCCCAGATAGGTTTTTAGCCTTACTAATAATTGTTATAAATTAACATATGGGTTTTTATTATTACCAGATTGCCTAACAAACATCAGAAACTGACCGTTACTTTTTGATTTTCCACCTCAGAAAATTCAAAACTCTTGAGATGCATAGATTAAAACATTTATGACAATTTTCTCTAAAAATAAGGTGGGCATTAATAAGTCCTAACAGCTTTAGACTTCTTATTGGCTTCAAAACATTTTACAAACATTTAAACAAGATTTGCTCCCTTCCCCTCTTTTCTCTCTCTCTCTCTCTCTCTCTCTCTCTCTCTCTCTCTCTATTTAATTTTTGAATTTTTTTACCGTTTTTATCTGATTATCATCATCAAATCAAATAACAAGAACTTAGTTTGGGTATCTACACAACTTACAACATAAACATGGGGTTCAAGGATCTTCATCTTAAGATCAAGGTACACCTCTCTCTCTCTCTCTTGGTGGTGCATGGACTGTTAGAAAAGGTTCATTACTTGGTTTTCTGAGTAGTGATACGTTTGTTTTTATATAAAGTTGTAATTCTCAAAATGCTAGTTTGTAAAAAAAAAAGTAATGAATGCAGTTAGAGATCATAAACATGGTTTTAATAACAGAAAAAATTGACATTTTTCTTTGGTCTGTGTTTTATATAAAATGTAAGATCACTCATTTCTCATTACCACTTAAGCTACCTTTTGAGTTGAAGGTGTTCATCTTGAACCCCTTTCCATTGGTGGAAAGGATGAATTTTCATGCATGTATATGAAAAATGTTGAAATTTTGCTCTGAAATGGGCAGGCATTTCGGCTAAGACATTTCCTTATAGGAGATGGTGGGAAGAAGAAAAGAGAGTCTGAGAATGGAAAGAAGCCTTCATGGATGGTGCCTCTCTCTCATGGGTATCATGTTGTGGATATATACTCACTCCAAGACGAGTCAAGTGAGTTGGACTCGGACTCAGTTGTGGTGCATAGAGAGCAAATTGGAGAGAATATTGAAATGTGGTTTTTTGGAGTTTTCGATGCTAGGATTGGAGATGGAGTCTCCAAGTACATGCAGTCACATCTGTTTGGTAAGAAGATTAAAGAGGTAAATGAGATATTATTTGATTTTGATTTGTTGTTAATTTCCATTTGATCACCATCAATATGCATGTGTCATTGGCTTTGGGGGGTGGGGTTAATTTTAACAACTTCTTGGAAATCATGAAAATTACCGGTTAGTTCGGTGCATAAGAATTCGAATTTCTTAGTTATGATAGTTCGGTGGGACTAAACTTACTCTTTAATGTCTAGCACACGCGATTATACCTAGTTTCAGCCCCGATGTAAGTGTTGTGTGGGGTCTCCTATAGATAACTGTGTGGTACTGACAAACAATACTTCTTGGCAAATACGTGGAGTAACCTATATAAAAAAAAAATTCTCTTGAGTTTCGTCTTTTTTTCAGATGAAATTTTTTTTTTATTATAGAATAAATGTCATATATGCCATTATTTTCAAATGAATGTTTAATTTTTAAATGTCTCAATTTAGTCCTTAAATTATGTAAAAAAAAATAATGCTTCATTTGGTAGGAAAGATGGAAAGTAAGAGAGATATACTTTCTATCTTCCAAAGAGGGAAAGTAAGAATAATACATTTTCTTTCATTTGTATTTGGTTGGATGGATGAAAAATAAAAATAATTAATTTTTTTTTTTGCTTGGTAAGATGGAAAAAATATTTTTTTTTATTTATAATTTTTTTAAAAAAATTATAAATACATATTTTATCATTATATTTATATATTAAATTAATGTATACATAATATATGTATATATCAAAGGATATATAAACAAATAAGATATATTTTAACACAAATAATTAACTTTTCATTCACTTTCCTTCCAATTTTGGAGGGATTGATTTTGGTGAGTTAGAAAGAAAGTTCATCCATCTTATTTTCCTTCTTAACCAAACATAATGTTTTATCTATCCCTCTAATTTTTCATCTTTCTAATTTTTTACCGTACCAAACGGAGTATAAGAATCAATCACTTCCGTTCAATTTTCTGCTAAAATACAAAAAAAAAACTCGTAGCAATTGTTTCACTTTGCCGCTACACTTTTATTTTGCTAGTCTAATGTTTGTTTTAGCAGTGGAAGTAGGTACTATACTTTAGATTGTGCAAGGACTAAATTGAGGGGCATTTTGAAACAAAAGACATAGCCCAAGGTGGATCATTTATAATATTGGCCTTTTGTATTCACAAACAATAGGATTGTTTGGTTGCAATATTAAAGGACAAATTACAAAACCATAACAAATTAAAACTCTCTAATTTAATTTTATATTATATTAAGTTTCAAAAAATATTAGACTCGTTTGGTTGTCTTATAGTAAAAGAAATGATTGTATTAGTTAATAAGAACTAATTTTGTATAAGCGAAAAAAACACAAGATTAAATATGGGATAAAATTAATACTCATTGTAATCCAGTGTTTGATAAGACACTGGATAAATGTGAGATAATAAAATCTTAATTATATATTAACCAAAAAATTATCAACCTTGTCCAGTTATTAATGTTTTTCTTTATTTGGTGGGTAAAATGATAAATTTATAACTTAATACATTTGAACTAGACTATAATACCACATCCCCAGGTATATTATAGGGTGTGTTTGACAAATATGTGGGGATAGGATTGGTTTGGTTTTTACGGTGGGTTTTTGACAAAGAGTGTCTTTGATGCTGAAAACATTGTGAGCCCACATTCAGTAGTTCAAGAAAAACATTTCTCTGATTTCAATTATCCAACACAATCAATAGTTCAAGAAAAACATTTCCCTATTATGTCACATTGAGCCCACTTCGGAGCACTATGCATCTTAGGCTAGTGTTTTAGTTGCTGGGTCTGCTAGAAGAAGAGAAAGTGTACGTGGGCTGACCTTTGCTCTAGAAATTGGAGTCCACAACCTTCTCTTTGGTGAGGTTTGTTTGCAGGTTGTAGAACTTGTATATATATATACATATAGACCAAGATACATAGACATATAGAGACACGTATATGTGTGTATATATATATATATATACACAGAGATAGCGAGAGAGAGAGAGATATATATATATATACACAAAGAGAGAGAGAGAGAGAGAAATACCTTGCACTAGGGGACCACTGGGCGCCGCTTGCGGGAAGAAGGACCAATGAGAAGAACAGAAGTGAAGAAGACAAAAAGATGTTAGGTGTAAAAACCCTACATTTGGTACTGTACAAGGGTATTCTAGTAATTACAAGCCCAATCCGGTATCTGGGCTAACTAATCCCAAAGTTACCGTGAGATATAATAAAGTGGGTTAGATGGAATAAATGGGGGAAATTACTACGGGCCGAGGAATTGAGCCCAACGAATATCCCATTTACAAAAATGGATCCAAACCAAGGTTTTGTGGGCCCCCGGATATTTTAACCCAGTCCAATGGTTGTTATCCCCTTTGCCAAACACACCCATAGTGTATAGAGTGTATTATTTAGGAAAACATTTGAAATAAAACTATATATAATACGAAATATTTTTTGCAACCAAATGCAATATAAGGTTAGATTTGAGAGTTTTAATTTGTTATGACTCCTTAATACTGCAACTAAACGACCTCACTATGTATTATATATAGTCTTATTTCAAATGTTTAACTAAATAATACACCCTAACCGTACTATTGAACCAATTTGAGTTATAAATTTACTATTTTACCCAACAAATAAACAAAAACTTTAATAATTAAACAAGATTAATAAGTTTTTGGTCAATATATAATTAGTACTCTATTATTCCACTCTTAATCCAACATCTTACCAAACTCTGCATTACAATATGTAATATTTTTTATCCTATATTTAATCTTATATTTTATTCACTTATACATAATTAACATGTACTACCTAATACAATTCATGTTTTTACAATACAATAACAAAGTTTCTAAAGTAAGCACCATTTCTCAATTTGGCATTTTATTTTCTGTCAATGTCAATGGAGTCTCGTTAGTTCCTAAAGTTTTCAAATTGACTCTCAACAGTCCAATCAAAGACAAACTGTTTAGAATGACTAATCATGTGTGATGGGCATTTTTTCAAGTTGTTTTCTAAGTAATTTTACACCACCATTTTGTTACATCATTTTAAAATCACCTTGAATTAGGAACAAAGTGAGGTATTAAAGTATATTTTATGGATTAGTACTATATTTTTCTTCAAAATTACTATGCTATTCAAGTCTTAGCCTAAATTTTGTATTACAAATGCATCTGCACCACACATACACTATTGTGGGGCTCAAAAAATTAATTTTTTTATTTAATGTGCAGTGCAGATGCATTTGAGCCCCACAACGGAATATGTGTAGTGCAAATGTATTTAGAATACAAAATTTAACCTCTAAAAGTCAGAGAAAGATGATTGCCCAATGTTGATTTGCCAATGAAGGGTGCTAAGCAGGGTAGATTGTTGTATAGACTATAGACTTGAGACTTGACAACGGTAATAATTTATTATTTTTGTGGATATTTTTATAATAAAAAAATTTATTATTTTTGTGGGTGATTTATCATTTTTGTTGGTATTTTTATCAATGACAACTATTTTTATCATTTTTATTCGGTACAAAAAAAGCACCATTTTTATAGGTAATTTACTATTTTTATGAGTATTTTTATCACTGTTGTGGTAATTATTTTTAACACTTTTTTTGGGTGCCATAACACTAGTAAAAATACCCAGAATAATGATAAAAACATCAACAAAAAATTTTGGTAGCGTTGACAACTACATACATTTGACCCATAAATAGGGAAATAGGGGAAAATTTTGTTCCACTAATGCTTGCTAAGCTAGAGTTTAGATTGAAGTTTTTAGCATCTTTTTGAACGCTGATTTCAAATTATGTTAGTACTACTTCTTTATCGGTCTTATAACATAATTGGAAAGCGACACCTAGCTAATTTCATTTTATTTTTGTTGTATTTCTTTTCGGTATTAGGTAGATTCCACTTTCTATGAAACAAAAGTTTGTTTCTTATCGGGGGGGGGGGGGGGGGGGGGGGGGGGGGGGGGGGGGGGGGGGGAAATGCTTGCTAAGCTAGAACTGCAATACCTCTACCTATCTTTCTTCATTTTCTTAGCCTGAATGTGTGTGTTTGTGTGTTTTTTTTCTGGGTAAGTTTGAATGTTAATGTCTGTCAGTCTGAAATGAGGAGGAAGAGCAAAGAAACACTGAGAAAGGCATATCTTGGTGCAAGAGCAAAGAAAAGATCAGAGAAACAGAGGAGCCAGAAGAATCGTCGAAAGTGGGTTCAGCATCCGCCATTGTTATCAATGGAGAAAAGCTTGTGATAGCCACCATGGGTGACTACAGAGCTGTTGTCTGTAGAGATGGTGAGGCTCATCACATTAGCAGAAAGCACCAGCAAGTAACAAAGAGGCACTTGTCCAGAATTTTTTTTCCAGGCATGTTCTCTTTTTTCCCTCTCCAATTGTAGCAAAGGTTAGATTTGCATTCATTCCATGCGATGACTGGGTTTATAGTGATTAAATTGTTCATGGCCCAACATTCTTACGAGTCATCAAGAATATTTTCTTGTAGAGTGGTAAAGGTGTCCGACAATCCACACAGGTTGGTTCAATAGTCGAATGAGGGGATGAAGTGTAAACTCTCATCTTCAATTCTATCCCCTGAGCACACAAGACTCGGTGTAAGTTCGAGTTTCCGTTCCCACCATAAGTCTAACACCTAATAATACTCAAACATTGGTTTGAGATATTTTTCCTACCTTTTCTTACCCTGAAAAACTAAGGTCATATTACGTCCTTGAACCAATAACTATCTTTCGGCTAACCTAGCGTGGACCCCATCAATTCCTTTGAATTTCATTCTTACAAACGGACTCCTCAAGTAGAATACTTAACACATTAACTACAACACTGCATGGGTCACGGGAGTCTTTGGGATGTGACCATTTTTTCATCTAATGCTTTCACTAAGAAATTTTTTTTTTTTTTTTTATGATTGTTCTCTACGACACACCACCAGGTGCTACACGCCTGGCTAAAGTACGTATATTAGGGTGCGACTCCGGAGGTGCAGCTGGAACGAAGCTCTCTAAAAGCTCACAACTTCTTGTTGGATCTCAAAGAATAAATGCTGATACTGAATTTCTCATCTTAGCAAGCACTGGCATTTGGGAGGTAAAAAAGTACAACACACTTCATAGTACTTTATTGCAGAAATTGAATTTTATGCATTGGATATGATCCAAATTCGATTTCTCACCCTATCTATGTGCGTGTTCTTGGATCAAAATCACCTACAGGACATATTATATATAAGTGAGTCACCCATCTATACATTGTACCATTGAGAAAAATTGAGGAAAAATGTATTAAAAAGGATCGTTGTTCTTCAAGTATGAATTACACAACTCAATTACAGTTTAAAACAATATCAATATAAATGAGAATAGGCAACCCTTATGGCCTGATTTAAAACCCCACCAATATATAATTTCATTCAATTTCTGTAAACAGTAGATCATCCGTCCTAAATTCAAACGGGAATTACTGTATATAAATAACTCCCCACCAATACACTATAGGAATATCATCAAGAAAAATCGAAAAAAAATATATATATCTAAGGAAATATGGATGGATCTATTATGAGATTTGTGTATGTGGATGGAAGCCTTGTTGACCGACCCCACATATGATCCCTATTCCCTATGTGTTCCCTTGTTATTTCCTATCCAACCTAGAAGCTCTACAATTCCATATATTTATCATGTGTTTTGTGACAACAGGTGATGAAGCATCAAGAGGCTGTGAACCTCATCAGGCACATAGACGATCCACAAGAAGCAGCTGAGTGCTTAGCAAAGGAGGCTTTAACTAGAATGAGCAGAAGCAACATTTCTTGCTTGGTCATTCGTTTTGACTGATAAAATGCCATGTTTGTCAAGACTTGCTTCAAATTTCATCAAATATTTTCGCAATAAATGCTTTACAGTCTTTGAGTCTTGACTTCTTTTATGAAATGACCCCCCCCCCCCCCCCCCCCACCCAAAATAAAAAAAAAACAACAACAAAAAACATGAAGTTGCCCTCGAATTTGCTAGTGCAAAATCCTGGGGTCGATCATGCGCCCAGGGGACTACTCAACTGGTCAGATGCTCTAAGAACTGTGGATACCCCAACATTGAAAAAAGAAAATTCTTATTTTCAGGATAATGAAACCAATGCACATACATACCGCTAACAAAGCCAAATCTTCTGCCATGATTTGAGGTGTATGAGTGACTACCTAAGTCATTACCAATGATGTCAAGGGATACCCTGCATATGAAGTACAATTCTACATTCATCTCAAACCATAGTATTCCCGAACCTAGAAATATTTCATCCCAAGTCGGCACAATCAGACAACAAATCTTTTAGGTAGTAAGTTTAAGAGGGGGAGCTCCAATTCAATTCACCTTTTTGCGTATTGAAATGTAGATTTGAATGTACAATGACCTACTTTTTTTGACAACAACATAGTTTACAACGAAAATGTATTCAGGCACAGGGAGTGATACGCAGAACGATAGTACACCATTTATCAAAATCACACACAAAGTAAAGCCAAGATGTGAAAACAAATGCCGCAACCTTACCTTAATGATCTCCACACTCATGTGGCCACCTTCTTTTCACTGGTCTTGCTACGAAAGGGCGACAACAAAGAGAAATGGCGTGAAGCTGTGGTGAAATAAAAAAAAAATGATTGAGATCCCAAATCATTATGATTCACGAGGTAGTTAGTCTGGAAGAATGTAGAACAGTGAAGTAAGCACTTACACTTTTGTGAACTGTTGCCGGCATTTGGGGTTTCATCCCTCGAGATTAGATTCTTCAATGTATGAACTGATGCCAAGCAGCAAATATAAAGAGTCAGCTCATGAACTAGGTTCATTTGAATAATATGACTAGAACTGCCAATGCAAATTATTTATTAAACAAGTGATAAGTTTGCAGCATCTACTCTAAAAGATTAACTTGTTGGAGAGGGTGTAACTTAAGTATTTATACTTCAACATAAGTATCATATGGAAATGCTCTCAAAAACTCAATATGAACATAACCATTGTTTTGACTGGGTAAAAGAAATGGGCTCATTAAGATTGTATCAGTAGCACAATAGACACATTAGCATCATTGATCAATTTAGAAGACTGAGGCTTGTTTTACTTCTTCCTCCCTTTACAGCTTTGTGGATGGTTTCTAGGTCAGTACAACTGAAGCAATCTCGGAAGCTTCTCTCCTACCGTTAGTCCAATTTGCTTTAAATTTTAGAGTGAGAAAATATAATAAAATAGACACATAAAATAATCCAATCGAGCAGATTCTGATGGAATTTATTAACCGAGCTTTTGATTTATCTGGATCACGCTTAGATGTCAAAAGATATAACCAAAAGTTGACTTATTGATGTCAGTTGTGAAATATGTAATACAACAAAGGATGGCAGAAATCTCAACTGACAAATATCTCTTTAGATTAGAATCATTGATTAGTGTCAGCTAAGCTCCAGCATGAGATTTTTTTGTCCAATTTCCTAAGGTCTACTTGTACCTATTATTACTCCTAGATCTATCTCCATTAGTTTAGGCACTAAACTACTCATTTTATACTACTCTTAATAAGGTGAAACAGTTGTGAAGTGCACATTACCTTCACCAGAAGCAGCAGCGTTTGTAGCAGCGTCGTCCTGTTCAGAACCATTTACACTAGCAATATCTGATTCAACAATCCGCTCACCTGCAGTTGAGGTGTGGTTTTTCTTTCCAAACTTCAAAAGTCGTCTAAACCCTTTTGATGATTCCTTTACCTGAGGCTTTTCCATGTCCTTTGGAATCATCTCTACTTTTAAGCTTTGCACATTAGACACGTGTGTTTTAACAGTATCGACATCTGTTGATACCATTGCGGAGCTTGCTGGGGGTGCTTTCCCATACTTGGAATGTCCAGTACACGGGTCCTCTAAAGATGAGACCCGAGCATAAGGGGCTTGATAAGGTTTTTCAGCAGTACTAATGCTTGTAAACTTCGGCAATTCCTTCTCCGCATAATTTGTTGTCACCTGATCATCAGAGGATACTGTTTCAGAAAAATGAGATCAACTAAATAATTTAATTGACACACTGCTACATACTACGCATTACTATTTTGGAAAGAAAAAAACTTAATAAATCTCAAAAGGAGGAAAATGAACTAGTTTGTTCCTGTAAACTTATTGATATATGCTTTCCCATTTAAATATAGGTACAAGTGTTGTTCTTTGAGTACAAATGACTGCAACTACCATACATGACACTGCATCAGAAGTAAAATGCAAGCTGAATTCAGGTGTATATCACCGAACAAAAGTGCCACTGAGCATTGCATTGAAGAGTAACAATTAATTTCGATAAATGGAAAAAGGGCATAATCAATTAAACTTGATCTAGGAATTACTACACTTACATCCTCAATAATCTCCTGTAGGAAGTAACTTCTGTCAACCCAGCCGCTGGATTTTATCCTCGTGTTTATAATGCATAACATATATTAAGTCAATCACAGATTCGCAATATAAGTGTCTGACCTATGGACTCGTATGTCTTCTTAGTTATTACTATAGAACCATACTTTATAAGCAAGTTTGATGTTGAAAGAAAGTTCCAAACTCTAATTTGATTTTTGGCATAACATCTTTGACAAATGCACCGTCAAGAAATATAGCCACAATACAGAGGCATAAGATTAACTTATTCGTAAACCAAGACTAAACTGCTCACTTTCTGTTAGCAAATCTGCACTATAAGTAGAAAATGAGATCCACAAAGAATGTGGTAAACAGTAACATAAATAATCTGATAATTGTGCTTCTGACCCAGCATGCAAGCAGAGGTAACGCTGCACACCCTAGACCCGCAATAGCGGGAGCCTCATGCTCTGGGCCACCCTTTTTACACTTCATGTTTGAATTAAATTAGCTTACCTGACGAAGATAGTTAGGCCATGGAATTCACATCCTTTTGATACAAATTATAGAGAAATAACTTGTGATGAAAGCTAATTTGGTTTTACCAATCCTACCTCACAAGAACTGGCTTCCCCCAGTAGTTGGCTTGGTTTGAATTCTCTGCCACCTCCATCCATAGGTGATGGTGGTGCACGAATAGCTGCATACTCTGGTACCACCTCAATTTTCTCTCCCGTGTCATGATTATCATAATGCCCCTCAAGTGACCCCATTTTCTCCCCTAATGCATGCACAGCAAGAATAGAGGGCTTCTCACATTCCAGCATCACAACAGTTTTCTCAATAATTGGGTTGTCATCCACATCACTCTGATGTGATACTTTGTTATTATTCTTGTTCCGTTCAGCACTATCGGAAGTTACAGAAGCCATGCCTCCATTCACCTTCGCTGCTGATTTATTCTGGACTACATTAGAAGGTCCTTTAGATGTCCTGATCTTCAGTTCAGGAAGAGTTGCGGCTTTACTTCTATCAAGGTTCATAATAGCAGATATTTTCTTGCTCTCAGGTCCATCAGATACCTTTGGCTTTGATATCTGGTTGGAACTTTGCACCTTTCCTGAAGTAGCAATATGACTGCCAATTGTTTTGGGCTCTGATAATCTTCTAATCCGCGCCATAGAAGCTTTCGAATCAGTAGTAGCACCACTGCTTTCTTTCTTTGGCTCAGATAATGATGACGCGGACCTACTCAACTTATTCCCTGCCAAGTGGCTGCCGTCACTGGATCTGCTTGCTTTAGAGGCTTTGTGAAAATCATTGGATCCAATTGAAGCAGTTTTTATTTTGGATCTCTGCACAGGTGATGATGATCCTGGCTCTGAATCGCTGAACTTGGATCCCTTGTGATTGACGGTTGAAAGTTTTGTCGGCAACTTTCTCGATTGCAGTGAGGGCAATTGTGACTGAGCAGATGTGGAACTGCCTCTCGCTGCAATTCTCTTTTGCCTCTCCATCTTCAAAGCTTCAATTCGTTTTAAATCTTCCTCTTCCTGTAAAAGAACTAAATTTGAGATATAAAAGTCCAGTGAAAAGGCTAAACATACTAGCTAGCAAAGAAACATGGAGGCAAAAACTAGCCATGCCACCTGGTTTGATATGGCATATGTAAGAATTGAAGTGGCCTAGCCACTTTGCCACGATTGTTCAAATCATTGTGCACTTGAACAATTGATAAATAGTAAGCAAAACTACCTTCTCTTTCTTCATTTTCTGGAGATCAGATTTGTAGGCTCTTAGCTTCTCGGCACGTGCTCGTGCGTCATCTAAAGGACTTATCTTTGATGGCTTTCCTTTTCTTATTGGCCCCCCGGTCTTCTTCTCTAAACTATCTGGAGTAACTTTTGACTTCCGCACCTTGTCTTTCTTAGAACTTTGCTTGACATCAGTCCCAACTTCCTTATTTCTTTTCTCAAGGGAAGCGGCATCATCACAAACCTGCATTGCATAGTCCAAACTAGGGTCATATCCAATGGACCTCTTTTCTGTCCTACGTTCAGGCATCAAGCTTAGATCATCAGGCTCATAATTGGTCTGACTTCCTATCCCATTTAAATTGTTTTCCGACTTGTGATGTGTTGATGGGAGCTCAGAGTCCATATCAATAGCAGTTCTGTCATCAGTTCCAGCTTGATCTAGTGACATTGACCTGAATGGAACTATGAAGGATTCATCAGTGATATCATGTGATGATTTTCTATCCAAATTACCGGTTGCAGGGTCAAATCCATTTACAGTCAGTGGATCTGATGAACGCCCCAAACCTGATTGGTTTTCTCTTCCATCCATCATAAAATCATCATTTGCCTTCCTCCTATACATAACCTTTCTTCCATCTATTTCTGTGAAATGTATATCCATTTGGTCATCAACAGGCCCCCTACGATCTTCATATCCAGAAATTGGAATTTCATCGTTTGACGTCCTGAGCTTGCGAGACCCATTTCCACTGTCCTTGTGGAAATCAGTCATCCTCCTGCCTTGTATTTTAACTGGACCTCGTCCCCCAAGAGCCAAAGGATCATCACCCATTTTATTTTGGTGTCTCTTCATTTGAACATCTTTCTCCATGGCAAACATGCCTTCCTTGGCAGCGTGATTATCTTCATCAGCACCTCTCAATAAACAAGTTTGAAATGCTTGCCAGTGTCCACCATCTGTCTCCTTTTCATAAGTAATTTCTTCCTTATCATATAAATTTGATTCATCTGTAGACTTTGCATGGCTTCCTTTTCTTCTTGAAGATCTAGAAGTGTTCTTATGCATCATATCTGGATCATCAGCCCGCAAACCTTCACCATACACGTCAGTTTCAGAGTCAGAAGCTGAATCTGACTCGCTACCAGAAGAGTTCTTCGCATTTTTAGTGATGTAATTAATGTTCCGAATGACAACCATGCCTGATTGCTTTTTACCAGATCGTCCAGCCTTCTTCCGTGATTCTTGGCTCTGTGAAGCTTCCTTCTCCAACTCCAAATCATCCTGCGATCGTGTTTTGGAGGCATCCATCTCCCATGCTTCTGACTCAGTGTTGCTATCTCTACCATCCATGGACTGCCTTTTCTGCCCTGTTCTATGATTAGCATTGAGATGAGAATCGTCCATTGGTGGATAATGTGGCTGGTAAAATGGGCCATTTCCTGAATAATTCTGATAGTAGGGCATTCCCTGCATGGGATATGCTTGAAAGACTGGTAAGGCACCAGGTGGAGGATGAATAGGCCAGGGAGGAAACATAGGATGGGGAAACTGGCCATGAAAGTATTCTTGTTGACCAACTGGCATTTGATGATTCGTAGGAGGCCTATCTCCTGGGCAACAAGTGGACATAATTAGCTTATCAGTAAGAGAAAGATAGTAAGACATAATTTTCTAAGTTCAAACTGGTAAAGTGAAAAAAAAAAAAAAAAGATGACGAGCACACAATAAGACTGTTAGGGTATTTTAGTATTAGTATTAGGGATAGTTTAGTCATGTACCTTGTTTTATGTTGCCCTAATATATAAGGGCCTCTACTAAGTATCTTAATTGATCCATAACATATTCTTCCTTCCTTCTTTTCTTTTCCTTTTCTTTTCTCCTCTTTGGTTGATCAATATTTACATGGTATCGGAGCAAGTTCCGATCCTAAACACGAAGTGCACAACAGTTGTATTCATCAACGTTAGGGCTGAGATTTGGAGCTAGGACGGACGTTATCACACTGACAGATGATGTCAGAAATGGGCATAATTTTTTTGTGAGCATTGATCTTGAATTTGATTTAGTGTGATCTGGTCATGGCAAATGGGAGTTCCGTTCATGGTTTTGTGAGCATAGTTATTAGGCTTATGCCATGAAAAACTTTTTAATTGGTAAAAATGTGGAGCTATGTTCATGGTGTTGTGACAACTCCTACAAACACTGAGGTAGAAATGTAAAAGCTAATTTGTAGAACCATTAGGAGATCAATAATCCCAAGGTCATTACCAGGATTAACAGCTCTGTTGATCAGACTATTGGTGTTCATTTGACTAAGTTCACTATAGCCAAAGAAATTTGGGACTATTTCACATAATACATATGTTGGTAATATATCTGTATCTAATGCTCCCTCTTCCTCTTTTTCTTCTATTTCTTGTGATTTATCTGTTACCCATCGCCATCCCCCATACTTATATTCGTAGGACTCCAGCAATCTGTTCTTTGGATGTAGTGTTTCCCCTTCTTCTCCAATCCCTCAATTAGATTTTGATGTTGTGGATCATGCTTCTCAGCTCGCTATCCTACGCGTTCTCAAAAGTGTCCGGATAGATTTGGTTTCTCCAACTCGTGTTATTCTTCTAACTTTTGTTCTTTTCTCACTTCTATTTACTCTCTATTTGAACTCACCTCCAATAAGAAGGCTATACTTGACCCTATTTGACAACAGGCAATGGATGAGGAGTTATCTATCTTACATAAAATTCGAGTTTGAGAGCTGATGATTTTACCTCGTGCCAAATGCACAATTGGGTTTAACTGGGTTTATAGGATTAAAATGCAATCTGATGATTCTATGGAGAGCTATGAAGCACGGATACGGATACGGCGATACGGGATACGGCGATACGGCAAAACTTAAAAAAATAGGATACGGATACGGCTAGGATACGTCCATAAAATATATATTTTTTTAAATTTTATTATTATATTTAATGTAATAATTATGATTTATAAAGTGAATCACACATCTACCAAAGATATATAATAATAACTAACCATTCTATCATTTATAAATCATACATATTTGCAAATAAGGGCTCAAACATATTTGCTCTTGTGCCCCTATATTTTTTAAAAAATTCAAGTAATACCCCGGCGTATCCGAAAAGTATCGGAGGCGTATCCGACCGTATCGGAGGCGTATCCGGCCGTATCCGAAAATCAAATTTATTTTTTAATTTTCGGATACGTCTCAGCCGTATCCGGCCGTATCGGAGGCGTATCGGTATCCAAAACGTATCCGATACCGATACTTTGACCATTTCGAAGTATCCGTGCTTCATAGATGGAGAGGTATAAGACTAGATTAATTGTCAAGAGGTTTGCTCACGAGTATGGCCAAGGCTACGAGGAGACTTTTGCCTCTGTTGCCAAGATGATTACAATCCGTATTGTAATTGTAGTCACTGTCATTCGTCAATGGAGCTTTATCTCATATGGATGTGAAATTTTTTTTTTTCCATGGAGATTTGTCTGAAGAAGTTTTCATGACTCCTCCTTTTAGATTGTCTCACTATTCTGGTCAAGTATGTAGACTTCATAAAGCTCTATATGGCCTTAAAAGGGCTCACAAGGCATGGTTTGTGAAGTTTTTCTCAGTCGGACTTGGATTTTCATTCTAGTGACTATGATTCAACTCTTTTTCTACAATCCAATTTCTTAGGTTCTATTATTGTCTTGCTTTATGTTGATTATATGATTATTACAGCCCAGGTGATGGCAATGTTGGTTTATAACTATTGAAAACTCATTTGCATGAACATTTTGAGATGAAATATTTGGGCCAACTCCGAAACTTCTTGGGGATTAAAGTTGTTTCATCTCCCAAGGGTTATCTCATTTCTTAGTCCAAGTATGCATCAGATGTTATTCATCGAGCTCGCTTATCAGATAATCAAACAGTTGAGACACTCCTAGAGTTCAATGTTCATTATTCTTCCTCTGATGGTACTCCATTACCTAATCCTACCATCTACCGTACTATTATTGAAAGCTTAGTATACCTAATAGTTACCCGCCTAGATATTTATTGTGCTGCTCATGTTGTTAGTTAGTTTGTTGTTTTTCTTACTATTGTTCACTCGACTGTTGTTTTCCACATTCCTCAATATCTTTGAGGCATCCTATCTCAGAGTTTATTATCTTTTTTTTCTTCATCTGTGGAACTTTGCGCTTACTCAGATATTGTCTGGACCGGTGACTATAGATCGCAAGTCCACTACTAGATTCTGTCATTTTCTTGGTGATTCTGTCATTTCTTGGAAGAGTAAGAAGTAAACTATTGTTGCTTGTTCCTCAGCTGAAGTTGAATACCGTGTTTTGGTGTCTACCATTGCTGAGATAGTCTAATTACGGTGATTACTTGGTGAACATGGCATCACTTTACATGCCCTATGTATTATGACAACACCAGTACCATTCAGATTACTCAGAACTAGACCTTCCATGAGCATATAAAGCATATTGAGATTGACTATTACTTTGTGCGCCGCGCCATCTTTAGCTGAGCACTATTTCTCTTCCTTTTCTTTCTTCTACCATGCAACTAGTGGATTTTTCTACAAAATCCCACACCATCGCACACTTTCGTTTCTTCTTGACAAACTCTAGTTCACAACTGCGACATCACGAGCTTGAGGGAGAACGTTAGAGTATTTTAGTATTAATATTAGGGGTAGTTTAGTCATGTACCTTGTTTTATGTTACCCTAGTATATAAGGATCTCTACTATCATACTATGTATCTTAGAGTATTGATTATGACAAATTAATTGAGCCATAAAAGAAAGAGGAATTAAATTAGAGAAAGCCAAGAAACAAAGAGCAGTCCAACATTGATTCTCAACTCAACTAACCAACATTTACCCAAAACAAAAGGCTCATCAAGCCTTATTCCCACTACTTTTTGGGAACAGTCCAACATCGATTCCTTCAAAAAAAAAAAAAACTTGCATTAGATACTTCAAGAATTTATTTATTTCATCTTTTTCCCCAAGAGAATTTCTTGTAGTAGTGCCCTCTCCAAAGCCAAACTGGCGTGGAATGCATAGCAGCAGTGTTACTTCTTATGGACATATATACAAATTGGCGTCTTACAGTCTAAAACTTGAATGTCCATCTTGTGCATGTGCCTTTATGGGTGTGTGTGTGTAAAGGAAGAATCAAAACAAAACAGACAAGGGCAAGAATTCTGTGGATTCTTTGACGACAGATATAAAGATCGGAAGATGCTCTTTATGGGTGTAAATAAATCATTATGGCATCAACTAATACCTGTAGTTGTGTCAATGCTTGTTTTCCGAATATTTTCTGAAGCCATTTCACTGCAGGATTCATTCAGTTTGTTGGCCACACTAGAAAGCATGATTCCAGATGCATTCATGGTAGAGAAGTCAGATTGGGTAGACATTGCTTCAGCTGCTTCAATTTCAAGCCATTGTCCAGTTTCATGCTTTCTCTTCCACAAATCCATGAACCTTAAGCATGCATCCCTGTTATATGCACAAAGCTAATTATTCACCCAAATGTTGCTACCAGACATAAACTGTTCTCCCAGAAGAGAGTAAGGCTGAGACCCACAACTTTCTAAACAAAGAATAACCGCTTACATCAAACGTGATGCCCCAAAGCATTCAGCAAATGACACCAGTGGTGCCATGTGATCAATGTCAAAACTAGCAGCTACAGCACGTGCAAAAGCCATGCCCTGTTCCTTCTGCAGCACAGTTTTGCGTGTTTCCAGGACTTTCAGAAGCTGGACTCTGATTAAATGTAAACCAAATACAATGGCATCAAAGCTCATAGAACACTAAAGGAATATTCTCATCCATAAAGCACGCAAGCAGTCACCGCAAACTCTAAAACTTGATTGATGCATCATCAAAAACCATTGTCACTGCTCATTTTCGTCTTCCTTTTGATTACAACATGCTCCAATATTCTAAGTAATGCAAAATAAAATTTTTGATCTTAAAATTGTGAAAATGAAAAAGAAGGCAATTGTTGCACAACTCAACTCAACAAAATTTTGACCCAACTATTTGGGGTCAGCTACATGAATCATGTTCTGCCACTATGCTCTATCAAGGGCTAGCAATTGATGCAGAACTAAGGCAGCAAAAGGCTTCTTAAAGACAATACTAGGCACGTATGGAGGCAACTTGAAATAGAATGGGAACAGCCCTCCGTATTAATCCTCAAGTAACAATGACAATTGCATCAGAAATTTTGTCAATAATGGTAGCACAGCATGTACCTCGAATTTTCCTCTGGTACAGTGGACCCATTTGCCTCAGAAGAATGTGTGCCAGGCTGCCAGAAAAAGAAATCCAATTACAAAAATATATAAAAAAGTGAATCATTGCAGAGGCGACATGATGCCCAATTACCTTGTAAAGAACAATAGCTTTTCCCTCATTAGCATCTGGAATAGGTTTGTTGCCTGTCCCAAATTGTGGGGTGTAAGTTAATATTTTTAACAATAACTAGCAAAATCAGTAAATAGTATACTAAACATCTGATGCAGCACAATACAAGCCTATCATTGCATCAAGATAGGATGAACAAAAAAAACACTTCAAATATTCCCCTGTCGCACCTCCACCACACACAAATAATTTTTTTGGAGAAGGAGGGAGAGGGGGAGCTAAAAGAAAAGGCAGAAATGCCAAATAATCCTACTGTACACCATTATGCATATCAAACATCATGACCTACTATACTGTACCTTCGCTTACCACAGGTTTTGCTTGATGGTCTTCTACCTGCCACATGGAAAAAAATTAAAATGCATATCTAAACATGATCCTTCATGACATACAGGACATAAATATATTGACAAACAATGCTCACAGCACTTGGCTCTATATCATTGTTGCCCTGAATGGCAATAGCTTCGTCGATCTGTAAGATCTCAGATTCTATGGTATACACCCGTTCCAAGATCTCTGGAGTGCTCACAAAACGAACAAACCTACAGAAAACCAAGGGATGTTAGTCCATTTTTTTTGGTGTCTTTTTTTGTGTGCCAGGGAAAACTAATACAAACAAAGCAACTTTTGTGCTGTAGAGGCTCAAAAATGAAGGGCTGCTTTAAGACTGAACAGAAGAACTGCTGAACTGATTAGCAGCTGCGATAGTAAAATAATATCTTTGCAAAACTAAAGAACAGTGTTTAGAATATTAATCCAGGTCCACCACAGCTGCCAGTGTGCCATAGTCAGTTGTGCCAGGCTCTATCTGCAAATGGTGTTAGAAACACTCAACTGCAATCTCTGTGGTAATAGTGTCTTATCGTGATCAATTGTTACTGATTTTGGTCAAAAACTTTATTTCATAGTTAGTCATGCACTCTTTATGTGAAGGAAAACATATAAGCCAACATCAAGTTTTGCATCAATAAAACTGTGACTGAGACTAATGTTAGACAGAAAATAAGGGGCATAAAGATACTACCAAAAAAAACAAGAAAAGACTTGATTCAATCAGTCATTTCCTTCTCTTTTTCATGATTGGAAATTTTTTGACTCACTTTAAACTTGTGATTTTAACATAGAGAAAGTTATGATGGAATTTGCCTTTGGTTTAACATTTCCTTCTTTATCAACCAGTAAACCAAACAAAACATTAGACTTCTTGGTGTTTGACCAGAATTTCCTATATGCATCCACATAAACAAACCCATTCTCTGACAAGACACATGTCCATAACTCAATTTCATGAACACCTACAGAGGATCACAAAGACAAACAGACCTTTCCACAGTGCCCTTTGTAAACCATGTAGCATCACTACCAGCTTCTGTTTCAAGTAATATTGAATAACCACCCTTCGCAATCTGATCCTGAGCAGTCTTTAGGTGCGCAAGAAAAGGAGTCAACAAGCCTGAAGCGACTTTCTCTTTCTTTTCATTTGCAATAATAATCAAATCGCACCTGATAATTAAGCAGCAGTTAGGCTTTCAATTGAAAAATGATAGTTGGTAAGTTGAAAATTTCCTCGTGGACAACTAAAAATCCTAATAGATCCTCCTTTTAAACCACGCAATCAGAACAGATAATGTTCCTGTACAAGAGATATTCAATATACGTAAATGAAGAACCAGAGATGATACAACAGAGACCAAACATATTTTGCGACAAAACCAAGAGATTATGAATGAAAATGATAAAAAAATCGAAAAGATGAAAAACAGAAGACCGTACCCAAATTTTTTCCTTCTTCATTTTCACAATATAATCACAAGTCAAAGTGTTTTTCATGTTTAATCAAATTTGGAGGGAGATTAGATGTTTTTCCACGATCCTAATGCTCTTGTAGTTTTTTATTTATAAAACACAAAAAAGAAAAGAAAAATCAGTCACATTCACTATTTAATTCTCTCAAATGGAATGGAATCAAGCAATTGAGTGTCACCAAAAAAACATCACCACAATTTTAAGAGGTGAAATGGAAAAAGAATAAGCTTAGAATATATTAGAACAAAAAAGATTCAATACTCAACTCTACTTAATTAAATTATACGTAATCAATACGAATCCTGCCAAAATTTCTTAATAATAACAGAGAAACACATAACTGAACAGATAAAATATCCATTCTACATCAATACAAGTCGACTCAGATCCAACTCTGTGGTAATATCATACTCAGCCAAATCACAAAAACTAGAACTTGAACGCAAGTATCTATATGATTTTTTTTTTCTTTTGGTCAGGTACTATTACCGGAGAAGGGGATGACGCGACGTTAAGATCCAACAACGGGGCGGTGGCGATTAGGCCAACCACTAACCTCATCTATGTGATTAATTGACCTCATAAATTTCGTGGTATTAGATGTATAAACGATGGATTGAGGGAAATTTACCTCGTCCGAGTAGGCGTGAGCTGGAAAATAGCAGAATCGAGCAGAGTACTCGACTTCATTGTCTTTCAAGGCCGATCAAAAAATATTCTAACAGCTTCAAAGCTACGGTACAGATCTCGATACCGATCAAAGGAGCTCTCAAATCAAAATCACTGAATTTTCAACAAAAATAAGAAAAGTAAATAGAACTTTAAATCTGCGAAATGCAACGAGTCTTCTCATCCATAAATGGCCTCTACAGAGAGCTTTCAGTCTCAGAAAGAGAGTTAGCAGAGGAATTTGCAGAATCAAAAGGTGAAAGCCAGAACTCGAACGATATGCTTTACTTGCTGCCTTCACATACATTCATCCACAATAATAAAGAGTGTTTTAGAGAGAGAAAGATGAGAGAGACAGTGAGAGAGGAGGCGACATTGAAAATTTTATATATTATATGAAACAGACACAGTACAGTACTTTATATATATATGTGTGTGTGGAGAGAGAGAGAGAGAGCTTTGGATGCCCGACCGGAGATAATGGGGGAGTTGCTGAGAAATATCTCGCAAAATGGACGTTGAAATTCGCCTGAGGTGAACGTGGAGGGGTAATTTAGGGAAATCGGAGTCTGAAACAGAAAGAGGTGCGGCGGGCGACAAGGCAGAGAGGACAAAGGAGTGGAGACTTTGCGGTGAAAAGTTGTTAGTGAAATTACAGAAATACCCAAAGTGATGGAATATCCAGTAGGTAAAGCGGGAGTGGCTGAGAAGTGGCTGATGCTAAATTGCGCGTGAAGTGAACTTAATGTGGCTGCAGTCAAACTATCTATCAAATATTTTAGTTGAATCGTCACTAAATATCATACTTGTTGTCTACATCCATATGTAAATTAGACAATGACAAAGACAATTGCAACACCCCACCCCCCCGACCACCCCCCCCCCCCCCCCCCCCCCGCGGCGCGCCTTCAAACTTTTTTTTCTTAACATTACATCATATACATAAATAATTTCTTTAATTTTAATTATGCAGCTGTGGATGATCATTTGATTACAAGAACTCGAAAAATAGCATAATATAATCCCAAAGGAAACATAAAGAATAGTGGAATCCAAATTCCAAATAGACAGCTCTATGTGAGGGTCCGCCCAAGAATATTTGAGGTCTTAGGCAAAAATTTTAGATGGAACCCTAAATTATTTTTAGATAAATAATTTATTTTTTTTATTTTTAAAATTTAAATATTTAAATTTATATCTTTTAATAGGTATATATATTTAAAGTGAAAAATAGCTTGGAAAACAAACACATTATATTATTGATTATATTAAAATCAAATTAACTCAAAAATTATAGTTCAAGAAAATAAAACTAAATAAATAGGTTAGAGTTATTACAAATTCATATAAAATAAGAATGAAATAATTTTTTATACAAGATTATGGTGTGATCTTTTTTTTTTTGCTTTTTGAATAAACATATATTTATAATTTAAAGAACTATTTTTAAAATCTTGTTGATTTTTTTACAAAATATTTTTATTTTTTATTTTGTTAAAATTTATTAATATAATTTTATGAAATATATGCGAGCGGGGCTCCAAGTAAGTGGGGCCCTAAGCAACCACCTCACTTGCCTAGGGTAGAGTTGACACTGTTCTTTGTATTTTTAAGAAAATATCAACCCTTTTCAAATGGTAATAAAAACGAATCGTAAACTCAAATGTCTTAAGTTTGAATTTTGACAATTCCTTGAGCTTAGGTCATAATACGTTAATTTCAGTGTGAATGATTACACTTTTTGTGGGCTAGAAAGAGATTTCGAGAAAAAAGTGACCAAGAAGTTTTTATCCTGTTGAAAAATGTTGTAATGTCATAATGACTGAAACACCCTTCAGCTGCCCCTTTATGTTTGCTTCTGTAGTGAACTGGGATTTCCTTTTGAGTAGACGTTAACCCACTCCAACGGCCCCATGTTTTGATGTTTTTTTATGCATTAATTTTGTATATAAATCCCTGCAACTTGTTAAAAAAAAAGTTGTTTTTCTAAAATTTTTTTGGTTTTTTCTGCAAATAGAAAAATAATTATAGGCCACGTGTCAATTTCACCGACATAGAGGACGAACGAGCCGGTTTTTTTTTTTGGTCCTAGAGGGTCTATAAATCGAACACGATTTGTTTATTAAGTAGATTATTTGATACGACTCGTTTAACTCATTTAATAAATGTTCGATTCATTTATTAAGTGAATTATCCGATCCGACTCGTTTTCACTCATTTAATAAATTTTTTATTATTATTATTATAATAAAATAATAATTATTAAAAAAATTAATTGATCTAATTATTAAATTGTATATATTATTCTAACTAATTTTTTTTTGAAATAATTATTTATTTAATTTTATTTAAACAAGTAAACGAATTGACATATCTTATCTTATTTCACCAGAACTGACTCATTTATTAAACGAGTTTATCGAGTTCACCCATTTATCATTCGTACCCGTTAATATCTCGTCAAACCTGCTTAACTTTTTGTCGATTCGTATCAATTAATCGTGTTATATTACAATTTGACATGTCTAGCTCTAATATACAAATTTTGTGTTCACACCCAAAAGGTTTTAAATAAATACTCTTATTTTTTTAATCACCAATAATCTTCAATCTAATTACACTTAACCACCCATATAATTTAGGAAAAATTTCATCTACACCCCCTCTAAATAGGTCTATCTTCAACGACACCCCCTGCCTTTTCTGAAATTTCACTGACCTCCCTTGTCAGTGTTGGTCGGCTAACAGACGTGACGGAAATAGATGTTTTACCATTTTACCCATGAATTTTATAAAGATTTACATATTCACCAATGATACAAACAAAAAAAAATGACACAAATACCCCTTATGCATAGTTCACATATAATAAATTTATTTTGAATTTTTTCCTTATATTATGTTTAAGTGTACTTTGCCATCGATTTTTTTTTTCCTTATATTATGTTTAAGTGTACGGTGTCATCGATTTTTTTTTTAATTTTTTAAAAAAAAATTATTTTGAATTTTTTTCTTATATTATGTCTAAGCGTACGATGTCACCGATTTTTAAAAAAAAAATTTCTTTTTTTTTTTTTTTAAAAAATTTATTTTGAATTTTTTCCTTGTATTATGTTTAAGCGTAGATGTCACTGGTTTTTTTTTAAAAAAAAAAATTTCTAAAAAAATTATTTTTTTCTTGTATTATGTTTAAGCGTACGGTGTTATCGGTTTTTTTTTTTTTTTGAATTTTTTCCTTGTATTATGTTTAAGCGTACGGTCTTACCGGTTTTTTTTTTTAATTTTTAAAAAAAATTATTTTGAATTTTTTTCTTGTATTATGTTTAAACGTACGATGTCACCGATTTTTTATTTTTATTTTTTTTTTACGGTGTCACTGATTCATAGCACTAGATTTTTTATTTTTTATGTGGATTTTTTATATTATTCTTCACCTATTCATGCTTGGACCAGTGGCTTGAGTTCATTGCCACGTTTTTGCAGTTAGGTGATCGAGTTGTTGGAGAGAGAGAGAGAGAAAGGGGGTAAAATAAGGGTTTCATGGGGAATAAGAAGGGTAAAATTGGTATTTCAAAAAAAATTTGGTATGACATAGCACTTTTCTGATGGTCAGTAACGGCTGGTTACGGTAGGAGGTCTAGGTGAAGAGGACATATAAACGATAGGGGAGGTCAGTGAAATTTCAGAAAAAATAAGGGGTGTCGTTGAAAATAGACCTATTTAGAGGGGGGTGTAGATGAAATTTTCCCTATAATTTATCCCTCTCCCTCTCCCTCTCCCTCTCCTAAGAGGCAACCAAATGCAACGGCAGAATGCGCAGAAGATTCTCAACCAAAGGAAAAAATAAAACTCCCAGCCTCTATAAACGACGAAAAAAGGGAACATATTCTGACAAATGTTGGACACATACCGGCGTTTGTTCTTCTGGCCACCGGCATCTGGCAAAAAAAAGTCGGCGATTAGTTTTTGCTGCAAGATGTGTCGATATATATTTTTTCGGCGTTTTCATAAATGCTGGGAGCTTTCCCGATGCTGTTTTAGGCAGCGATCGAAACAATCGCCGGATAAACGGCGGCAATATCTTTTCCCTAATTTTTTGTAGTGTAGTGACAAACTTTACTTTTTGCTTTTTATTTCGAGTGGTATTCAAATATTAAAATTTTAATTCGATGGATTGTTTGGATCACATAAGTAACAGAAATCTTTTGAAAATAATTTAGAAATATCTGAAAAAAAATTGAAATTAATAAAAATTTGAGAATTTATTTTTAAAACTTTTTAAAATATTAGTCGAAATATAAACATCTTAAAATATCTCAAAATATTTTCAAACTTTGATAAAAATATGTCAAAATATTTCAAAATATTCTAAAACACTTCAAAGAATTGTAATTTCAACTCAAATCACTCATTCATTTCTCGTTTTTTTTAAAAACAGAAAAGTTTCAGTTATTTTTATAATTTTAAAATTTTGATCCTTGGGACACCCCCATTAATCCATTATTATATCAAGTGTTTTTCAAAAAAAAAAAAAAAAATTGTTGTGTTCCATCCTATCATTTTCGTATATACTCATATCTAAGTAAGTATGAATATATGACACTTTTGATTAAATATTGGACACATTGTAGGTCATTTTATATTTTTTAAAATTACGAGATCGTTTTATTATTGCATAAAAATTAGAATTATTGTTTGACAATATTTATAAACATTTCTTATATACATAAAAATCATGCCAAAAAAATTGCTTGGAATTGTATTTTTATTGGCTTTTATTTTTAGAAAATGTTATACAACCAAAATGAAATGCAAGAGTTACAACCCAAATGCATATGAGCCGTGTTGGATGAGTGAGTTCCACTAAAAAAATTGATAAGACCCACTCATTTAAAAAATGATATATATTTGGGTTACAACTTTTTGGATTCTATTTGCATTATGTATCATTACTCTTTATTTTTCTACGTTTGGTCTCTATGTATATATATATTCTTGAAGTATCCACCCTGAACTTAATTACTGATTCCGCCCTGTCTATATCTATATTATCGCCATGTTAATATTTTTCTCTTCATAATTTTTGTTTCTTTCATTCATAAAGAAATTTTTTCGTCCCACTTGCAAAAATGAATAGAATCAATAAAAATAGAATAATGTTGTGGACACCGCTTTGTACACCATCTTTCTTATACTATCTGATGTGGCACAATCAAAATCATTAGATATTTTAATAAACTCTCTAAGACTTACTAATCTAACGGTCTATACTGAGGTGATGCACAAATATTGTGTTAAAAAGTGGTGTGTATAACATTGTTGACAGAAATATAAGACTGTTCTAATTATAAGCTTTTAATAGTTTATCAGAGAATATTTGTGACTTTGGATGAGAGAGAGAGACTGAGAGGTGGGTCTAGTGCACCCCTTCCCACACGACATGGACCAGGTCCCGGTTCTTTCTATCATTCTTTCTAACATAGAATGATAGAAAGAACATATCCTTTTTTTTTTTTGATGCTGTGGGTCACTGGAGGTAGGTTCATTTGTTTAGGTGGTTGTACGAAATTTAAAAATTGTGAGTGTCTTTGGAAAATGGAGCATTCTTCTCTGAGGAAATTTTTTTTTTTTTGCCCACTTACTAGTATCCATGTAGGGGTACAATTTGGGAAAGTTAGGTGCGTTAATAAGTCAATTTGGGTTCAATCTAAGTTATAAAACTATTTTTAGTGCTTCTAGTTCCCAATTTTTTATGCAAATCTTTCGATCCGAGGACTACCTACCTATACTTAGATGTTTGAACTCAAATTACCTAATTCGAGCTGATATTCAAATTCAAATTAAAATTCAATTTAGATTTGATTGTAGGGTTAAAAAATTCATCTTAAGATTCATTCAGCTTGAAATTGAATTAGTGAATTTGGGTTCGGGATTTGGAACTGAAAACCCAAGACTCAAAACTACGTAAAGTCTGAATTTAATTTTGTTTGTTATATTTTTACTCAAATCTAACTTCTGCCCAAAAAATGAATATTTTCTGGTTGGATTTTGACTGACTTGCCAAAATTGCAACTATGAGTGTTACTAAATCAACTCAAGAAGATTGTATTCTATGTATATTAGGGAACTATTATAACTACAATTGTTACTTAGTAAATACCCTATAATTGTACGGAAATTTGCCTCGGCCCTTAATCCATATCCGTCTACATCATCTTCTCTCACATATGTGGACTATGGGCATCGTTTTTTCTTCTCAAGCTAGGCTACAAACTCCAATTTTGTTTACCAAATGATTCGAAAATATCAAAATAATTCTTATTTTAAACTTTTTGTGTAGTAATTTCACAATTATATTCTCACTAAAGATTCTTAAAATGCTCAATAATTTCATATAAGACCCATTTGGGGGTAGTAAGGCTCCACCAATGGATAATGAATTGGTGCATATATAATTGGCCTTTCCCACCCACCATACCTTTTCTTGAAAAAATTTTTGTCTCCAAGAGAAAATCTAATGAGTAAGCAAACCGTGTGGGGTTTAAAATCATCATGAAGTTCAGTTGGGAGAAACTAGACTACAATTTCCTATTGTCATTAAGAGAAAGTGACTATTCATAATTGTGACCCACTTCTTTTTGGAATTATATTAGAGCCCAATATAAGGACATTACAACGACACTACCAAAGAATATTATATAGATAAAGCATGTTCGAGTATGGAATTTGTGGTCCACAAATTCGGCTTAAGGCAATTTGAGAACTAAAACGAAAACACTAAATGAGTCCTTTTTATTTTTAGTATTAATTTTTTTATAAAAATTAATTTATTTTTATGTGAGAGAGAGACAGAAAAAGAACACTCTGGTATTGCCGAGAAAGAGGTTTTAATTTTTACTTTTATTTTTTACAACAGAGAGATAGAAAGAGTTTAATTTTAACTTTTGTTTCTATTTTTTACTTTTTTTTTTACCAGAGTGAGAGAGATGTGTGAGGATAAATATGAGTTTATTTTTTAGTATTTTTTTAACTTCTGATATTTAGATTTTTAAAGTTATGGATTGGATCATGAGTCTAAATTATTGCAATAAAAAAGGAAAAAATTAAAGTCGGCACAAAAATTTAGACTTATTTGAGATAAAATGCATTAAAGAAACTTAATTTGGCACTAGATACATTTTTGTGAAAAAAGACCAAAAGGCCAAAAGACCATTCAATAAAAGTAAAAAAAGGTGTAAGGTGCAAGCTATTATTCTCTCTCTCCCAATTTTCTCTCTCATACTTTCGCCCTTTTACTCTCTCACTCTCTCTTCTTATCCGTTACTCTCTCACACTCTCTCCCTTATTCTCTCTCTCACATTATCTCTCCCCCTATTTTCTCTCTTCACTGGCACAATTACTCTATCTCCCTCAATTTGAAGTCAATATTCTTAAACGTCATTGTATTAATACTGCAAACGAGATACACCGAAGACATCATAATTAATTGATAATTTATTTTCTTTTCAAATATATAAAATTTCATATAATCGGATATCAACGTTACACCAAACAATTACTTCGACGTAATCGAATATCCACGTTACACTAAACAATTATATCAATCAATTTTAGGCCCATGTATAAGTTGCACAAACTACACAAGAGTTCCTAGGCTGCGCATCACCCTAAATTATTGTTATTTTTCCACATAGAACAATTAATGTGTCCAATACACTGTGCTCCTTGAGGAATTTATCCTTTACTTATTCAAATTTAATCAGATGATGGGTTATTATCTGACAGCACATTTAACTTTGGGGTAATTCTACGGTATGGATAAAAAAAAAATACAAAAGATTACTACTTTTAGAAGTAAATGCATCGATCGATCATGAATTATCTAAACGAGTTGTAATTTTTGTTTTGTGAGTTGTAATTTGATTTTTAAAAGTTGTAATTTTTATAATCGGTCATGACATTTTGAGATCACTCATGTCTTTTACGGTTATGACTTATATACCTCAAAAAAATTATAACTTGACCTCAAAATATTATAAATTTTGGTACGATACCGATAGTCTTTCCCTTAACTTTGAGGGGGATAAAGTGCAAATTTTATATTAATCAAGGGACAAAATGCCTTTAACAAGTGTGAATGTATCAAATGACGAACAATGTTATTGTGACCTAATTTACTGACTTAATTTGCTGACCTAATTTACTATGACCTTTTGATTGACTGTGGGCTCCATCAAACATTGGAACTTGGTGTTAATCTAATGGTTCTAATGAAACCACGTCATTAGGTCAACAAATTATATCAAATTTTTAAGTCCAAATAGCATTTTCCATCAAATGACTGTTCTTAAAAAGTAGGGAAACGAGAGAGAGAGAGGGGGTTGTGTTTAAAATGCATTTACTGTTATTTTGTACTCACTAGAGAAAATTGTCAAGTAGCAGTTAAAAGTGTCATAATGAACAATAAATACCCAAGGCAGTTATTAATGTAGCTGATCTAGCATTTATTCGTCAGTTACACTTTGATTGTTTATACGAATTCTTGGTGTATTGAAATAAAAATAATAATATTAATTAACAGCAATTATTGAACTTTTTCTATTTAAGAAATATCAACTAACATGTCCATACACCGGATATAAAGTCAATTTAATAAGTCTCAATAGTATTATTGTGTCAATAATTTATATTTAAATTTTATTTAATTTTTTTTTTATTTTTCCTAATGGTAGTGGAGACCCGATTACATATAGTAGATCTCACTCTAATTCATGATAGTTAATCTATACTATCAAAAAAAATTAGGAAAAATATAATAGAGTGGAACCAGTTCCCCTTCTATATATATATATATATAACAAATGCATTTGCCTCTTCATTAATATCAGAGCAATGTTATTGTGACCTAATTTACTGAACTAATTTGCTGACCTAATTCACTATGACCTTTGGATTGACTGTGGACCTATCAAACATTGGACTTGGTGTTGATCCAATGGTTCTACTAAAGTCAGATCATTATGTCAACAAATTAGATCAAATTTTTAAATCAAAATAGTATTACTCTTAATATCATGCCCAAAAAGATCTCCAAGTAAAATTTACACATGAGAAGCCAAATCTACACTTGGATTCAAAAGCACCACTATGTTGATATCACATAGTTTAATGCCCTTTTTTCGTCTATTTTTGTATCCGTTTTGCATTACTCTTTTTTTGGGGTTTTTTTTTCTTACATCCTTATTTGCTTATCCATACCCTCCGAGATTTTAAAAACAAAAATACACCCCTACAAAAGAAAAAGTTGGGTAAAATGCCAAAAAAAAAAATAAAACCCTTGTACTTAAGGTCATTTGTACGTAATTTTAAGTGTTGACTGTTGTACTAAACTCTCCTCAACTTAAAAATAAAGTGCTATAGTGGAGGTTTGTTACATAATTTATAAAAATACCAAAATACCCTCATTTAACCACTTAATTTTTATTCCAATATCCTTCTCTCTCCCTACCTTTCCCTCTCATGTCCACCCACAACTAGCATACATTAGCACCTTATCATCCTTCTCTGAACCCTCCAAAACCATCCATTGTCACAACCCCATAGAATTTTGAAATGAAAATTGGAGCTGAGTCATTCTTAGGGGACTTATAATGAGTTTAATCCGCTAAAAAAATTTATTTGGGGATAAGTCCGTTTTTAATCTTACTAATAAGTAGTTAAGTTCACTATTTTTTTAAAACTCCAAAATGCCCTTCTAATGACTTAAAAAACAATATTCAACATTAAAATAATTTTCTAAATAGTCATCATTGATTCACACTTAATGAAATATTTTTTTTTATAAAATCTGAAATTCAAATTTAAATTTAAATTTGACATCACTACCATTTCTCTCTCTCTCTCGCTCGCTCTCTTATATTTTTTTCTTGCTGAAAAGACTATGATTAATTTAATATTGAATGTTACTATGCATGTTACTATTTTTTTTATTAGTATGTTACTATTAATATTGAATGTTACTATTTTTTCCGAAATATCAATATTCAATGTTACTTTTTTTTTTTGTTGACCATGTTACTACTGTTATTTTTTTTCAAATATTAATATTCAATATTACTATTTTTTATTTTTGAATGTTACTATTTTTTTTGTATTTGAATGTTACTATTTGTTATTTTTAATGTTACTATATATATGAGGGAGAGAGAAATAAATAGTCTTATCTATATAATAAAGTAGCTAGATTTATTTGTTTTTAACTTTTCGCAGCTCAGATCGCTTGACGAATATTGATCCGATGGTCCTCATGTGAAATTTTTTTAAGACTCCTATCTCTCATCTAATTCTCCCTCTTTATCTCATACTAACTGATACAACTCTCTCTCCCTAATTGAACTTTCATTCTTTTTACAACTCTAAGACTCTCATCTCTCATATAACTCTTTCTTAATCGCACACTCTTTCTTTCCTATCTCTCACACGTTTTAAACACATACTCTCTCATATTTCATATAACTCTCTTGGATGGTTATATATATATCTAATAATAACAAAATACATTTAATACCTATTAAAATCTAATAGCAAGGATTATCTCTAACAAATTATAGGTTCATCAACACATGTCATCCTATATCTATCTATATATATATGATCCTAATTAGATTTTCATTCTTTTTACATCTATATCTCCTATCTCTCACACATTTTAAACACAAACACTCTCATCTCTTAGAGCATCTCCAACCATGACTCAAATTTTTACTCAAATTTGAGTCTAAATTTGAGTAACAAGCTTGATTTGATACAAGGGCTCCAATGGACAAACTCAAATTTAAAGAAAGAAAAACTCAAATTTAAATGAGGGCAAACCCAAATTTAAAAGAGAATAAAGATGACCATTGGATCTTTAAAAAAAGTTGAAATCTCACAATTAAAGATTTGGGTAAAGATTTGAGTATCCCTTGATTTGAGTAAAAAAATGAATTTTTTTTGATTTGATATAAGTTTGACTCAAAGGTTGGAGCAAGTTTTTTTGACTTTTTTACCCAAATTTAAATTTGAGTTTAAATTTGAGTCAGGATAGGAGATGCTATTAGATATATACAACCATCCAAGCCAAATTCTCCAACTCTTATTACTTTATTATTATATGCATTTAGGATTGAGAGTGTGTGTGAGTATGAGGTAGATAGAGAGATAAAGTTATATAATATCCATTAAAGCTCTAATTACGAGGATTCTCTAATAAACAATTTAAACACACATTCTCCCATCTCTTATATAATTCTCTCTCTCTCATCTCTCATACCGTTTATCCCATCTCTCATATAACACTTTTGTAACGCTCCAAAATCTACCCTGGAAGGCATTACTATCTACAAACCATCCAACCATGAGAGCAACTAAAAATAACCATTAGAATAACCAATCATTCATCCATCTAATAAAGAACAAATGCTAAAGCCAGTAAATTATTAAAACCTCTCCAACTTACAATTCAAACCAAATAGTATCTAGCAGCGAAATAATAAAAACTAGCTGAAACATTGTTTCATAGAAAGCCCTCAAATAAAATAATCTAGACTAAGACGAATCATCTCTAAGCCTCCACTTCAGGATCCTCATACTGATCCTCTCCATTCTCAAGGTCGACTTGCTCATCTAATTCGACATTCTCCTTTCTGCCAAAATCTGTAAATGTGTTGTAGGAGGTGAGCAAAAGCCCGTAGGAAATCCCTCTCAAATCCCAACAAGATTTTTAAAACAATAAGAATAAGACAAGTCTCTTTTGAAAAATAGTATATATATCATTTTGAAAGTAAAACAATGACAGTTGTAATGATCTCAAGTGTACGGAATACAGTAAATCAATGATAGAAATAATCTTGCAAGATATTAAAGCAATCAATTAATAACTTAGTAGCATCATCTCATATTCTCATGTATGTTAGTTCATCCTCATTCTTATGTATGTTGGTTCATCCACATTCTCATGTATATTGGTTGCTTCTCAGGAATCTACACAACGATCTATCTCGTTCACCCATCATAACCACACAATCTCAATCATTCCCCGTAGGGCCAAATCACAAACCACTTTAGGAAGGGCGTATACCGTCTCCCATGGCATTGACGAATCCTTCCTAGGAAAAGTATACCATCCCTCAGCCTCGAACTTACGTGAATAATAGTGGTTGCTCTTACAAACAATAATCCACTACGAGTGTTAGGCAACCATCTCACCCCCACTGGAATAGACTAATCTCTAACACTCTACGACAGTTTTCGACGGCAATTCAAGTCCGTCACAACAAACCATACAAGAGATGAAACCACAACTTTCTCAACAACCTCAATCTTAACCAATCACAATTTTCATTAACTATTCAAGTATCACAATTATATAATTCTCAATATACTACAATAATAAAGGAATTAAAATATGCAAGAGATCGTATCAAGAAAACCTTCACAATTTCGATATTCAAAATTCTAGGGTTTTGCCAAAAATACAATTTCTTGGAACAAGAAAAAAATATTAGATAAAAACATCATTTAATCAAGAATTCATGTATTTTTCATAATCAAACATATATCTAGAAAACTAGGGTTTTGAAAATTTAAGAACAAGTATTTCTTGAACCCAAACATGTATTTTGTTCAAAACTACGTTTCAATGATAAAGAAATCAAGAACTCATACATATTTATCATATAACTATCAAAAAGATTGAAAACATACATATATATAATACCCTAATTCTCAATGAAAGAACTTGAGAAGAATCCCCTACCTTGATTTCGTAGTTTATGATGCAAACTCTAGCGTGCTCTATCCATCCTCTAGGCAAAAATCCCTTCAAGTAGTGTTCTCTCCCCTTTCTTCTCACCCTCTATGGTTTTCTACGATGAAAAACTAATGAAACTAAGCGTAAGGGTCATTCCCTATGTATTTATAATGTAAAAATTGGAGAAAACACTCAAAACAAGTCAGAGACGTGCAACCATCTGCTCAGTGCATTCGGACGCGTGTTTTTTACCGTCTGGACGCGTATTTTTTTCGCCCAACTTTCTGCCAAACGCGTCCAGACACGTGTTTATTTCCATCCGGACGCGTGTGACAGTATACCCTCGACTTACAGCTCAATTTTGACATATTTAGAAGTCGATTCAGGAAATTTTCATGAAATACACTTTTGTGACCCTTGTAGTCTAATTTTGAATGTCTAGAAATCAGTTCAATCGGAGTTAAGAGTGAAAAGTTATGGCTGAAATACTAAGGTAGTGTCAAATTCTTTTCTACTCAAATTCTTTCTAAAATGCGTTTTTACTCTGGAATACTTTCTAACTTCTAATATACTCCATATTACCTCTCCCAAGATTTCTCGACCTTTCGGATTCAATGGAGGCATTATTTTGACCTAAAAATATTTAGAAACTTACCTAATCATCATTCTCAAACTTACACACCTTTGAAACTAAATTTGATGTGAAAGTCAATTCGTTTGAAACTCAAACTTCATAATCAATCTTTTAATAATGATTTGATGTTTCTACAATCCTTTTATTCATCCTAGGAGAAAATATTAATATGATATTATTATTATTTAATTCTACTACGGGGTCTTACAATTCTATCTATCTATCTATCTATCTATCTATCTCATATTCACTCTCTCTCTATACATCCGCCAACGCACACACGCCAATATCGACTCCTACAAAAAAAAAAGATATTTTAGAGGTATAATCATTAAATATATAAATTGTGTACATATTGATATTTTTTAGGGGTCGTGTTTTTAGAGAAAGTTTTGTCAAGATTTTTTAGAAAATAATGTTTTCAAATTGATTTGAATTGTGTAACTAAAGAAAATAAATTGATTTGAATTGTGTAACTAAAGAAAATAATAAAAAATAAAGTATTGTTTAAAAATATTTATATTGCATGACCAGTGCTCGAGATTTTTTGAGTTACTTAGTGTCTTCTTATTATTAGTTCTATATATGGATATAGGTAGATATGAGAGACAGAGAAAATTTTAATATTAGTGAAACTCTTAAAATTTTAGAGTTGCTAGTTTTCAAATTTGTTGTAATTAAATATAACTAATGAAGATATTTTGGACAATGGAGATCAAAATAGACTTAATATTAAACAAGTTTCTTTGATAAACTTATCACCAAATAAGTTCACAAAGGAGGACCGGCCTCCAAATTTTCCAATTTTGAATCATCCTTTCACAAACCCACTCCCTATATTACCTTCACACAATCTTCACAAACCCACCAACACCACCATTAATCTCCCCATACATCTCCATCGAATCACCAAAAGTTCAACAAAATATAATTTGATCACACAAAGAAGTGGAGGAATTTCAAAAAATTGGGTCACAATTCAAAAGAGAAATTCAAAAATCTTACTACAATGAAATCGTATGAAAACTTCACCATTGTGGATGGACATTGGGTTATGACTTGTCATCCATGTTCAGGGAAGGGTTTTGTTTCAGTGGTGTTTGATTGGGGTGTTAGGCAGTGGAGGTTTTGACGTGGTTCTAAGGATGGTAGTTTGATTCGATTGGAAAAGGGTTATCATAGAGAGAAAGAGAGAGACAGAGAAGGGCAGATGGTAATGGGTTGGGTGGTGGCAGGTGTTCGCGGGTGAAGAGAGAGAGAGAGAGAGATGATTGATGGTGGTGGATTGTGATGGAACGACTGTTCACCAGTGATGAGGGAAGAAAGAGAGAAACAATGGAAAGTGGAAAGACAAGGGGAAAAGAGAAAAGCGACGGGGATATTTTTAGAATTTTGGATAAAAAAATTTGACAAATTTGGCCACCCAGTCGCTGTTTTGGGCGCGTGTCAGTGCTTTTGTGTTTAATTAGTCTTTATGTCCAAAATGCCTTCACTATTATTTTGTACTCATTGTAGAGAATAGATGAGGAGCATTTCCAGGTGCAAAAAGACTTAAATGTTAGAGGGTACCACCTTTGATATTGTATCAAAAATTAAAAAATTTAAAGTCAAGTTACATATTTTTTAAGTGTAAATTAAAACTACAAAGAGCTTGATCGATCCCAAAATATTATGATAGATTATATAAGTTACATCTCGTAAAAGAGAAGTTACAACTAATTGAAATAATTTATGATCGATCACAATATTTCATGATCGTTCATGAATTACCTGTACTTTCACCTTTAAACAGTATATATTGACTTTAAAAAATAGTAATTTTTAGTAAGGTACCAAATTTTTTTTTCCACTAACATAGTGTTATCCTAAATGTTATAATGAACAAAAAATACTTGATGCATTTATTAGCGCAAGTGTTGTAGCATTTTTTAATTGATTAGTAGTATTACTTGAACCTAATTTGTTAATTTTGTTTGATTGCAATCTTTTATTGGATCATTATTGAACTCCAGCTAATATCAGGTCCCATCGATAATCCAATACCCAACTCTCAATTCGATTTCTAATCACCTAAGCCGGTGGTTTAGCAGTAAGACGTACCTGTTTAGGGTTGTCATTCATTCTCATGTGGTTATCAAATAGAATTCGATCCATGGGAGTAATGTGATTTACTACTTTGTTTTGGTAGTGTTGTGGTGATGAACCGCCCTCTCAAATTAGTAGCTATGGTTCAAACCAACTATTCAACAGTAGGGGACCCTCATAGTCACGCCTAGATGGAGGTACTACTTACTGATCGTCCCTCCCCCTTTTCATTAGCAAAAACAATCCTTACCTGTATCAACCAAGATTTTAAAGAAAGAGTATCCCCAAACCAGAAGAAAAAGTCCCCACCATCACCTCCTTGTCGAAAATCGAAATAATTTAATTCAACAACAACAATGTATTATGTTTTCAAATTAGGTCGAATGAAATATTATCGATTTAAGAAATAAATAGCATAGAACTCAGTCACTGTAAAAAACATGAAGGACAACAGTAATTTGAAATACTCATTTAAAACACCCAATATCTATTGCATGCAAGATGTAAAACAAAATAATAAAAAGGTGTGAAAAACTTGAAGAGATTTAAAAGGAAATACCTAAACAAATTAAGAAACCTCAAAACAACCTTCATCTTCTTAGATTTAGAGAGTCAAGGACAAGTCAAGCTTGTTGGAATCAGATTTGATGTTCAAGTTCTCATCATCACTGTCAACAATCTCAACCACCTCTTTGATTGGGTGATCCAATTGCTTGATATACTGCTTTGTCATGAGATCACGAGATGGCTCAGTCACCACCGTACGATCAGCCTGTTGGATAGATGGCAATGGATTTGGTTTGATTGTCTGGTCCATCGCCACCGGTACGAAGACCAGTGGCGATGGTGTTGCCTTTGATGGAAGTGTATCGTTGATTTTAGCCCGCGAGGGGGCTAACAGCATCGGAGATGGTTGTGGGCTGTATTTCTGGCTTTCCCCAATTGTTGTTTGAGATTGTGGGTTGAGCGTTACGATCTGCGTATCACAGGTTCCAATCACGGAAACCATCTCTTTACACGTTGAAATGAGATTACCATGTGTGTCAGAATCTCTACAAATCTTGGAGTTGTTAAAATCTCGTACGCTGGACTGCCCTGTTGGCTGGTATTGTGGTGGCGGATTTGCATGCATCAAAAGTTCGTAGTTGCTTCCAAGTGGCGGAAGGATAGGCCTTGACGGAACAGTAATTGTTGCTTGAGTAGCATCGGGAGTAGGGTTTTTTTCAGCCGGAAACCGTAGCACCGGGTGATAGCCACTCTGGCTAGAAAGGCTAGTCTCTTGTGGGTTGGATTGTGATGGAAGAGTAGGTTGGTGTGGATTAAAAGATGGGGATTGTTCATTTTGGTGAGTTGTAGGGTTTGTTTCATTTTGGCCTATTGGATCAATCTCATCTTTTGTCATGTGAGACTCATAGTGTGTTACAAGGGCATAAGCACCCATGAACACCTGGTTACACAGTCTGCATGCAATTTGTTCCGACATGTTTTGCCTTCTGCTCAAGTCCTTGTGCTGATGCATGCTTCTGCATCTCAATTGCCAACCATTCTCATCCATGATGTTACTATGATCAACTCTTACTATGTGTGTGTCTGTGTGAGAGAGATATATATAGATAGATTGGATTCAGGGCTTTCAAAATATGTGATTTATACAACTTTGATTAGCAAACTTACAAGGTTTGGTAATCACCATTAATGGCATGTCATTTAATATTGCTGGTAATCATGAAATGTGAGGTATTTGTAAAGCATTTATTGCAATTTTTATAATGAAAAAGGTATCTTTTAATTAATGGTTGTTGGATTTTTGTAATGATAAAGGACAAATCTAAGGACCAAATGGTAAGAGAATAAAGAAAAGTAATAATACTAAAAGTATGACTGTTAATTGATTCGAGATTTTTTTTTTAAACGAGTCTAAAATAATTGTTCAAGTTCGGCTCATTTAGTAAATGAGCTGAGCTCGAGCCGAGTCAAAACAAGTCGAATCTGACCTGAGCCTGAGTAGCTCGACTATTTTACATATAAACAATCCGAACTTTATGAGTTTGAATCGAGCCTTTTATGTTTGTTTTTTTCTAAACGAGCTGAAAAAATTATTTAAGCTCAAATCGTTTATAACACGAGTCGAGACCTATACGAGTCGAATTCGAGTCGAACCCAAGTAGCTCAGCTCGATTATCAGCCCTAACTAGTAGGGCTGATAATCGAGTCAAGTTACTCAGGCTCATCTCGGATTCTAATTGTATAGGTCTCGACACGAAATGAACCGAGTTCGAATAATTTTTTAGGCTTGTTTAGAAAAACGAGCCTAAAAGGGTCGACTCGTTTATATGTAAAATAGTTGAACTACTCGGGGTTGACTTAAGGTCGGCTCGTTTTGGGCTCTATTCGAGCAGATCTACTCAATCTCGGCTCGATCCCATAAAGTTCAACTCAATTATCAACCTTAAATACTAGTTATGCAGTTAAAATAGTGATATTTTGAATCTAATTTGTTGACTTAATTTTCGTTATTGATTAGGTTAATAATTGATTAATCAAATATTGAGACTCACTGTTAATCTAAGCATACAAACGAGTTACGATTAAAAAAATTAAGTCAGCAAAATATGGGATGAGGTTTCAGTTAAAGAAATAAAGTTGATAATAAAAGACAAGAAAAATAATGAATAATTTACCAAATTTTCCGCTGCCATTAAGAGCCAAAAAGATGTTGTCATGGAGTTATGAGATTACATGAATCCAACATTAATGACTGCATTAATAAGGGCCAAGCCAATAGAGTTGGTGGCTCATTAATTTTTGTCGTTATTGACTTTTTATACTTAGTAAATGGTAATAATAATTATTGTATCAATTTTGTGTATGGATCATTAATTTTTGTTATTAAGTTTTATACCTAGTAAATGGTAATAATAATTATTGCAACTATTTTGTGTAAGAGATTGTTCGAGTGGTCACCCTAAAAAGATTTTCTAGCTCAGCCCCTCTCGTACACCATAACATACTAGTGAAATGATACACTTGTATTAACTAGCAATACATAACGTTTGTTGCACAAAAATATATTTAAATAAAGTTTTTTTTTATAAAAAATTAATAATTAATTTTTATTTTAATTATTACTAAACTTAATTATCGATATAGTCTATCACTCTTTGAATGCATAATCTGTCATTTTTTAAGTATCTCTCTGGTCCTTTAGACATTTCCTTTTTTTGTTTATAATGGAGGTTTATTGTAAAATTATCATTCTTGAGTATTTACATGTCTAATTATATTATATATTTATTACATTTTTTTTCAAACAGATTGACTAGACTATATTATTTGTATTATAATATTATTAGATACCAAAAAATTAAATATAATTATATTTGTCTGATATTAGCATATATATGTACTAGTTATTGTCCATGCCTAAAGGCACAGAATAATAAAAAAAATTGTCAATCATAAACATATTTGTATTCATACCTAAAATTAAATCACAAATATAGAGGAAAAAGAAGAACTTAAACATCAATCGTAGTGGGGGTGATCGGTGATGGTGGGCGGCAATGGTGGTGGTGGGAGACAGTGATGATTCTGGTGGGCGGCGACGATCGTGGTGGTGGTCATAGTCGTGGGTGGCAACAGTGATAGTGGTTGTGGGTTTTTGGTAATAATGGTGGTAGTGGTAGCCATGAGTGACGGCTGTGGTGGTGGACCGCGGTAATTGTGGGACGGCAACGGTGGTGGGTGATGGTTGGTTGTGGTAGTGGGTGGTGACAGTGGGTGATGGTGGTGGTGGAATAATGGTGGTAGTGGTAATAAATATAAGAATAAAATGATGATGGTGGGGAGTGGTAGCGGTGGGCGATGGTGGTAGCAATTGGTGGTGGGTGACGACAGTGGAGATAGTGGTGGGCCACGGTGATGGTGGGACGGCGACGACGGTGGGTTGTGGTGGTGGGTTATGGTAGTGGGTGGTGACGGTAGGTGATGGTGGGATAGCGGTGATAATGGTAATAAATATAAGAATAAAATGATGATGGTGGTGAGTGGTGGCTGTGGGCGATGATGGTCGCAATTGATGGTGGGTGATGACAGTGGTGGTGGTGGTGGCGATGGTGGTGGTGGTGGTTGTGGCAGAGGTGGTGATGGGGTGACAAGAGTGATGGTGGTAATGGTGATGATAGTGGGGTGACGATAGCCGAGGTGGGGGCGGCCATGAGGGTGGTAGGACGGTGGTGGTGGTGGTGGTGGTGGTTGCGGCAGAGGTGGTGGTGAGGTGGCGACGATAACAGTAGTGGTGATGGTGATAGGGCTGGCGGCAAAGGTAGTGGTGGTTGTAGGGTGGTGGTGGTAGTGGTGGTGGTGGTGATAGGGCTAGCGGCAGAGGCAGTGGTGGCTGTAGGGTGATGGTGGTGGTGGGGTGGCGGCAGGGTGCCGGCGACAGTGGTGGTAGTGATAATGGTGGTGGGGTGACGATAGCCGTGGTGGGGGCGGTGATAAGGGTTGTAGGGCGGTGGTGGTGGTTGTGGCAGAAATGGTGGTAGGGTGGCGACGGTGACAGTAGTGGTGATGGTGGTAGGGGTTGGGCAGAGGCGGTGGTGGTGGTGGTGGGTCGACGGTGGTGGTAGTGAGGTGATGGTGATGGGGTGGCGGCGACAATGGTGGAAGTGGTGATGATGGTGGTTATGGCAGAGGTGGTGGTGGGGTGGCGACGGTGACAATAGTGGTGATGGTGGTGGTTCGACGGTCATGGTGGTGGTGGTTGTGGGGTGGTGGTGGTAGTGGTGATGGTGGTGGTGGGGTGGCGGCAATAATAGTGGTAGTAGGGCAGTGGCGGTGACGACAGTGGTGGTGGTGGTGGTGGTGGTGGTGTGATTGTTGTTGTGGCAGAGGTGCTGGTGGGGTGGCGACGGTAGTGGGGGTGGTGGTGCGACAGTGGTGATGATGGGGTGGCGAGGGCAACGATGATGGTGGTTATGGCAGAGGTGATGGTGGGGCGACAGTGGCCGTGGTAGTGGTGGTGGTGGTGGTGATACTGGTGGGTGTGGTGGTGAGACGGTTCCAAAATACTATTTTTTTTTTTGAAGTGCTCATGAGAAGCACTTTTGAAAAATCACCTAAAACACACTCTTAGGAATCCTATTTTTCCTATTAAATTTGGAGAGTTAATCTTAACAGTCAGATTAACTTTAAAATAAAATTTAAAATGATTTAGACTCAGAAAAGCAAAAGTCATTTTGTTTATATTTTGGGATTTGAATGATATTTTACTTTATTATATAGATAAATAATAATAGAATATAGAATGGACTTTACTTATTCATATAAATATAAACATAGATATATAAAAGTGTATGTAAGTGTACTTAATATAAATAAACTAGAAATAACTCATGTCTGAAGGTACAATACAATGTGAATGGTTTTGAGAGAGATATTAGTGGTCGTTAGATGAATCTATTTGAGATCGTCGGATGAGTTTATTGAAACATGCTCTGTTTTATATTATAGATGAGTCCAAAAGAATTTAAAAATCAAATACTACTAATAAAAGAGTCCAAAAGAACTTAGAAGTCATATAGGTATAAAAAATAAAAATTGGATGAAAGTATATGCGTGAGTATAATTGACTTTTTTTATACTAATTAATGATAAAAATAGGAAATTAATTTTTTTTCACATATTCTAACATTTATAAATAATATGAATATGGATAGATTATATTACATTTATACTAAAAAATTCAATAAATACCAAAATGACCAATAAATCGATATACATTGTGTGCACAAATGAAAAACAATAAAAAGACTAATTATAACACTTTATGGAAAGAAAAAAAAGGTTTAATACAATTATTTGAAATTGGTCCGATCAATTTCATACTTAAAAGCATTACATAAGAGTATCTCTAATCATGACTCAAATTTATGTAAAAAGTGATTTGATACAAAACACTTTAATGGAGAAACTCAAAGTTGAAAGACGACAAATCTAAATTTAAATGAGGATAAATTCAAATTTAAAAAATGATATAATATGATCATTAGATTTTAAAAGAGAATGAAATCTAACTATCGGTGATTTGAATAAAAGTTTAAATTTTTCTTGATTTGGGTAAGCATTTAAGCCGAATTTGGGTAAAATATTAGAGAAAGTTTTTAGACTAGGATAAGAGTGACAATTACAACGGATAAAATCAATGCCAAAGTCTTTTTTTTTTTGGGTAAGTAAACCAATGCCAACATCATTGATAAGTAAATTACCCATTTTAACATGTATTTGCCAATACTAACTATTTTTTAGCAAGATCACCAATCTTTATTACCTTTGAAAAGTCAATGGAGGCATAATAATATAACAGGTACACTAATCAAAAACTAGTAAGAATTATCTAGTATTATAGTGTTGTTAGTGACAATTCAAATATCAAATAAAGAAAAGTCACATCTCACTAGAGAGTAGCACGATCCCAGAGTCGTTGAACTCTTTGTTCAAAGTTCATCGGGACATGTCTATAATGTGTCTAAAGTATGACAAAAAATTATTAATCATTTGATAATGAATCTATCCTAATTGATATGATAAAAAATAATAGGATGGAATAATTTAATATACTCAATAAATATTTTAAAAATTTATACAGACAATGTTAATATAAAAACTTTGAGGGTGGGCACTAGTCGTCACCTGGCTCCGCCGGTTGTGCGCCATGCCAAGTGTAGAAAAGTCAGCTAAGCAAGATAGTAGTGTTACATTACATGGACCAAATCTATTGGAAAAACTTATTGATCAAATCCAATGTTGTCATTGGATTACCAAGACACCACAACTATTAAATAGCAACAATGCTACCCACTATTTTTTTCACCACTTTAATATGAATCTTTAAATTAATGAATCCGTTAAATTCATTAAATATTAAAAGTTAAGATAATATCAGTGTAGATAAAGTAGTACACATATCATTATTGATTAAATAGGGTTCATTACTAGTTCAACGTCCTCATATAAAAAAGTGGGATCCACTTTGTTCATATGTGAAGTGGTTATCTATAAAATATAAAATTGGGTAGACTTCAATAGGTCCATCCGACGGTTTCAAATAGACTTATCTAATGGCCACCAACATTCCTCTTGCAACCATTCACATTACACCGTACCTTCAGATATGATTACCCCTAAATGCAAAGACGGAATCAAGATATCATCACTGGGGGACCAATCTCTGCACAAAAATTCATACTAATAACATGAATTATATTATGCTTGAACATCCTAATTTATAGCATCTAAAATACATCAAACAAAAATTAAAAAAAAAATAACTAAGACAAACTCTAATCAAACATATATCATAAACAACACATAAATAAATAAATAAATAACACCTACAAACAGCCACTAAATCAAAAGCATATCATAGTTTATGTTAAAAAATGTACCGCACAATTCAATAAATAGTATAATCTCCCCGCATCTAAAATATTAGTAAAAAATTTAAACTTTATTGTTAAGCAAGAACTAGAACACTAAAACCACTACATTCGTTTTACCTTACATTAGTAATTTTATACTCCAATAACAAAAAAAAAAGAATCAATGAAATCTTTTCAAGTTCCTCTAGACTTTCAACGTTTAGGCTCTTTATTTGTTAGAAGGTGTGTTTTCTAAGCAAGTTAGGGTTCTATTGTTACTTTATTAGGTATAATAAAAAAATTAGTATTTTTTATTAACTTCTCACTGTCAACTACCAAGAACTCTTAAGTTAATATTATTAAGATTTTTCCTCTAGAATTCTTTGATTATTTTATTGGAATATGTGTAACAATTTTAAAAAAGTAATATTATTATATTAGTATCTCGTTTATCAAGAGATCATTTCATTACATGGAGAATATTTTATGGAATCATTATATCATTTCATTATACTAGTTGGTGCATATGTGCGTTGCGCGTGGACAATTTCGAGTTATTATTTTTAGCAAAGTATTGCTTGACCAAATTATTCTTAAAAGACCTTACATTGAAACATAAATAATAAGCTAGATTCCAACTTAAAGACACATGATCTTTAAGTTACCAAACTTCTCATATCATAATATTATTATCTAACAAAAAATATCCAGGATGATGATATGAAAACCAAACTCCACACACAATTGAAACGGCAGTCTTGCCTTTTCAAGAGAGAGAGAGATAGGAATAACAAATTGATGTAACCATGAAATATTGTCTTTCTAAAGGCTGTTGTTAAAAACGGTCAACTATCTAGTACTGTTCAATACTTCATTAAATAATTTGTCTCAAACTCTCCAGCCAAATCCATTCCCAACTTCTCAAATGAAGTTCCCACCAATTTACATCACATATGAATTAAGTTCAATGGTGTATACAAGATTTTCGAAAGTCAAAAGAAAGAATGACCTCAAAAGGCCGAAGAATATTAGTGCTTAGTTGCAACAAACCTGTAGACTTTGAAAGTATGTCCATGACCATTTAAGTTCAAAAAATATTCATTTTATCATCAGCCTCAGCCACCGTACCTTCCAGCTCAAAGAACGATCAATTTGACCCGCAACATATGAAACTAATCCAGAGTCATTAGCCTGCAAATAACATAACAAATCAAATAACATTTTCAAAACTACATCAATTGAAAAAAGTGAATGAGAGTTATTTCTAGAACTTACCCCATCCATCTTTCCAAGATCCAAGCCCTCAAAGTTCTTCAATGTCAAAAATAGTGGTAAAGTGGACTGTCAATGGCTATCTGCCGGATGAATTAATGTTTGAATGAGTTCTTTTCAAATTCCAACTCCATGGCCCAATGCATGCAAATTAATGAGATTGATTTTATTAGTAGTTTAGATATAGAGATATTAATATAGTAGCTCAACCATCACCAATTTTTTTTAGAATTAAAATAGCAACCATTGACTCAATTCAATCCACATAAATATGACAATTGTATATAATTTAATAATGTTATTAACTATAAAAAGATATGATAGACATTAGTTATTTTGTTAAGGTTATTTTTGTTAAACAAAAGTTTTTCAGTTTTGTTAACATTTTAAAATAGTATAGATGTGTGAAGTACTAACAATAGGAGCATAAATTGCCCGAGGGGCCAATGCATTACAAAGTGGTGTTCAGTACTACAAATATGTGTATTTGGATTCTTGAGCATGGAGGAGGAGGGAGCCATGGCCCCCCTAGTCCCCATGCTAGTTCCATCTATACTTACAAGGAAAAGTAGTTATTTGAAGGAGTGAGATTTATTTTGTCTACTCATTAAGTTATCATTAGACGATTACGTCACATGACAATATTGATGTAATATAATCATTACAATAAATATATTTTCTCACAAAAGAAGCATCAAACGGGCGTTGCTCCAATACAAACTTTTATAAACTAAGAGAGAACACCAGGGTCGACCCTACCTCATAGTTAATAGAGCATGGGTTTTAGGCTCCATAATTTGAGAAACGTCCATAATTTTAATTATATAATTAACTCACATCAAAAAATTTAAACCTATAAACATTTTAAGTCCTACTAAAAGATCCTAAAAAAATTAATTCCAATAAAAAATTTTAATTTCAATAATTTGGGTCCATGATCCAACCCATAAAATTAGAAACCCAAAAAATCAAAAGTTAAAAAAACAACTAAAAGTATAAAAAAAAGAATAATATTATTTAAACTTAAAAATCTGAATTAATTTGTTGACGTAATGACGTGACATCATTGGAATCATTAGATCTACACTAAGTTCCAATATTTGATGGAGCCTAAGAACATAGTGAATTAAGTCAGCAAATTAGGTTAGTAAATCAGATCTCAATAGCATTGCTAAAAAAAAAATCTACTCAAAAGTGAAGTCGTATTTACCCCACACATTTACTCTCTTCTTTCTCTAATAAAAAACAAAAACAAAAGTTAAACATCGCTCTCCGTAACACTGACTCACTCTTCCCCTATCACACATACATAAAAAAATTAAAAATAAATTAATTTTAAATAAAATTTTAGTATTAAAAATAAAAGGCCCCATACGGTAATATCACTTTAGGCCTCAAAATATCTTGGCCCCACAAGTTTTTTTTTTGGGGTCTCCACATGAAATGTTCATTATGTCATTCCCAACTTTTTCTCCAACCTACTCACAACGCCCTCTATAACTGCACTCAACATCCTTTATAGACATTATATGTTACTGGGCATCATGCACACACAGGATCCGTGTGCCGATGGTAAAAATAAAAGGAAAATGTTATTTGGACCTAAAAATCTGACATAATTTGCTGACCTAATGACATGGTTTCATTGGAACCATTGGATTAACACCAAGTTTCAATATTTGATGGAACCCACAGTCAATCCAAAGGTCATAGTGAATTAGGTCAACAAATTAAGTCAGTAAATTAGGTCCCAATAGCATTGCTCAAAATAAAAAGGCGTAAAAGAAAGGAAGACGTGGACATGGGACTATGGAAACTAGTTCGAGTTGGTAGGGGAGTCAAAATACCACACTGTCATGTTTGCAGATGACCTGCTATTATTTGGTGAAGCAACTGATGAAAATTGTCAATGCATCAAACAGACCTTAGAGTCCATCTGTCCAGCCTCAGGACAAAAGATTAGTGCCCAAAAATCTAAAGTTTACTTCTCTTAGAATTGTGCATCAGAGGATACCCAAAGATGGACTGAAATCTTAAGGATTAATGCCACTAACAATGTGGGGAAGTACCTGGGTGTCCCATTGCTCCACAAAAAACCCACAGCCAGATCCTTTCAAGCTTTTTTTTTTTTGGGGGGGGAGGGTGGAAAGCCAAACTTCTATCCTTACAAGGGAGAGCCACCTTGATATCCTCAGCTACCTCAGCCATCCCACAATACTATATGCAGAACATGAAAATTCCAAAGTCTGTGTGTGAGGAACTTGACAAAATCAACAGAAATTTCCTATGGGGGTCAACTATTTAGAAGAGGAGAATTCATCTCATTAATTGAGCCAGGTGACCAAACCCAAAAAATCGAAGGGATTGGAGCTCAAACAGGTGGGACTGAAAATCCAGTAGCCATGGTCAAACTCAACTGGAGAATGCTCAAAGATAGGGATAGAGTGTGGTCTAGGACTTCAGAAGCAAAATATTAGACGGGGAAAGCAATGAAAAGAGGAAGACTTAAGTCGTATGTTTGGGCTAGCATGAAGGATGGGAGAATCTTGTTACATGATGGAATCAAATGGAGTGTTCATAATGGACTAACGACTAGTTTATGGTTTGATAACTGGTTGGGGCAGGGGAGTCTTAGGAAAACATTACAAGGACCTCTTCCAATGGGAGAGGAAAACCAGAATGTAAGACTCAAACTGAGACATGATGGATCTTGGGACTTTGATAAGATCCCTTACCCATTCTACAAGAAATAATGGAGAAAATTAAAGTCACACCCATCCAAATGCATTTAGACTGACAGGATAATTGGACATGAGGACCCAAGGTGTCAGGTATCTTTGAGTCTTAATCTGTTTATGGGTTAGCAAATGAAAATCCAGATGAATTTAATAGGGAAGCACAATGGAAATAGATTTGAAAAACTGAAACTAGCCCAAGGATACGACACTTTCTATGGCTAGCTTGTCAAAAAAGGCTAGCCACAGAGTGTAATGTATACACCCATAAAATTGTTCAAGATCAGACATGCCCAATATGCCAACAGGATATGAAAAACACCAGACATGTGCTAATGAATTGTGATCATATCAAAGGGATTTGGAATGAGGTGGGATTCCCAACTGATCTTTTGCACACCTTTAGTAAGCCTTTGGAAGAATGGCTGAAGGATAATGGGAAATCCAACAACTTGACCAATACACACCACCTACTGTGGACAATCCTTTTCTTATACATGTGCCAGTATATGGTACCATCGAAACTAGCAGGTCTTTTGCAATGTTTCCACACTTGCAAAGAAACTTAGCCAACAAGCCATAAGTTGTGCATCTGAATTCTATCATCTCCATACAAAAATCACCAGGCTCTTGAGATACTGGGCTGGAAGCCCCCGCCAGCTAGATGGGCCAAGTTGAACACGGATGGTGCGGCCCAAGGGAGTTACCACAGGCAGACTGGTAGTGGGGTTTTATGAGAAAACTGGGACTACTACGAGTCTAGCAGTAGAATTGTGGGCCTTGAGAAAAGGGCTAAGCCTAGCAGCCCAACATGTCAGTGTTGATGCGCAGTTGGTTATTGAGCTGATGCAACATCGAAATACACACTACCACACTTATAGTCCTATCATCAATGACTGTAGGTGGCTGTTAGGGAAGTTCCAGGAGACTTGGATGAAGCAGGAGATGAGAGAAACCAACAAGAGTGCGGACCTCCTAGCTAGGAAGGACGCCCAAGAGGCCGAAGGATGCCTTGTTTTTGTTTTTGATGGGGCCTACAGTTAATCCAAATGTCACAGTGAATTAGGTAAACAAATTATGTCAGTAAATTAAGTCTCAATAACATTACTCTAAATATAATGGAAAACAAATGTTATGGGTGGTCTATACTTAAGCTATGGATATTACAGCCATTTTATTGGTGAACACCACAATCCACATCTTACTTTAATTAGTAGTATAGATTTATGTTTCTCTCTCTCTCTCCCTCTTTTGCAATCACGAGTAACCGTGTTCTAGACCTTCTAGTGGTAAATAGAAAAGAAGCAGGAGTTAATAACAAACATCAGAAGCCTTAGAAAACCTCTTCAAAGAGAACCCTTTTTCCAGCTTTTATTGACCAAACCAATTGCCAAACAGTCCTTCACATTCTCGGTGGTTGACCGCTATGCTAACCTGGTTTAAGTTCGTTCCCAAGAGGTATAACAGGCACAATCAAGAACCTCATGATCTTACTAGTGATAGCCTATCAGAGTAGTCTCTAAATGCTCTTCTTTGCCCCTTTGCTGATAAGGTTACACTAGCCCAATGACCATGAACTACAATGAACATTGCATCAGGCCAGCTAACCTGCCTTTGGTTTGAAAATTGGATTGGCACCACCACCTTCAATACCTTATTATCAAACAATGTCTGAATGTTATGTCATCTGCTGACACCCTCAACTTATAATAAAAAGAGACGATTTAGTGCACAAAGCTTCCACGACTAGGAGGTTTGGAGAGGGTCAAATGTACCTGCCTCTTACAATCACTGAAAATTTTCCGAAAAGCAACACACAACAGATTACACATCGACAAATATCATTGCACACAGAAAAATCACTCGCTTGTTTCGAAGCCAAGTTTCTATTAATACAACACAGTATTCGATTACGATAACATGGTCTGGAATGCAAACAATTTTCCTAAAATGAGATGTTTGATCTCTTCCTTGAGGAAGAATCAGCAACGAGCAAGAAGGACAAACTTACGCTGAGGTTTGGCTGTGAATGAAATTCAACAACTATTGGCGTATATTTAGTATCCGGGCTAAGAGTGCAAGGGTACTACAACCTTGATAAAAGCCAAGGATAAGACATTGTCCCGACATAAGGAGACCGCTTATTTCCTTCTCCCAGTGCCAATGGTTAGCAGCTCAAAGCTCCGAAGAGTCTCATCACGGCCGCCTCTTGTGGCTGCAGCACGACTGAAAGATGATGATTTGGACTCGATCCCAGGTTGGATCCTTTGGGTAGTGGACAGACGACCACTGCTGGAGCCCAGCCTGCTGGGTCTATTTTCACTAGGTTCACCAGAGGAGCTTGGCCGGCTGCTTGACACGAGAGCTCTCTTTGAAGTACTGACAGGCCGAGAGATGCGTCCTCTTTCAGAATCAACTTGCTGAGAATTTAAAATCAGAATAACATGTATAAATGAAATAGCAGAGAATAAGAATTGGAAGCACAAGGAAACATGAAGTTGTCATCATTGCTACTAACCACTTCCTTTGACGATGGTATGTCCTCTGAAGACCTGTGCCTTGAGTTATCCACATTCAAGCCAGCACCAGAACCATTTCTTTTGGCAAATGCCTCGACTGCACCAGAGAATCTGTCTCGAATCTCTTGTCTCACTAAAGGAGACACAATATTGCACATTAGATAATTAATCTTCTGACTCTAATTAATTTTTTAAAAAATCAAAAAGACAACAGAGTATTTTACAACCCCTGCCCAAGAAAAAAAAAAAGCAAAGAAGAAAAGAAAGAACATAAAAAACAAAGGTGATAACATTAACAAAAAAGAAGTCCCGTACAACATTCTGATTAAAGACCATGTATGGGAACACCATAATTTATCTTACATAATAATTACACATTTACAGTTGAGCAGGTCTTACACATCAATTATACTCAAGCGCATGGGAAGTTAAACCCAGATTCTAGGCAAGAAGCCAAAGCAAGTGCTCAGAAGCCCAAAAACATTGTAACATTTTGAACTTCTACGTAAGAAATAAACTTATTTAAAGAACAAACTTTGCAATTAGTTGCAAACCTAGCTGGGAAAAGAAACAGACCAGGGGTTTTCGCTCTTCTTTCCACAGATGGTCCTGGGTTCAAAGCTAATTTTCCAGTCGGCTGCTGAAAGAAGAAAACAAATATAAGACGCAACATTTATTAACGACAATAGAGACATACTCATGGTAAGTTAAGAAAAACTACTGACCCGTCCTCTCGAACTGGAGCCAATCTGAGGATACTTCAATATAGTCCAGTCAAATACATAATCAAATTGATAACCTACACCAATAATTATAGTTAAGCACAAGGTAATAATATAAGCATAAGACACACTCGTTATTGAAGATGAGATCAGCTTAAGGTTATTTTATACATTATATACAAAAAAAGGAAGGGAAGAAGAAAAAAGAAAAGAACATTGACAAATAAAGAGATATTCAAGAGTCTATTTCACCTTCTCGAATAAACAGGTCCCGGAAAAGCCTCTTCAGGTATGAATAATCTGGTTTGTCATCAAACCGCAATGATCGACAATAGTGGAAGTATGATATAAATTCCGATGGATAAGATTTGCAAAGCACCTGAGAACAAAAGTTCACAATTTCAGTTATATCAAGTTAGCTATGGTATGCTATATTTCAATCTCTATAAAAACAAAGGAGTCAGGGTAAAGACATCATACTGATCCATCAAGTTGTCACAGAAATTCAATCATATGGAATAACTACGTGAACAAAAAAACTTGGAAGATCAGGTGTACCTCTATGGGAGTAAGCATCTTCTTTTCACTGATTTTGTCGTATTTTTGCTTTTTAGTGCCGGCTTTTAAACCCTGCCAGGGAAGGCTAAGACAAACAAATAATATAAATTATGTTAGAAATCAAAAAGTGCTGAAAGGAAGAATATGTAAAGAGCCCTTAACCATATGCTCAACCTTCCCCTCAGAAAGTACATAAGGACGTAACCAAGAGATTCCAGATCATCCCGTCTGCTTTGCTCTGCATGTAATAATGCCAAATTGAAAAATCCATAGAATGTATCCAATAAATATATAACAGGTGATAGAAAGAATAAAAATCCTCTTCAGTTATTGCTTGCGATGAGTTGAGTTTGCTCACCAACACCAAGGTGGGTGTTAACGCTTGCGTAACGAGCTGTGCCGGTGAGATTTTTGTTCTCCCTGTAAGAAAAGAAAAACGTCATTAAAATTCCCAGACAGATGCATTATCAAATTAGGCTGTGCTGTTACAGAATATGATAGTCAGTCCAAAAATCTCAATGATGTGCAATAAGCCATCTGTTTGATTCACATTGTAATTTGTTTAAAAACATACTTTTCTTAATTGACAGGAACACATTCATGTAGCAGTATGTGCAACCATGCATTAGATTAATTCATCACTGAAATTTTACCTCATGATGGCAAGTAAACATGTAAGTTAATTGTATTATTGTAGTGACTTGATATGTGACAGAGAAATGAATGTGCATCTAAAAATGAAAAAGATAAATCAAAAAATTTACCCTTGAGATAAAGCATAAAAACACTCAACCCCTAAGTCTTCAGAAATTACAATCTGCTTCATTTATGTTTTTGCTGGGTGGCAAGACAATTGGCATATGTCAGTTTACCCTATTACCCTTTGCCTTTTTGAAAAATATGGTCAAATTCAAAACTCAAGTACGAGAGAGAGAAGAGGAGGGGGAGAACTGGTAGTGCATCCCTCCGTCCCATGTAAACCCACAGGCACTCCACCAAATCACATCACGTATCATTCTCCTCCTCCCCTCCCCACCATCACTTATCCCCCACCTGAAACCAGCATCCCACATAACCCCCCCCCCCCCCCCCTCCTCCAACCAATCCCCCACTTCACCCCCACCTCCATTTACACTAGCACTCAAATACAGATACACCCAGACCCTATGATCGCAGTGAGCACTGGGTCCTCAACGAAGAGGGGGATCGCACAGAGGGATCTTGTTATAGTGGTGGGTCCGTGGGTGGTTCATTGGGTGGGAGGGGGCAGCGAGAGGGGTTCTGTTAGCTGGTGGTTAGTCATGGGTGGGGCACAAGGGGGTTATATTGAGGGGGGTTGGAGCGGGACCTATGGCATAGGGAGGAAGTGATTGTGGGAACAAAGGGGATTATAGTGAAGAGGATTGTGTTCGGATTAGGGATGGAACCGTGGAAGCTATGGGTGATTCGCTGGGTGGTGCAACTTTGGGTTTTCATTTCTGGTTATACAAAGGGGGGGTTCTGTTTCAGTTTGGAATGGGGGTTCTGTTTTAGTTTGGAAATTGTTGCTTTCAAAATTTTCCATTTTATTTTCACTAATTTTTCATTTGTTTGTTTTAGTTAGGGCAATGAAGACTTTTGAGAAAAATGTTGTTGGTCAGCTAATAACCAACTGAAGGAGCAGTGTTGAGTGTCCGTTAACCTCAAACTCAAAAAGGCTTTTTGTATTTTCTAGAATCCCAAGGCATCAGGTGTGCACATGCTTTACCTCAATTGTAACATGTATAAATAACCCTTCAAAAATTTTATTTTTAACTGTCCAGTCAATGTAGAAAGTAAACTACTGAAAATCAAATAGAAGATGCACTAAGAAGCATGGAAACCGTTACCGGATGAGGGTACGAAATGATAGGGACACGACCATATGACAAAATCTAAAAAACAGGATACAAATACTGCAATATACGTGAATAAATAAATATTTTTCCTTATATTTTATATAGTTTAGTATATAATAAGATCAAATATCAATGATTCACAGATATATAGTCGAAAATAACTCCTATTATTGCACAAAGTCATATTGTATTGCGATACAATAGATACTTTCGGATTATATTAAACAAATCTACAAATTTCAATTGACCAAAAACAAAGTAAATTTCAGTATTAAGGTCTTACTCATCCAAAATATAAAATATATAACAAATTGTTATGAAATATTCAAATCCGTCTCTTGTTTCCACTTCTAGATGGATAAAATCTTCAATGTGGGAATAATAATATGCTACAAGAAGGCCTTTCAGCAAATAACATACCAAATAGGTCAACTATTTTGCGGTCAAAATTATATTTTTCCTAGACAAACTTCTATATTTTTGTTCTAGAAAACATTTATTTTGCTTACCTAAAAAATTTATCCCAATAACCTTTTTTAAAATGTTAAAGAAATTATGTATTTAGCCCCAAAGTATCACGATGTATCCTATACATATTTGTCAAGTACGTATCCTAAATGTATCAATCGCATATTCTCGACATATCCAAGATGTATCTAAAATTTAAAAATATTTTAATTTTAGGCACCTCCGATTGTATCCGAGGTATATCCGTATCCGATGTGTATCACATAGGGATACACCGGTCTTGATAGAGTATCCGTACTCCATAGAACATGCATAAATGATTACAAGCTAAATCCTAACCCTATGCAAGGCGGAGGGCATTTATTGAAATCTCTTAGAAGATACAAAAAAGATAACAAGCTAATATCATCCTTGCAACTTCATTATCAACATTTCCCAATGAAGTTGTGTGGTTTTTGTGCTCACTTTCTGTACAGATGTTAACTCCTCCGCATATTGAAACAACCGAAATAAGGAATAGCCCACCAAGCAGGGTTCAGCATAACCATCTCAGATGTGCTGACTTCTCAAAATTTGCCTAGACCCTCCTTAAGCAATCCAAATGACAATTCGACTCAGTCATGTTCCCAGTGTATTGGTTCATTAGTTCAACTAACCAGCAGAGCAACGCTAGGACAGTACTACAAACATTGCTTGATAAATTGGCAATCCATGCATACAAGAATATCTGTCAACTTCCCGATACTCTGCTATAGAAAGAACAATTCATGCCACAAACTTAAGGCAAACTTGTGTGTGTGTTCAAGCATGCTTGTGCACTGCCATACCATTATGTCATACTCCCTAGAAACATAGAATCACATTTAGTACCTGTACGGTATGTGCTTGTGTGTTTGAAGATCCCTATATTTTTTTGCAAGACCATAGTCAATGACATACACCTGTTGCAAAATAAAACTATAAAAAAGAAGTAGAGGTGCAACTTGCACAGAGAAAATATGAGAATATGCTGCACATTAAATTGTTAAGAGTGAGAAGTGCAGAACAGTTTTTAATTATGGTAACAGACGTTAAAATTGTGGTATTCATTCTCCCTGCACTAATGGGGGTAACAAATTCGACAGGGTACTGCATCCATTAAAGGCCTTTCATATAAAGTCCATCATTTCAAACTCTAAAAAAATATAGAAATAATACTGTACTCATGTATACTCCTGCTAAAACTTTTTGAAGGATAACAAAAATCAATTAGTCAGTTTTGGAATAGCAAGAGAATTTGATAACTAAGGTTGGCAAAACGCATACATTATTTCATATGCCAGGAAATATAAAGTTTACCAGCTATAATAAGCCTCTTTAAATGAGTTATATGAATTTAAATGGGAAAATAATTTTTGAATAGGCAAAAAAGAAAATCAAAAGCCTCTGGATAAGATTACCCCCAATCCCAACCCCTACCTCAATAAATATGGTGGCTACAACTCCAGTGGAACTGAACTTAAAATTTAAAACTGGCTCTTCATAAATTTAGCAGAAACATGTACCATGTGCATCACGAGATTTAAGAATTATGATGGCACTCAACACCTTCCACATTTTGACCCAAAAAAAAAAACACCTTCCACACAATGTATCCACAGTATTTTTCTTCTCCAGGTAAATTTTTTTTTTTTTTTTTTAACGGAATTCTCCAGGTAAATTCAGAAGGGAGAAAGTCACAAGCCATTGTTTTAAAGACCAAAAAATGGTAGAAGACTCAAATAACATCCATGTAAACAGCCCAAATACATTTTAGCACAAAACGACAACATGAATGAATCAACATACACAAAAAAAATTATAGGACATACCTGATTTGCTTTGCGCCCTAAACCCATTAAAAAGTTGTCAGGCTTTATATCACGGTGAAGAAAACCTCTTGAGTGCATATATTCAACTCTATTAATCTACACAAAACACCCGGAAACACATAAAGACAGCAGCTACAACTCGACAAAAAGTTCTCTAACCAGTATCATACTTACTAATTGATCTGCAAGCATTAAAACTGTTTTCAATGTGAGCTTCCTATTACAATAATTGAACAAGTCTTCTAGGCTTGGCCCAAGAAGGTCAATGACCATGGCATTGAATTCGCCTTCAACTCCAAACCATTTGAGGTGGGGGATACCAGCTTCATTCAATGAATAAATACAAGGGTAAGCCGAAATTAATTCAACTATCTAACCAATCACATCCAATGTCATATACAGGAAAAGCTACAAGCAAAAAACTCACTTCCTCCCTGAAGAAGCATGTACAATTTTGATTCATATTGAAGCTGAGGGTGTTTTGTCTTAACTGACTCCTGAAAATAAAAGGCAAAAATAGTGAACATGACACATAAATCCTAAAGAAAAATAATTAAGGGAAAAGAAAACTATTTATATTACATTCAATAAGAACAGGTACAAATGCTGATTAGGGTAAAACTGTAAAAGAGATGAAATTGAGGGTCAAAAGAAGTATGTACATAATACAAAGCATAGTCAAATGAGATGAGAAAAAAAATAGATATAAAGTTAACTGCCCCTTATAATTGGATCATGGTGGATATATCTAGTTAGAAGAATACTAGGGTGATGGAACAAATTGTACCTGATTGGGTTTAAGATAGCATACTGCAAAGAACATCACATTAAATTCTCAACCCTGATGGCCATATTGGTCAATCAAGATAATTTACTTGGCAAAATCATGTCATAGGTCCTTCAACTTAGAACACGAGTGTTTCAAGAAACAATGATCCAATTTGGTGACCAATGAAGTTATTTACTAGCTTTTAAATCCAGTGGTTAATTGTAAAATATGAAGATTACTTTCTCATTCCTGTGACTATCTTCACTATCTAGTTTTCTGTTCTACTTTTTTATCCAGACTAAAACAGTTAAGAGCATACCTGATCCCTACTCTTTTTTAAACCTAAATTTGGGTACAATTTTCAAAAAACCTTCTCCAATGCTATACCCAAACTCATACCAAATCAACTCAAATTTTCACTCAAATCAAGGAAAACTCAAACCATTACTCAAATCACTGATGGCTAGATTTTATTTTTCTTTACAAATTAAATGGTCATATTCTATCCTCCTTTAAATTTGGATTTGTCCTCATTTAAATTTGAGTTTGTCCTCCTTTCACAATCCCCGGAGAGATGGTTCACTAATAGACCGAGGGATAAGTAATTCGACTCATTCACATCCAAATCATGAATGTTTGGAATCCTTATTATGCAAGGAGCTATTGCTTTTGCTAATTCGAATTGAAGGGTGATATAAAATCGGTCTATTTTCGGCATCATATCCATAGTTAGCACATATCCATAGTTAGCACATTCATCATAGTTAGCAATTCCAGCTCCGTATAACTTTGAATTTCTCTATTGGAGTGTTTTGTATCAAATCAAACCTTTTACTCGAATTTGAGTAAAAGTTTGAGTCAAAATTAGAGATGCTCTAACATGTGTCTTATACTTTTTTTTTGATATTTTTTACCATATGTTGATAAAGTACAGAAAACTTCAACGATGCTTGAAAAGCTGACTAAGAAAACAATTCGAAATGTTCTGAACCAACAATCTGCACTTAAGGATCCATTGAAAACCAAAGTTAAACTGGTGAACTGGCTTAGTAAACCAGACACTAAGCCCCAGGTAAAAGAGCTTCTAAAACACATAATATCCTTATTAGAGGTAAGCACATATTATTACATTAAAACATAAAATCTTCCAAAAGTCGATAACAATTCTTTCCACAGTCCAATAAATACCATTCATCCTACACCCAAATCAAATTCCACAGATGAAAACCTTAATATACATACCAGCTTCACAGCAACTTCTTCGCCATTTTGTACATTAACTCCTGTGACAATCAAACCATCAACAATAATGCATTATACCTAGAAAAATCAAAACCAAAAAAATACAGTAAAACACTTAAAATGAAAATTGATTATACCCAAATAGAGCTCGCCGAAGGATCCACTACCGATCTTCCTCCCAAGTTTAAACTTGCTACCAATCACACGATCCATAATTAAATCCTCAAAATCAAAATTACCTTCCAAACGCTAATATAACACACTTTTATACACTCTTTCTTATTCGTATATTTCAACCAAATAATTCACCATTTCAGAACAAAAGTATCAAATTCTTCTCCAATCTGTCATCCAAAGCTTAAATCTCCAAATAACCATCAGATCCACCAAAATCAGCACAACAAAATAATATTTTTCAAAAATGAATGAAATCCCTAGAATCTACATCATCCAATTGGAACCCAAAAATCTATGCCTATGGGTTGAAATTGAAAAACCTAGTTTCGTGATACTTGGTGGAAAAGTTGATGATGACAAAAATGTGATATGATGTATATCTATCTCTCCCTCTATATATATACAGGGGAAGGGGATTAATGGGCAGAGGAAGTGACGGTAAATGAGAATTCAGAGATACCAAAAGGAATCTAAAGAAAACGAAATCCGTGGGGAATTTTCCGGCATAGATTCTGAAGGGTGTGTAAGAAATAAGAAATAAGAGAGAGAGAGAGAGAGAGAGAGAGAGAGTTTACAGAGAATTGTTTTCAGGAATCTTAAGAAAGTGCGGTGTGTGTTTGTAAGAGAGAGAGAGAGAGAGAGAGAGAGAAACAGAAAATGGTACAGGGAAAAGGCCTGTCTTGAGGGTTTTTTTTTTTGGCCTGTTGCTGTATTTTTACCCCAAATATAAAAATAGATTCAAATTTATATATCATCAGGAATTCTAGACATTTAAAATAAGAGAGGATTATATTGAGAGTCTATGAGATTTGTCACTTAATCACTCATATCTCTCTAATATTTAAAATATTATACACAGACCTCTTAAAGTTTATATGCACGTAACACTTAGACCCCTGCAGGTCTAAATATTACACGTCTATAAACTTCAAGACGTCTGGGTGTAATTTATTAACATATTACATTAACCACAAGGTCTAAATGTTACGCTCATACAAATATCAGGGGTTTGTTTGTAATATTTTAAATATTATGGGTCTAAGTGATTAAATTATAAATTTCAAAAAATCTAGATATAATATTTTAAACCGAAAATTTTACAGTAGAAAAATTCTCATGATCACGTCCAAAAAATTACTTACTACTTACTTGTCGTTCCTCCCTACGACCTAGCAAAAAATAAAAACAATATGACATGAGGATGCACACCAGCCTTTCCAATAAAAGACATTGAGTCATGTAAGGTAGTGACCACTGGGCACTGGCAGGTAAGGAACAACTTTTTTTTTTGTCTCACTTTCATAGCCTGCCTGCCTAACCCTTTTAAGAGGAGTGGCCACTTGTAACCTAAACCTGTCATCCCAATCCACTCTTCTGTCTCAACAAGACTTTGTTGATATGTCAGCCAACTAAATAATTATAATATACACTGAGAATAAATAAAGAAATATAGATATAACTTTATCCATTTGCATATCTACAATAGTAGCTTTCATATCAATCTACAATAGTAGCTTTCATATCAAACAACATATAGTTAGTGTTAGCCACCCAAATTGACCTGAACATTGTCAATTCAGACCTGTTCTCCGTTGTCTTATTCTTATCTTTGGTTAATTGTTGCATCAAATCATTATTGTCACGTGGTATAACTATTTAATGATAAGTTAACAAGTAAAATGGACCCTATTTTTTTGGATGGATAATTATTATCTTTGATGAAGAGTTATTTGAATGAGTGAGATATATTTTACTTACTTATTGAGTTATATAAATTGACAGTTACACCATGTATCAATGATGACGTGATATAACCGTTACAATAATATTTTCTCATGATTTGAGACTTATATTTCGTTTTTCCTATTCCGTTTATCAACATTTAATAGAAGGATTTCTTGTATTAAGTGTTCTTGTACCGAGATTTTGTAAATTTCTCTATCTAAATACGACACTTTCTTTTCTATTTCCCAATTTACCGTTATTTTTATGAAGTCTTAGCCCAATTCTACACTTTCAAAAAAGTAAATGTGCGAGAATGTGTTCTGCAAAAATGTTTTTAGATTGAAAAACATGGATTTAAACGATACTTTCATGAAAATAAAAAGTTATTTGTGATTAAGTTAGAAATTGCGAGATTGAAGAAATAAATTTGAAAAATTATCGTGGAATGGAAAAAAAAAGCATGGACATTTCTTATCAAACATAGGGCAAGCCCATAGAATATGCATCTAGAAGAGTTATCCATTGCCATATTGGTTACGTGGGGGGTGATCTCATAAATGTCATAAAGACCAATCATTCATTACCGCAAGTCACTCTGTAGTTATCAGAATAATAAATAAATGCAAACAGCCATTCATGAATCAAGACACTATATGCAGCACCTTGCTGTTAAGAGCTGAAGCTGGCCTAAATTTTAAGCTACAGCAAGGGTGCATCCTTGTGGAAACAGATTCTCCGTGCGTGGGGTAAGACTGTGTATATCTTATACTCCCCATAAAGTCGTAGTGGTGGGGCCTCGTGCACCGGCCGCCCTTTTGCAAGTGTGCATCCTTGCAGATGATCAGCATATCATTCCACCTGTAGTTTTACCGAAAGCCTGAAACTTCAGAGCTCAGAGAATTTGACTACCACTAGGATTCCTGGATTCAAATGTAAAATGTAGCTAAATGTATGGTTTTTCACATAAATGCAGACTCACATCCAACAGACAAACTTCACATTAATGCACTTAAAGCCCAAATGCTATACTACCTTGCAAATGTTCAAGGCAAGTTTCACTGTGCAATATATCCATCACCAATGTTTGAGTGAAAATTTTATTTGCACTCAAATCTTTAAAGACCATGGGAACCTAATGGACTTCCCTTACATAACCGCTTCATGGAAGATGGAGGCACTTTAGCTCTTCGATAGGCCGCAGCTTTTCTTTAAACTCAAAAACCTATCCATGTCTTCCAAATTCGTGATGTGGATTATGAAGAAAGAACTAAAAGTGTATTGATACCCACATGATCAAAAATCTCTGTAGTGGATGTTGTCTGTACAAGTTTCCTCGTGCTTATGTATACACGAAATGCAATGGACAAGGGATTGCAATATCTATCAGAGAATGCAGTTGCTGACTTCAAGGATATCAGAGAATGCTTCAAGGACCTTTCCCTTCGCCAACCTTTCAACCCTCATTCTTTGCGATGTGCCTTTCTGTTTACTGGAAGCAAAAAATTGAATGCAGGAGCTGATAAGCTTCACAAAGGTTTGAAAATTGCAAGGCAAGGCAATGCATATTTAGCTCTTGGGTTGCTAACTTTGCACAATTTCATGAGGTAGTGTTTGTCTTAAATCTAATTTATGAAGGTTTTTATAGGTCAATTGTATCTCACTATTCCTGTCACCAGTAATCTCCACATGAACACTTCCCATCCTTGAAATGGTGAAATCGGCTATTATCTCTCACAATTATCTCTCTTCCCACAATCTTTGATATGAACTTTGTTGCTGTATGGCAGTCTATACAAACCCGAAGGTTCTTTGTAACACGAATTGTCATCCCAGCAGGGGTGCTAATAATACCAAATGCTATTGCAAGTCTTTCACTATGGCTACTCAATAAATGTCTCTTCTGCTCCTCCTCAACATCATGTAATACCTCATTGGTGTTCGGAACGTACCCTTCTCGTTCCATTTGTTCTAAGAGAACTTCCAGTGCCTCACATATTCTGTCATAATATGGGTGTGATGTATCTTCTGCCACAAAAGCATGTACTTTGTTCTTGACTTCAATCCAGCTGCAAGCAGGTTTCTTTCTCATGTTCTTATCCCTCAAACGAATTCTCAACTTTGCTGCTGCTTTCCATCTCCCAGCAGCAGAATATGTGTTTGACAAGAGGACATAAGCTCCCATATTCTCAGGATCAACTGTAAATATTTCTTTGGCAACCTTCTCAGCCAGTTCAACATTTTTGTGTACTCTACAAGCAGCCAACAATGTCGACCAAACAATGCTTGTTGACTCAATATGCATGCTAGAGATAAATTGGTAAGCTTCCTCCAATTTTCCTGCTCGACCAAGAAGGTCTGCAACAGCAGCATAATGCTCTATGCCTGGGGTGATACCATAAGCTTGGGTCATGCTGTTAAAATATTTCCAAGCTTCATCAACCAATCCGGCATGGCTACAAGCAGTCAAAACAGCAATAAACACCACATAGGTAGGTTTTCCTCCCTCCTTCTCCATTTGCTCAAATAACAAGATGGCATCATGGGCAAACCCATGCAATGCATACCCCATTATCATCGCGGTCCATGACACCATGTCATGTAGCTCCATCTTATTGAAAATCCCCCGGGCTATCCTAATGTTCCCACATTTTGCATACATGTCCACCAGTGAGCTAGCTACGAAGACATTATCATCAAATCCGCTCCTAATAATGCATCCATGTAGCTGCTTCCCTAAATGTAACGTGGTTAAGTGAGCACAAGCAGGCATTACACTTGAAAATGAAATGTGTATAGGCTTAATTTTCGCCACCAACATCTGCCTAAACAATTTCAGGCCTTCATCAAACAGTCCATTCTGCACACATCCTGCAATAATTGAGTTCCATGAAACATCATCACGTTTAGGCAACAAACCGAACACGCTACATGAATCTTCCACCCTAGTACAATTCGCATACATGTCAATCAAGCTACTTCCGATGAACACATCTTCATCAAACCCATGTCTAATCGCATATCCATGAATCTCCTTTCCCTTCAAGACATCCACATATTCTGCAAAAATAGGAAGCACACTAGACAAAGTGAAAGAATCAGGCTTCAAGTTTGCATTCCCCATATCTCTCACCATCATTAGAGCTTCCTGATACATCCCATTTTGAGCATTGCCCATAATGACTGTATTCCATGAAACTATATCTTTCTCAGGCATCATTTCAAAAACTTTGTTCATACTCTCCCTTCTTATAGTCCCTTTCTTTCTCCCTCCCACCGAAAACTCGAAATCTTCTCTTTGTTTGTCACTTTGAGCCAACGCATCACTTGCTTTATTCAAATTAGCTTTAGAACCAACAGGCAGAATCCATTTTTCAAAGAGTTCGACAGACCCATAGGAGTCATCGCCACTATGTTGCTTTGATTCAGAAGTTTCATCAAACACCTGAGACGCATTAAACCTACGCCCACCATCAACATCTAAATCAGGCAATTTTGAGTACATGCTCATTAGTGCATTTCCAGTGTAAAGATCACAATCCATACCAAGCCTTATTATACACCCATGAACAGACTGACCAAGCCTCAATTCCCCCAAATGTGCACAAGATTTTAGCACAGAAGGGAACACATTCCGATCTGGGTACTTCCCTAAAGCCCTCATTTCGATGAAAGAAGCTAAGGAACGTGCAAAAAAACCATTGGAAGAGTAACACTTGATTATGGACTTCCAAGCTACAGTGGGTGGTGAGTGAAGTGTGTTGAAGACAATGAGGGATTCATGTAAGAGGTTGAGGTTGGAGTAGATGGAGAGAATGGTTGAGGAGAGAGAGGGAGAGGCGGTTCTAGTTTTGATGAGTTGGGCGTGGAGTTGCTTGGCTTGGGACTTCGTTTTGATGGAAGATGGGTTGTGGAGGAGGGTTTGAGCTAAATTCATCATGGGTTTTTGCTGTTCTTGATGAGGAAGGTTGCTTTTCCTCAACAAGCATGATGCTGTTGTTACTGCTAATGCTATGGACTAATGAAAGTTATCACTCACTAAAGAAGCCTTGAGAATTACAACCTGAACAATTACGGAGTTGGATATGGAGTCAAAAAGTTATGATTTTATATAAACACTTTGGATGAAGTTATGATTCAATCAGAGCATTTAACTTACCACCGAGTGGGGGTGATTCAGTGGAGTATCAACCAAATTTTTCACACTAATGTTAGAGGTTCGAGTCTTGGAGTTCACATTAGAGTTCGGTGGCTGATTGTTATGCTAGCCTAATTAGGTTCGTTCATGAAGAGGAGTAACAGACGCAGTCAAGAATCTCATGATCCCACCAGTGAGAGTCTATCAAGATAGTCTTTGAACGCTCTTCTTTGTCCCCACTCTTTTTTTGAAGAGAAAAAAAAAATATCGTTCAACTCGATCCCAAATAATTTTATTTTATATTCGTAATATCACTTGATTGATCGTAATTTTTGGTATGAGAGGGAAAAAAAACACTTAAATAATGTAGTCTTTCCCTGTTATAATGTGGTCGGAAATCTCCAATGTTAAAAACTTGCTTAGATGAAGATAATAGTGTAATGTGCACAATGGAAACTTACATCGTTAATGGTGGAAAATTGAATCGTAATGATCATTCATAGTTATAAATCAAAAGAAAAGCAAATCTTCTCGAGACATAACAATAAAGATTTTTCAGATATTTGTTATTCGTGATCTAATTATACATCTCGCTTCAAATATTAGAGTTACTAAGAGTAAAATTCAAAGAAAAAAAATCGCTTGTATGAAAAATACTTCAAACATTTGAAGTGACATTAATCAAGGGTACACAACAGAAAGAATTGTTTTATTTCCAAACTTCACCTTCATCAACCGTAGATTTATTTTTAATTTTTTTCTATCCCAATCCCAAATCACGTATCTTCCATAGTTGATTTAGTCATCATCTCTATAAGACCTGCAAAATATTGCAAGACTAATAAACCAAACACCTGAAATGGGGTCTCAACTCTTTTTACAATTATGAGGTTGAGAGAGACAAACCCATTGGGGACAAATTGGGATAATGCTGGAAGTATTATGCACACAAACCTTAAATTCCTCTATTCATTGGATAAAACACTTACATAGACATCAACACAAAAGACATAGAGGATTAAGTGCCCACTTCTGCGCCAAAGTTGAGCACAAATAGTCTGACCACTGATTTCAAGGACAAGCTTCACCTGTTGTGTCATGAACCAAAAGGAAACAATCCTTACGAAGTAAACTAAGAAAAGATCAAGCGTAAGCACCCACAGGCATATTACGATGACCAATACAAAACAATGTCATATTCCACATAATAGGTCAGTGAACAAATGGATCTTGGTTCTCGAAGTTATGTATCAAGCCATATATTTGGTCTGTATTCAAGTCAATCCATTGAAGAATACAACATATACTCCAACATTCACGAGCATAAACCCACAGCACCCCTACGCCCAGAATTTGCAAGGTGCTACTTCGCACTTCATAGCATTATCAAGGTCCTACTTCGCACTTCTTAGCGTTATCTCTTAATCATCTTCTCTTTCAGGTGGAAGACCACATGGCAAAAGCATTTTCTGCACAACATTTTCAAGAACAACAAAAAAAATCAGATGTTTTATGATGGTATGACTGACTATTTGTCAGGGTAAGCACTAAAAATCATCACAACATATACATGCTTCCCAATATTGATAGGTACTGTGAGCAGCTGTATAATACAGTTTCATCAGCATACTTGGTAGACTAAGCATGCGACAACTGGATATCATGAATCTGGTTCGGAAGAAAAGTTGTTGCCAAGTTTATAATTTGCACTCACTCCTCTTGTAAGGGGTGCTAAAGTAATTACATAATGCATACTGTCATAGTTCTATGATGCCTTGTAACCTCGTAGAATTTTGGTCATGAACCAGGCATGTGTACCGTCAACGCGATATTGGCATATAACTGTTACCAAGTCCGAAAGACATAGAAGAATGAAATCATGAAGAAAATCAACAAATGTCTTTCCCCTTTACAGTACCTCAATGGGACTTGTAAGAAATAGCTATTGATCTCACACTTTTGACAGGTGAAGAAAATCTTTTAATGATGTCTCATCTGACAATCGAAGTTGATAGCACAGTGAGGAAAGTTGAGACTTGTTCTGTGAAACTACCATTCTGTCCTCACGAGTTTGCTAAAGGGTTGGATCAATCCAGAAAATTGCATCTATCTAACACAAAGATTTTAAGTTGGTTCATTAACATAGCCTAATTACATCTCCCATATTATTTTTTCTGAACTTTCTTACGAAATAAATATATCCACAACTTCATGCAATACAGTGCCAGCAGTACAGATGCAAAAATTGCCATACTAGCATTGGATCACTGATTACTATCAACAACATCTTACTTGATATCTTACCATTTTCTATAAAACGCATACAATCGACAATATCTTCTTAATATTTTGCCATTTTCTATAAAATGCATACAAAATTGTTTCCTTATGGATACCTTCCACATATGCAGCAAGAATTGGTGAGGATAATATAGATAAAATAACTATGAATATGATCCAGGTCATTCGTATTATCCATTGCTTATATAGGAGTACAATCAATTCCAATCAGAAAACAACCCTAAAAACACACTCCTCAAAAAGGAAATAAGTACAAGGTCAACAACTACAACCCATTAAGAGAATTCAAACATAGAAACCAACCTTCATAAATTATTTATCTCATAAACTATGAAGCACGGATACATCGATTGTGGATACAATACTCGTCGGATACTCGAAATTACGTATCGGATACACACTAAACTTATCCAATAATAGATAAAATATATAGATACTTCGCGAATACTTCTATATGCAGAGAAATATGTGTAATTTTTAATTTTAATCTTTACCCCTTCCTTTTGATTTCACATACAATGCAATACATCAACAAAAATTCATATGACTTGAAAGACACATGAGTGTTTTCCAAGTATTATTCATTATCACATGTCCAAAAAGTTTAAATAACTTTTTGAAAATAAAAAATTACTAATGTTGTTTATTATTTTTAAAGAATCACTAAAAATTATAACTATCAAGTCCATACATAATAGTAAAAATATAAAATATATATTTATATACGTATCCCGGTCGTACTCGTATCCTCTTTTTTGGGGTTTTGTCATATCGTATCCGTATCATATCGTATCCGTATTTCATATCCATGTTTCCTAGCTCGTAAGTAATACCGTAGCAGGGAAAAAATATCTCAACCTAGTTTTTTTTAGTTATTAAAAGAGCACTTCAAAAGAGGAGAACCAGTCAATGTTTTGCAATCAAAATTTGGAATTTTATCTCTTTTTACATTTTCTTTCGTTTTTGACTTTTGAACTGTTTGAACCTATGCCCAGAAATGAAATTTTAAGCCTTGCATGGTTACACTAGAGTTAAGAAAACAAGAACATGGAAGAGGAGTGAGGTTCAGGTGGTAGTCACAACATTTGCTTCGATAGAGTTGATATCCTTTAGATGATGGGAGAAAAAAAGAGAAGGGAAGAGATTCGCCTGGGCCCGCCCCCGGGGGCGGGGGGGACACTTGAGAGGCGGAAAACAGAACTGGAGAGAGAAGTGAGGTCCAGTTGGCAGTCATGAGAAATTTCATCTTTTCTATTTCCCTACAAATTGTGCTGCTTGATTTTTCGAGGACGGATTAATGAAGAGGACAATTCAGTACACGCGGCTCTTACCACTGAAGAGTTTGGGACAGTAAAATCTACTCAAACTTTTAATGCATTGAGACTTTATCTGATTTTTCTTCTCTGTCTCCTCAAGCAGGAGGTGACAAAAATTGGGAGAAACGTGGTGAGAAAACAACTCTTCTTTTCTTCCCAACAAAAAATTCTAATTTTTCCACCCAACTGCAATTTCAAACCACTACACCATGCTGAATTACAGAGACATAATGAATCAATCCACATGTCATGTGCAGCAAGAGGATGACTTCAGATATCTAAAGCAATTTTAATATTTGAAATGCAAACACAACGTGCAATAATAACATCAATGTACAGTAATCTTCAATCAGCAAATATTGAAGCACTTGCAGAAAGGACATAAAAGAACATTTTTTTTCCAGCAATAAACGCCATTAAAAAAACAACTTTTCAAAAGAAAATCACTTATCATGAAAATCATAATGAAAAGCTTAAAATGGACAGAACCTGCATAAAATTGTAACGTTCTCGTCCAATTGATTCATTTTCTGCAATAGCAAAATAAGCAAGCATGGGATAATGGCCAACGTACGAAGCATAACTGTCCCTTTGAATGTTGACCGCCCACTCACTACACAACCAAATACATCAAAAGGATAAGAACAAACTAACACAAATGAATGTTTTAAAACAAATTAGTTTCAAGTAATGGGTACTTACAATCTATTTAAGTCGGCATGCCCAGTCCCTACATACTTAGCTTGCAAATGCTCAAGCTGAGAGTTAATATTAAATCTGTCGCTCGCCTACACAGAAAACAACAAAGATTAATCATTCACACCCAATAAAGGGTTGGAAAATAATTTATAAAGCTCCACAATAAATAAAATATATAAACACAACAACATACAAGAGTGTGAGCTCAAAACATAGTATGATATAATCTGCTAAAAACGAACAAAATTTCTCAAAAACCACACACATCAAATATACACAAGGAAGAGTTGTAGCTAACAACCACATTAAATTTCTTGAGAAATGAAGAAAATTACGAATTCTAGATCTCAGACTCTTTTCACCGTTTTGAAAACCCAGAAAGCAACTAAAATCACTAACTTATTTTGCTCCCTTGTACCTCGGTTTTCTCGGGAACAAACGGAGGGTTAAGCACTTAGATCAGGAAAATTAAAAAAAAATTAGGTATGTAAGCATAATAAACATGGATAGAAGAGTAAAATTCATGAAATCCTTGAGCAATTTTAGGGTTTTCCAAAGGGGGAACGAGCTTAGGTTTTTTGAATTTCATTGTTCGAAGCAGCGTAAACCTTGAAATTCAATCTATTTAAGACAATTGCATTAGAAATATTTGTATGTGTGTACCAGAGAATTACCTGCATATTCACCTCTGAGAAACACCGATTTCACAAAGCCAGAGAGAGAGAGAAAGAGAGAGAACTCAGCAAACCGGGTATATATTGGTGAGGCTGCCAAATGGGTCTTGGGCTGCTGGATTCCGAGTAAGATCAACTTCAATAATACTATCTAAAATAGTTACTCAAAATATATTTAAATATTATATTATTTACTTTAGCTAACCATTTTTTCAAATTCATTCCAACAATACTATCTATTTTAGCTAACCACTTCAACTAATTCTAACTAACTTTCAATAATAAAATTCAAAAAATAGCAATTCAATTATACATTGTATAAATTTAATCAATTATAGGCTACAAGAGAGAACCCACATATTTTTTGGGGGTTTTGTTGGATTTTTGGGGGGAGTTTTGTTGAATTTTTGGGAGGTTTTGTGGTATTTTTAAAGGAGTTTTACTGGATTTTTTAAGGGGTTTTACAGAGCTTGGCAATGAAGACGATGCCACCGCCTCTTCCAACACCACCTTCAATCAGTGGAGCCTTCTGGGATGAAGCTTCAGTCGGTGGAGCCTTCAGTCCAGTTAGTGGAGCTTCAGTGAACTTCAGGTGCTGTGGAGAGAGAGAGAGAGAGTGAGTGAAGAGGAAATTGGCGCCAGTGAGGGAGAAGTGGCTCGCTAGAACTAGCGAATAAAAAGGGGATTATGGGAAATAGATAGTGGAATAGATAGTCGGTTAAAGCCAGATTTTAGGGAAAAACTATCTAAAATAGCTAAGAATAGCTGTTTAACAAGCCTTTTGGAGTTGCTCTAAGTCCACACGCATGGTCATTATGACGCTTTCAACACGTTCGCTTGTGTTTTAAGATTTTTTTGAATTATTTAAGTTTTTTTCTCTGGCTCTCTATTTCGCTCCCACTTGATGTGATTTAGATCTTGAATTTATATCATAAATAACAAAGTTATTAGGACATGTTTGTTTATAGAAGAACATTATGGTACCAAAAAAGTTGTCATACGAAAATTTATAATTTTTTAATGATGAAGATGGTTTCTCAAATCTTTAGATGAGGCTATGTTAACCATCGACCTTTTTTTTATTTTTTGAACAGACCGTCGACTTCAACCGTGGTCTTTTTAAATCAACCATTTGGTATGACTTCTTGTGCTACCTGGGACCGGTGGCAATTGTTTAGACAACGTTATTAGGAGTAATAAGTCCACAATAACATATCTGTGTGCCAGTAGAACTGGAATCAAACATTAAAAAAAGAACCTCAATACACCAGACTCTTGTCAAACTGGTAGTTGACTTCATTAGTCAACTCACACACACAGACACACACACACACACAGACTCCAAAACTGGATCCAAACACAGATTTCAATCTTGAATTTGGTGTTGATAGCATTAAACCTATAGTGAGAAGATAATTACATGAGCAACAACAACTGCAACTTAGTGTAGAGTGTTTTTGCAGAGTAAAAAATATTACACATTACCTATGAAAAAATGAAATGTACAATTACAGACCCCTATTGACGAAGATCAAGATACAAGTTGGACAAGGTAAATAAGTGGCTCCAAAACTGCCTTCACCATAACTTCCACTTTGAACTTGTTTTTTGAATGAAAGCAGCCCAACAGAAGCTTTTCACTTGGAAAGAACTTAATCTTGTTTTGCTGATTGACTATGGTCATTTGATGTTATAGACAGATTAGTGAGGTTTAGACAGGTTCGCCCTTTTTCGAGACTTCTAGTTGTCGAGGCAACAGGTTGAGAAAGCTCCCTTGAGCAGGTTGAGCAGAAGCAGAATCCGACTCTTCATCTGTAGCATGCCAAAAACAAGGATATGAGAAGTTGAATACACCCTTATTTTTGGTTATGGCCTCTTAATAGTTATACTAATATTCTTACAATGTTTCGAGGGCACATAGGCACAAAAGGCAAATAACAAGAATAAACCAAGTGAACATTACATTTAAGGCAAATAAATTTCAACCAATTTCTAAATTTATTTTTTCGGTTTAAATATCAATCTCTAAATTTCTATGTAGTATGATTATTTGGTGTTATTGGATACTTTGGGTTGCTGTCATCTTGTTGCTAGGAGTATTAGACAGAACTCCTACTAAGAACCCAAGGTTATTTGAACAAGGGTGTTTGAGAAGAATCAGTCCAATTATCCGGACTAATAAAACATATGATCTAATTTTATCATACTTCTAGCAAGTTTCCAACAAGTTTTTAAGAGTCGTAAAGAGGTGTCTGTATCTAACAACAATCGATAGGAATTTTTCCAGCATGGAACTCAAAAGCCCAGGGTGTTAATAGAAACTTAAAGAGGATGCTTACTAATAAGAATGTTAGGTCAACTTTAAAAGTCCACATTTGCACCAAAAAAATACAAAACTCAAACAAATTACTTTTCAGTGCCAAAATTAAGCTGCATAATTTACTGGATTCAACTAATGCAACCTCTATCCGAATTGAAACTCAAAATTCTACCAAAAAGAGAGTAAATTAATAAGCAGAAGAGTAGAATAGTGGTAAGCAAAAGATCAAAAAAAACTGAAAGATAATATAATTAAAACATGAATGGGACAAAAGTGGGTGTTATTTCTATGAATGGCTGTTTGAGAAAAATAGAAGACGGACATACAAAGAGATCGAGCTATGTCAAATTACACCAACGGGCAGTCACTCCTGACAATGGATGTTATGCATAAATGTAACTAAAGAGATTTCGGCTTCTTGCAGATAACAATGTATTACTATTGGACATGTCATTCCATGGAAATTGTTCTTTGACGCAAAGACAAACAAATAAGTAGATAACCATACACTGTTTATTCCTGGGCTCAAACAGCAAAAACTGAACTGTCAAAATATGTCTAGGTACATTCATAGTTTTGTTCTTTTTTGGACAATTCATGCGAGGCAACAGTCAAGTGGTATGGAAATAACAAGAGCCACTGTAATAAAACCAACTTTTTATAGAGAGAGAGAGAGATAGAGAGAGAGATCCTACTGAAAAGGGACTTCACAGTGGGCCTCTTAGGTTTTGTACTCTTCTTCTTCAATTCAGCTGCAAACATACAAAAGCATTATGACCAAAAAATAGCAAATGTGCCAAATAAATCATAATTGATTGTTGAAGAAAATGAAATTCAAAGAACTGCAAAATACAAATCCATAATAATATTATCATCCCTAATTAAATGATAATGGAGGTAAATAAAATACTACATATACATACCAATTCCAGGAACCTCATGATCGTTCACGATTTCGAAGTTTTTATATGTGTAGCCCACGAAGTTGACGTCCTTAGACGGAAGCATCTGTCCCAAGACAGAAGCAGACAATAGAGAGATGAACTGATATGCAGAGTTCATAAATAAGTTATGGAAGAGAATATCAGTAATCAGAAACATGCTTCACGCATCAATGATGTGGGACAGACTTTGCGAACTTAAGTTTCTATCAGATTCCAAGATCAACTTACCACTAATCATTTTCACCTGTAGAGAATGCTGCAACACTAATACATTCATGTCTTCCTAAAGACAAACTTTTTAGGAAAATTTTCTTCTCCCTCAAGTAATCCCAAACTACCTCATTTCTTACAATGAAGTGCATCCTAACAGAAAGAGCTGCCAACCCTAGATGCACCTTAATCTGGGCCATTCCTACTTTCTTCAATTTCTTCTTCTGCCTTTATTAGGAGAAAAAAGAGCTAGTGTGATAGAGATGCTCTGATGGTGGACGAAGCACTGGGATGGTTATGCTTAACGGAAGTTCTCATCCTCCAAACAATCATTTTGGCAAACAACTTACCAGGGTACGTACACCACACGACTAAGGGGTGGATTTACGTCCAATCCATGGATATGCAAGCTCCACTAGATGATTAACAGTAGATAATGCATTTGACTTCAGCTCCGTGATATTGATTTATAAAAAAAAGAAAGATGGTTTGCATCTCTCAAAACTTGATCGCAAGTTTTTATATCTGGGTACATAGGTCAGGAGCCATTAAACTCAATGGGTACATAGGTCCTATTGACACAATTTGTAAGAACTGTTATATGCTCTATAAAGATATATTAAGATATTCGTTTTGTGTAGAGCACATGTCGGATTCAGATGCGCTTTTGACTGGATGTTATTTCTAAAAGTGGTGCTCTTGCTAGGAGCTCATATTCATGATGTCAATGTAACCAACAGTAGAGTGGCTTTAGAGGCATAGGATGCACACAATTAAAACTATATATACCAACCTTCCTCCATGGACCTGATTTTGTTGTGGTCGTAATTTGATTATCACTCTGCAACAACAAAAAAGAAGCATAAGAAGGGAAAAAATTGAGCCAAAAAATTGTCTGCAAACAGGAGTAACCATATTAATTTATCCAAATGGAAGGACTATTGTACCTCTTCAAACTTCTCAAAATTCTGGGTATCCAACTCATCATTAACTTCTGGAATAAATGCAGCTTTCATTTGATACAATTTGTCCCATTCAATACCTCTGAACCATGGGTGAGCCTGAACATAACAACCAGGTGATTCCTTAATTTGCAATTCACCAAGTAAGCATATTAGAACTATTCAGAATGGAACACACCACACAACACCTTTATTTCATCTGCGCCTTTGGTACCAAGCCTCTGATCTACATTACATAAAAGTTTACAAATAAGATCTTTTGCTTCTGGAGATAGCTTTGCTTCTTCTGGAAATTTTAAATGACTTCTCCAGTTCACTATCTGCACCAATGAGAAAAGAGAAATCAAGATGCAGCCTAGAAAGAGAATTCTGAAATGATAGAAGAGAAAAAATTATTTGCAAAGGTGGAAGTACAAATGCTAAAAAATTATTCTTCTAACGGTGTTAAATTCTTCAGAAAATATAATAGAAACTGACAAGGCAAACCATGTGAGAATTTTGATGCCTTCAAAAATTCCTTTAACTAAGGGGGAAAACAAATAGGTAGTTAAGGCAAACATTAGGTAGATGATTATAGATAGTACAATCAGTCAACCATTTCATCGCGTACTTCATGCCTCGCCCATATAGGGACACAATTGAGATGGATGTTATCCAACTAAAATGCCAGATTTACGGTAATATCCACTTAACTAGCTATATTTGGGGTAATACCCTTGCACATGATTCAGTCCGAATTGATAGTTTCTGTCCCAAAACCTGCTGATGGGGATCGTGTAGGAATTAGATAGATATTATAGATTAGTTATGAGAGTTATTTAGATACATTTAATATTTATCTTTTTAAGTAATTCATTTTAACTTTTGAGGGTTTATTTGTCATTATTTATTTGTTTTAGGGTTTTAGTTTCCCTATATAAAAGGATGCATGTAACGGTTTTATTTAGATTAGACTTTGATTATTATTGAATACTGATATTGCTTCCTTCTCAAATTCTTTTTCTTTTCTCATCTTTTCTTCTTCTCTTCTCATCCCTAATTCTTACCTTCCTAGTCTACATCAATTTGGTATCAGAGCTAATCTGATCTATATCAATTTAATATCAGAGCTAATACGATCTACATCACCTGCACCCCCTTAAAAAGCTTTTTATCCGGATAACAATGAGAGAGAGGAGAACATGGCAGGGCATGGAGAAATTATAATCTTTAAGAATCAAAATGTCATAGAAAGAAGTGAGAATAGAACCACCTTCACTCTAATAACTGACATTCATAGTATCATCTCCAACACCTATGTTTCCACCATCCAATGAAACAATGAGGACATGAGCAACCAAAGGGCCCAAAGAAATACACAACTGGAATGTTGGACTTCCAAATGAACTCTGAGAGTCAACAAAAGCCCCAACAGAAAATGTAATAATTGGAGAGTTCACTTACAAGATCAACGTGATCATATGTCAGTTAAGAAACTTATACATGCTAAAGATTGCAACAGGGTTGAGATTGCAATCCGATCTTATGATCACCCACCTTTTTTATGAAACCAAGTAAATGGAAATCAGATTTAGTCCTATTCAATTGTAAATTGAAAAACCTTCCATCAAAAAAAGAACTGGTTTGACTGAATGCACAGGTAAGACACTGAAACACCAAAAATGTATCTACAAAATTTTCAAGATGTGAACATGGATGTGATAATGAGAACCATTATCTCATATAAGATATGCAATGAGAGAAAACCTAATATAGTGACAACATGACACAAAAGCTCGATTCAAGTCAAACTAATATATAGAATGAAAAACCTGACCCCAGGAAAATAAAACCAATATTACCTTCCTGCAGGTAGACATAGGTTCATCTGAATAAAAAGGTGGATATCCCACGAGCATTTCGTACATAATAGCACCAAGAGACCACCTGTAAATTTATAAACAGGTCCAGATATGAATCTTTATATTAATAGATGTTTCGTTATAAAGAAAAAAGAATTCTGTCAGAAACCACAAACCAATCACATTCCATTCCATATCCTTTCTTCAGCAAAACTTCTGGAGCGATATAATCAGGTGTCCCCACAGTGGAATAAGCCTACAATTTTTTCCAATATGGAAAAATTTAGATGTTTCCATCAAAAAGCATTTTAAAACACAATTGAGAAGCAAAAAATGGCCGCCACTGGTAGCTTTCATTAGTTGTTCTCTATAGTATTCAGCTAAGGATAATCTCAGAGTTTTGAGGTACTTTGATAATTAGAAGAGCTGAACTCTATCTGATAACCAGGAAACAAAAGGCACTTTTCAACCAGCTTAGTATGGGTTTAATTACCACTAAGTAACATGAGGCATGAAGGTCCAGTCTCATCCACTTCACAAAATTGTCAAATAACCTCATGTATGGAGATTTTACCTGAACAATGGTGCCACACTATATGACAAGACTCAAAAGTGGAATATTTTGTAAAACATGCTGATGCAAACCATAAGATGTTCAAGGAAAGCGAAACTCAAAGACGTGAAAAAGAAGTAAACTTGCCATTAAACTGAGACCCAAGTGGAAACTTGCATGATATATTAGAGTCTTATTTTTTAATTGCTTTAAGTTGGTTATTTTATGTGTTTTTTTTAAAAAAATTCTACATTTAAAGTTATAGTGCCAGTCCATACAAGTTTACTACTCAATAAGTAAATTGGAGTCCAAATCTTCGCGCTTAGGAAATACTTGGAGGCCTATATATAGCAATGTAATGTTAATTAACTAGGGAGAATATATTCCAATAACTTTTGAGCTATGCTTTGGGAATTGTAACATATAATTCAAAACCCCAAAGTGTGATGCCTAAGGAACCTTTGTAGCGATACCTAGTTTCTTTTTTCCTTTTGCTTCTTCCTCCTTCTGTTTTTATTGAACTATCTAAGCAATAAACCCAATCACCAGGTCTAATACACACATCTTTATATCCTTGAACGTTATCTACCAAGTCCTACCCCTTTCACTTTCAATCCATCAAATCCTAACTTGCCCAAAATTAGTGTTCATGTGTAATTATTTTTGGGTTCGTGCTGTACTACATCTCATACTCTAAAGAACTGCCTATTTTATGTTTGAATTGTAAGATATTGAAGTACTGATTACTAACACCCCCCCCCCCCCCAAAAAAAAAAAAAACATAATAATAATAATAAAAAGGCAACATGAGCTACTTCAATAGAAGAGAGTTTACAAGCATCCTCCTATTCCTCTGCCAATGCTGCAGTTGCTCCTGCTGGGTGCGCTTTGGCTTTAAAGGCCGTCCATCACTTTGAAGAGCCCCACTAAGGTTACTTCCCACAGTAAAATCCTTCTCATGTAGATTACTGCAGTCCAGTGGTTTACATAATCCAAAATCTGACAATTTCATGTGGCCATATCTATCAAGCAGCAAGTTGTCGGGCTTGATATCCCTGTTGCACATAAATATGCAAAAATTACTCCTGGTGATATAATACAAGAACCTTTTGTGAGAACCCTACCATTGATTCCTATTAAATTATCATTGCTAAAAATTTTACCAACCTATGAATATAATTATGCTTATGGATGGACTCAATAGCTAGGACTGTTTCCCCAACATAAAACCTGGCCTCATCTTCAGTTAATGTATCCTTCCGCATAAGTAAAGTCATCATATCTCCACCAGGTAGGTATTCCATAATGAGATAGAGATACTCCTCATCCTGGAAGGAACAATAAAGCTTGACAATGCAATTGCTGTCGACCTCCGCAAGTAGATTCCTTTCTGCTTTGACATGTTCAACCTAAGCAAATTCAATAATGGCAGTTAGAATAATTTGCACAACCTGAAATACCATTGTTTGCCATGCTAAAACAACTTTTACGATTTTACCTGGCCTCTACGAAGCATTTCCGACTTCTTAAGCTTTTTCATGGCATATACATGACCTGTTGTCTTCTCCCTACATACTCTAACCTGCACCATACAAATAGATGTTACCATATATGCAAACCAAAACCTCACTAATTACTGAAAAAAAATGTAAGAAACCCCACTAAATATCAGAAGTAATAAATCATCCCATTCCAATAACTCAGCAACCAATGGCCAATCAGAGAGGCTTATGCTCAAATGAATTGTTTTCATCAAGGTGTGGTTTTATGAATGAGCGAATGAACTAAAACACTGTCAAATGTTGTCGTAATTCAAACCTACTTGGTCCAGGTCAGTCAACTAAAGCAGGGAGCCAGGTACTGCATTTGAAGAATGACATGTTTCTGAGATATGTACATATATCAACGTAATGAATTGCTTGCACATGACAATTGCGGGAGTGTAATTTCAAGAGGAACAATATTGTTTCAGGCCTTTTTGAAGACATTTGGTCCTAATGTTTAAAAATAAACATAAGGAAACATGGACTATCAATGAAATTTGATTGCATTCCCCCAATATAAATTTTTCTCAAGCAAAGAACTTAGAAACAATTATTTTCTATTCCATTGCATACCCCAGCCTCAACAGAGAGAGAGAGAGAGATGCGGAAAATGTTTCCCAAACAAATACAAATTTACAACCATTTTTGCAAGCTAGAATAGCATCCAGATGGCAAGAAATGGAAGGTGGAGAGAGAGAGAAAGTCATACCTCTCCAAATGCGCCCTTTCCTATCATTGTCAGTGGCTCAAAATCATCAGCGCCCATTTTATGCCTTTGAAGACGCATATATTCTCTTTCCTTATTCTCTAGATACTTCAGGATGTTGTTTTGCTCTTCTTCAGAAACCTCAGCATCCGCCAATTTCCTTTCCAGCATATTTCGTCTACATGAAAGCACAAAAACGATCACCGCAAAGTACTAAGAACTTGAAAGTTCATGACAACAAATATTTTGATTCTTGAAATGCAAAATCAACAACGCGAGGAAAAAAAAATAAAAAGAAAAAGGGGAAGCAATGTCCTACTTAACAAATAATAAAGGTCAGAAACAATATCTAAAAGGCAACCAGAAAGAAAAAAGCCAGAAATGCAATTCCTCTCCAACCAAAAATTCAACAAGCACATTAACTGCTGTGAGAAACCGATATGTTTCCCAAAAACCTCCAAACATATTCAACACAAAAATTAATAGTTGACCTGGGCAAGGTTTGAAAAATGGTCTTACAGCAATATTCATCAAGAGTAGCACAATTCAATTGGGTTCCATCTGTTTGAGAAAGGCAAAGAGAACAAGCACAATGTCCACAAACATACTTGATGTTGATTCTAGGAGGAACTAGAAATAATTGGAGGAAGAAAGAACTTAGATTTTAAGAGGCATTTGCCATAATGGACAACAAGACGCCACACAACAGAAAGGAAAATGAAGCATACCCAGGTTGGTTTATATGCTTGAGGGGCATTGTCAATTGATTTTAAGTTGGGTACTCTCACATTGTATCAGAGCTAGGCTTTTGGTGGTCAGTAAGCAAAGTCTCTTACCTATTCGGATTTTTGGGTATGCATGTTTGTTAACCTCTCGTGTGAGCCCGGATCCAACGTGAGAGATGGTGTAAAGAGAGCTTCACATCGAAAGATTAGGACAACTAAGGTTGGTTTATATGCTTAACGGGTCTCTCAACTAATTGTTAGATTGCTTTGAGTCTGCTTAAGATGGAGAGTAGACCCATGCAAGTAACCCAACCTTATATACTCCTCAATTTAAGAAGACAAAACTTATGAGAACAATAACCTGAAAATGCAGAAAAATAAATGACTGGAATGAATTTTTCAAAGGATCATAGATGCGGTTTATTATAGCTAAATTAAGATGATAGTGAGTGAGAATCCGAAAAATAAAATGGATGAAAAGCTATGAAACACGGATACTCTGTCAAAGTCGATGTATCTGTATTGAATACCACATGAGATACGATCATACGATACCCATCAAATATTCGAGAATAAGATGCGTATCTGATAAAAAAATAAAATATGTAGATACTTCACAAATACTTTTACATGCAAAGCAATATATAATTTTCAATTTTAATTTTTACTCCCACCTTTCAAATTCACATGTGATGCAATACATCAACAAAAATCCATATAACTTTTAAAGACATGGGTGTTTTCTAAGTACTATTAGATGCTCACATGGATGAGCTGAAGAGTTGACAAGTGTAAGTTTACCAGTCAAACGAATATAAATGAGTTAATTACACAATAATCTTAGCAACAACTATTTCTAGGCAAACCAACTAGTTAATTGGTGGCTCTAATTCCTTTAATTAGTAAAGTTCACCCTGTGGATATACTATAGTGGGACGATATATACCCTTTTTAAAGTAAAAATTGCAAATGTAAAAATTATTTTAAAAGAATTACTAAAAATTATAAATATCAAGTTGTTAGATAATAGTAAAAAATATAACATATATTTTAATATATCATTGTATCCATATCCATGCTTCCTAGATAAAAAGTCATGGATGGATTGTCTCGCCAATGGAAATTGACGACAATAAGAATATTTTGGCTATCCTTAATTTTTTATAAGAAACAAAATTTCATTGAAATATTTGACTACTTTATATAAAGGAAACAAAAGTTTAATAGCCAAAACAATTCTTTTTTTTGGCCTAACTGGTTCTATGAAGACTAGGTTGACTGTTAAACTTTTGTTTCCTTAGATCAATGCAACCCGCTAATCCACAGTGATTTGGACCTGGACCTAGATTCTTAGCATATTTATAGAACCAGCTAATCCATAGTCATTTGCACCCAGACTAAGATTCTTATATCAATGGGCCTAATTTATTTTATTTAGTGGGAACCGCTAATCCAACCATCCACATTCATTTGGTAAACAAAATTTAGTAAACTCACCAATATAGTTTCATAGGTTCGATAATTAAACCCTTTCCAAACACATAAAGGTGAAATTGCAAAATACTTTTGAAAAGGAAATGATAAGGTGGTAAATAAGAAGGAAATTGTTGGTCAAAACAATGGACCCCAATAGTGCGACACATGGTGATACGGATCGCAAAAAACACAACTTTTGCGATGTGAAAGTGTGGGCACAATTAATTTTATTTATTCCTTAACGAAGGCCTGATTTTAAAATTAACTTATGTCAATTTGTCACCTATGAAGCACGGACACTCTTGAGAACATGACGTATCCGTGTCGGACACGTGTCGGACACTCTCGGACACATGTCCAATGCTCTTTTATCCGTGTCCATAATTAAATGATAATTTTTTTATTTCGGACACATGTCGGATACTTCTTTAAAACGTGTCTATTACTAAACAATAGACATTTGTTGAAATGTGATTAACAATAAAAATTTGAGAACATATAATTATTAATACTAGACATATTAAAGTTGTACTCCAAATATAATAATAAAAACAAAAGTTGCATAAAAATTTTAAAAAAGAGGAATTGAGAAAATGAGAGCAATTATTTAAATTATATATTAGGTACACATTGTCTACAAAAAAAAATTGATGATTATTGACTATAATGAGGATGTTTTAGTCTAAAAATTCACACAGATGACTAGACATTAGGTTTTTTTTTATTATAAAATACTGATTTTTTTATGAATTGTATATCATTATCACTATATTTGCAATAAATTATATAATGTTATATATAAAATATAATTTTTTTGTAGCGTGTTTGCAACGTGTCCGTGTCCTACTTTTTTAAGAAATGTCGTATCGGCGTGTCCGTGTCGTGTCGTATCCGTGTCCGTGTCCATGCTTCTTAGTTTGTCACTTTTGGGATTTGTACTTCCATATTTAGACTTTGGGTGAAGCCTATAAACACTAGGTTTATGGTAATTAAAATAATATTTCCCCACTGGATATTGACATTGAATTGAAATTGGGTACTCTCTATCTCTCCCCCTCACTATCTCTCTCATGGTCCTACATCAAATGATCTTTGTCAATGCATTATTGAGAATATCTCACAAGTATTGGCAAAATGAAAAGACACATAGCAAAGCAACAGATGCAACATCGAAGAAGGATGTCTTATTCTCAAACCTCAAGTTTGTCCAAATGCCCATATTAAAGTAGCAAAAATAATGCAACTTTCAATCGCGTAATGATATTTTTTGATTTGATACTCGGTCGATTCTACAATTTGGTCTAGCTAATAAATCTCGATCCTATATAATCTCCTAATTGGAAAACCTTTCCCCCAATACCGCTGCTTCCTATATCTGTAGCATTGAATAGCCTAATCTCAAACAATTAAAGATAGCTATTCAACTCTTTTCTCGAATATTGTCTACCCAACCTAAATTGAAAAGGACAAATTACACTTAGACCCCAAAAAATGTGACTCATTTCACAATGCACCAAATACTATTATGTTTCACATTGTACCTTCAAATACGGTTATTAGTTTCACATAACCCTTGTGATTAGAGTCCATTACGAATTTGACAGAAAGTTGTCCACTTTATCACCTAAGTTATGTGATTTTGTTTCACTTTGCTGACATGTGGACAATTTTTGTACAAAAGATGGCAAAAGTTTGTGTTTCGGAAATCTGAAACTAATTCAAATAGTTGATGGAGCATATGAGAAATTTAATAGTTCAAGTAGTAAAGTTCAATCATGTCATAATTAAAGGAGTCAAAGTGTAATTTCCCTTGTCAATTGATTAATCATCGCTTTGGGAATTATTAACCCTTTATGGCCACCTATAAAGCACTGATAATCCATCCAGGTCGAAATATCCGTATCAATATTATATAGGATACGATACGTATAAGATACTCAAGAATACATATCGAGTACGCACCCTACGTATCTAATAATAGCTAAAATAATTTTGTTTCTGGACAAGTCTCAGATATCGGTATTGAATACACATATGTTTTGGATATAAAAGTTGATATGCAGAGCGATATATATAAATTCAGTTTAATATTTACCTTTTTCCTCTTGAATTAGCATACAATGATACACAATAAAAAAATACATATGACTGAAGAAACGTAGGTGTTTCTTCATTATTATTTGCTACCCCTCATCAAAAGGTCATCAAAAAAGTTAATTACACCCTATCTCTTAGAAAAAAATACTTCTAAGAAAATCAACTAGTTGAATGCCTGCTCTGGTTCATTTAGTTAGCCCAATCCATTTTGTGAATATACTTTAATGAGACGACCTATGATTGTTTGAAGTAAAAATGGTTTTTTTTTTTTTCGAATTGTTAGTGAAGACTTTCAAAAGATTATAATTATCAAATCATCAGATATTAGTAAAAACATAAAATATAATTTTTTTCCATTAGACATATTTTGGTCGTACACAGGTATTGTTTTTTAACTTTTGTTATATCACTATGTCCGTATCGTACCCGTATCTCATATTTGTATTCATGCTTCCCAGATGGCCTCTAATGGATGGTTAAAGTGTAATGCCTAAGAAAAAGGACTATTTTTAGGAACAAACTGCCTCTTTAGATTTTTGTAGTAGCCATTAAATGGATGTAATGGAATGATATATAAAAGGAAATTGTGAATCTAACTGAGCAAAACGTAAATTAAGGAAATAAATGGCCTTCTAAGCTTTAATGCTCATGTTCCCCAAACTATTTCCATTTCCTTCTTTGGATTCCTCATTTTCTATTCCTTTTAACAAAAATTTAGATCATAAATGCTTGTTGAAATACCATATCTAACACCGTATCTGCTCCGAAAGAGGAATTTGTAGATAAGGATCAAAAGTTCCCTAGTCATACCCACAAAAAAAGTACACTATAATATTATTCCCGATCTCAAGTCTCAACTTTCCTCTTCTCAATGATTTGCTAAAAGCCAAGGAAAAGAATTTCCAACATTCCACAGACCACTAAACACATATATATACCAACACAACATAGGGCTACAAATCAACCAAGTTGTTCATGAGCAACTCAGGATCATCTCGAATTAAAGCTCTTTCATGTTTGTCTATATACAAAATGAAATGAGCTTTAGCCCAATTTTAAAGCTCATTTATCAAACGAGTGGAGCTTGAACATATCTTGTCTGCAAAATCTAGGCTCCTAAATAGATTATATATCTATATACAAACATTTGATATATATTATACTATATGCATATGTTCATGTTGAGTTGCACATAAACACGGACACACACCTATTCTAATGCCCAGAGGGCACCATTGAGTGTGAGAGAAAGAGAGAGAGATAGAAAAGAATAGAAAGATAATAAGAAAGACCCAAATGACTTTTATGGACTAAGGAAGAGAACACTCAACAGTCAACACTCTTACCTCTTGTGAAGTTATCCCACATCGGAAACCGATAAACAAAAAAAGTAGAAACCGCCCTATAAATAAAATCACACATCGAAACCAGATATAAAGAGAAGTTGTGGCCGCTCTATATAAAGGGCTTCCGCTGAGTTCTTTTGTTGCCTTTGCAAGACGTGGCTCCGACTCGACTTGCTTCTTTAATTGAGTCAAGTCGGGCCAAGTTAAACTCTAGTCTGGATAAAAATTAGACGAGACGATTTTGATCAAATTTTTGGAGTTCAACACGATCTCGAGCCAATATTGAACATTCTCTTGAACTAGACGAGCCACAAGCTTGAACAATTTAGTACTCAATTTGGCTCCGTTCATTTTGCACATCTAACTCAACATAATTGGCAATATATTCGTGGAATGTTCTACAAGAGATTTGGTGACAGTTGATTGTTTAGTATACCACTTGGGCAATCAATGAAGAATAAAATTAGAAGATTTCCACTTATGACCTAATGCCACTAGGGTTACAATTTTCAGCATGTGAACAAACAATCCTTAGACCATGATTATAGAGTTTTGCAACCAATGGCATAGAAAAAAACACAAAACAAAAATGGCAAGAGGAACTATTGAGTTTGAGTGGCAAGAGATGGGATCACATTGAAGGAGAAAAATTATTCTTCGGCGTAAATGCCATACCAGCAGTCTCAGACTCAGTTAAAAGAATCAGCATGTGTATACCAAATACATTCAACTAATGATACAAAAATTCTTGAATTTTGTAACCACTAAGTTCTGTATTTTTTAAGGTGTTGCGAAGAAAGAGAGTGGAAGAAAGAGAAAAGGTCAAGACGCGTGAATAAATATGAGTTTGTGTGGGTAAAAACCAAAGAGGAAGTGATAATCTCGAGTTAGTGGGTAGAGTTAAATGTGTTTGTATGAGTAAAGACCAAATGGGAAGCAATAGTCTTGAGTTAGTGTTGACAATGGGAGACACCAAGTGAAGAAAAAACCCCTACTCCGCCTTCGCGTATTGGCATACATAGACTAAATGATGAAGTTGATTCATGTGCTGCACACTCTTCATCACAATTTTATATCAATAACAAGTTACCCATCAAAAAATGGACTCAATAACCTGCATGCATAATCTACTGGAACCTATCCTAATTCTAGTCTTAATTACCAAGCACCAACCCTTTTAAGTACACCAGATGCCATAATGCTATTGAATCAGCACAATAATCTAGCAAATGTCAACTAATGCGCCCATGACGTGGCATCAACTGTAATTTGTTGTTCAGTGATTGTATTATAAATCATCACTAAAATTCAATACAATGAGGACAATATAAGAAAAAGAACGCCAGAGCAGGTATTGCCAATAGTGTGGAGAAGCACCAAGTTGGATTGGTATGCAAAAAAACCATAGGTTTAGAGGATTCCTTGATGGCACTCCTAGATTGTAAGACATCTGTATATTAAAGAAAACAATGTTGAAATGCTTTCCAAAAATACAGTTTTTGATGGAATGCTTCCCAAGTGTCAAATGAATGAGGACCATCAAAATTTTAGTAACGTTCTTCCAATAAATAGTTCCATATTGGAACCTCGTGATTGTGCATTGTTGGCAAATCAGACAACAAAATCATTCATTGGAAAGTGTATAATCCAAAATGACCAATTACAGAAATTATGCTGATAATATACAAACAGAGCAGAGAGATCATACCGCTCCTTCCGCTCCTGCAGGTTCTTCATTTGCTCCTTATAATGCTTTTCTATATACTGCTTGGCAGCTTCAACCTTCTGCTTAGTGGCGTCTGAAGGTATTTCCTCACTCGGTAGTGCTTTTGACCCTTCTTTTCCATTACTTGTAGCTTCCTTCTTCTTTGAACTCTTCTGCTTATCTTTTGATCGGAATTTACAAAACCAACGCCTTGCAGACTCCATCTATCTCACTTGACTAACACCCTCTCTGATCAGGACTCAACTAAAACCTCAAGTACCATAAATCCAAGCTGCTAAATGTTCTGGTTTCTACAACATCAGTGAGTACCGCACAATTCATCAATTTCTGTGTCCATCCACATAAAGAAACCAATTTCATAAGCTCTGCATTCAGATATAAATAATCACATTCATTCAAGTAAGAACAATCATTTTGTGGTAGGTAAGAAATAACTACTAAGATTCCAATTTTGTCTTATTCAATTTGAAATGTTTTCCTTCAAATTCAAACAAAATTAAAAATATAACATACTGTTGATCACAAGCCCCAATGCACCACTTGAATTAACCATTTTATTCAAAATGTTAGAAGGGAAAAAGCTGCAATTGGTAAGCTACTTATCTCTTTGTATCTTTCTTTATCAAATGACTACCCATTTCTCATATTAATGAGTTGAGCTGATCAAAACTCTCTCTTTGATCCCAAGTGTAACAACCCAGTTAACTGAAGCTCACTTAAGATAGTAGCATACAGACACATACATGCAGAGACTTGATACTTCTAGAATACCAAGAAACACGAAACACCCAAATAACAGAATGTGATCGGCGGTGTGCATTCTTAAAAGCCTCTCCTTTCCACCAATTGACATCAAATTTTACAAATTCTGCACCAAACTACGACATCTTAATCCTCAAATTCTTACGAAAACAACACAAATATATGATAAACAGACTCTCATCATCAAAATTCAAATACACGTTCAAACAAACCACAAAATTCGGCACAACTCCACGGATCAACTGATCCAAACCCCCAAAAGACACAAAATTCAATTCAAAAACCACACCGAAACTCTAAATTACAATAAATTCCACAAGTCAGAAACAAATCGAGCCGCGCACCGAAGAAAAAGAGACAGTACCGCGTGAACTCAAAACCCTAGATAGAAAGACACGGAGAGAGAGAGAGAGAGAGTTGAAAGTGTAGTTGAAAATCTGTGTTGCGTAGTGACCAAACCTTTAATGGCGTGTCATGATCCACCACAGTCCCTTTTCCTCCCCAGTTGAAACTCTCTTTCTCTTTCTCTCTCTATCTCCTCTGTAACTTTTTTCTTCTGCTAACCAAGTTCTGGAATGGTGCTCTTGCTTGTTTCTATATAATAACCTCGCCCTATATGTACGTCTTTATATGATTTCTTTCTAACCCAGACGGTGTCCAATCTCTCGAGAGATGTTTCATCTCATCTCGCGAGAGACTCACACCAAAAAATCGTCACCTCTGGTTATTGGTGTGTAATGCGCACACCGTTTCCAAAGCAGATCCTCCACGTAAGACTAGTAATTGAGTCGAACTCTTTGGGTTCAAGTTGAACATGTCAAGGGATTTTTTTTAAACGAACCTAAAAATAATTGTTCAAACTATGTCTAAATCGAGCCAAAAATTAGTCAAACTTAAGTTAAGCCCGAATAACTTGAATATTTTTCATATAAACGAGTTAATTTTTTGAGCTCAAACCGAGCTTTTTAAACTTAATTTTTTAAACGAACTTTAAAAATTGTTCAAACTTAACTCGTTTTTTACGAGCCTTATACAAGCCGAGTTCGAGTAACTCAACTCGATTATCAGTCTTACCTCCACATAATTCCTTTCTATATTTTGCTTGCCAAAAATGTAATTAGTAAAAGTTTTCCTCCTTTCTATTTTTCCTTATTTTTGCGGGGTTTTATGAAAGATAAGTGACGAGCTCAGATTCAGACTAGATCTGGCCCTAATTCATTGGTTGAGCCCAAACCATCAAAAGGCATATCAGACTTATCTCATGGCTTCGGTTCAGTTCAAAACTCAAGAGTCCAGGAAGAGTTGACGCACGTGAAACAACAATTCTCGAGATAGTCATGACTCCAAGATAATGTATATCCCCAATTATAGCTATCATCCCTAGTAAACTAGTATTTTGACCCTCACGTCATCGCCTCAACTAGGCCTCTACATCTATAAATTGTAAACCCCCTACACAGGGGCAGATCACACACACCTCACCTTGAGCATACTCTTGAGTTCTATCTCTCTCTTACTATCTTGTACTCTCTTTGTCTCTTATTATTAATTACTAGGGGTAACCCGTGCCTGAAGGCACGGTGCAACGTAAGTGAGAAGTGATGGATTTGGGAGGGTAGAAATTCAATGTGAATGGTTTTGAGAGGGATGTTGGAGGCCGTTAGATGAGTCTATTTGAGACCGTCAAATGAACTTATTGAAATATATCATATTTAATATTATAGATTTGACACAAATAAAAGTAATATTCTATAATATTTAATCTTCTTACAAATTCTATATTTTACTCATTTTTTGTTATATATTCCATAATTTTTTAACCAAAGGAATTTCCAACACTCTAAGGAATCAATTTTAGTTTGCTAATTTTAAGAGATTTGATATGGACTTTTTTTTTGTTTTGTTTTAGTACCCAACTTGTTTGACCCAATTAATTTTTTTTTTCATAAATCATTATAGCGGGCCCAATTAAGAATATCCAAAAAAATATATAAAACATATATAACTAAAAAAAAAATCAGGGTGGTCCTAGACCCCTCCTCTATCTGCCACTGGGAGAGAGAGAGAGAGAGAGTGAAGAGTGAGAAGAGAAATGTAAAATTCAATCTGAATAGTTTTTAGAGAAATGTTGGTGGTCGTTGGATTAGTTTATTTGAGACCATCGGATGAACTTATTGAAGTCTTTCCTATTTTATATTATAGATAAATCCACGAAATATGATATAATTGACTTAAAAAAGCATTAATTTATATACATGTAATCAAAATTGAGTCAAATCTAATATAAATTAAAAATCCAATTTATCAAAAAGCATATCGCCAAATATGTTCTATCAAAAAAAAGTTCTACAAATATCATTTATAAAATATTATTTTTTTAATTAGTACAAGTTATTACAAAATTATTAATTTATAAGAATATATCAGTGTTAAATTTTCTTCAGAGATAAAAAAAATTAGTCTTGAACTTTTGATTCAAGATATGTGTAAGACATATTAGTTTGAGATAATTAATTAAATAAATAAAATTAAAAATAATTATATTCAATATAAATGTGTTAAGTAGCACATTTGTTTTTTTTATTTGTTAAATTGATGAGTTTTTTTTAATCAAAATGTTATTATTGTGTTTTATAAAAATTCAAAATGTTACACTACACAGATGATATTAATGACAAATTTGACTCATTTAATTATCATGTTAAAGGAAATCTTATGTTCCAAGATTAGTCTTGACCGATTGGGGGGAATATTAAGGGAAAAAAAAGAAGTAATTTTTTGACCATTGAATGAATGAATTTGAGACCGTAGAATGAGCTTATTGAAGCCGTCATGTTTTATATTATAGATTGACTTAAAAAAAATATTAATTTTTATACATGTAATAAAAATCGACTTAAATCTAATACAAAATTTTTTTTTTAATTTATCAAAAAGCATATCGCCAAAATATTTTCTATCAAAAAATTATCTACAAATATCATTTATAAAATATTATTTTTTTAATTAGTACAAGCTATTACAAAATTATTAATTTATATGAATATATTAGCGTTGAGTTTTCTTAAAAGATTAAAAAAAAATTACTCTTGAACTTTTGATTCAAGATATGTATAAGACATGTTAGTTTGAGATAATTAATTAAATAAATAAAATTAAAATTAATTATGAGGTTTTTTTAATCAAAATGTTATTATTGTGTCTTATACAAATTCAAAATGTTACACTACACAGATGAGAAAATCATATGTTTCAAGATTAGTCGTAATCGTTGACTGGTTGAGAAGAAAAATATTAAGGAAAAAAATGTTAATTTCTTGACCGTTGGATGAATGAATTTGAGACCGTAAGATATGTTGAAGATCAGCCGTAATCGTTGACTTTTTAAAGGGGAAATATTAAAGAAAAAAATTATAATTTATTGACCGTTGGATGAATGAATTTGAGACTGCAGGATGTGTTCCAAGATTAGCCGTAATCGTTGACTTTTTGGGGGGAGGAAATATTAAGGAAAAAAATTATAATTTCTTGATCGTTGGATGAATAAATTTGAGACCGTAGGATCGGCTTGTTGAAGCCGTCCTGTTTTATATTATAGATTTCATTAATTGTTTTATACCGCACACTCGACTGATTTGATTGTGCATCATCAATAAGAAAATTCTTAATTAAATAACTTTAAGATTCAAATCCAATCCAATATAGAATTTACTTAATTTATCCAACGTTTCGTCCACCATCAATCTATAAGATTAATAATTATATTCAAGTGAATTCTTCATTAATATAAGAAAAAATAAAAAATGGCCAAAAATTATCATTATGGTCCAATTTTAGTGACAAGAATCCCATATTGGAATATGAATCACATTCTTATTCCATAACTCACGTTTGTTCCATCTAGGAGATGAGAATAATTGAGAAAAATCTGACAAACAAGTGCACAACAGATCGAAATATATTAAATACTTCGAGTCATGGACTCCAGTGAAGCAATGTAACATACGAATAATATATGGACATGACTACGGTATTAAAGAAAAAATTTCGGTACCGTACCTCTAACTTTTATTATTTTAATGGGTATTTTATAATTTTTATAGGTTATTTTGTAAAAAAAAATTACCATTTTTGTGAGTATTTTTATCACTGTTGTGAATATTTTTACCACTTTTCTTCAGTACAAAAAAATTATCACTTTTGTGGATAATTTACTATATTTATGAGTGTTTTTATCATATTTGTGGATGTTTTTATCACTGTTGTGGTAATTATTTTTACTATTTTTTTATACCACAATAATGGTAAAAACACCCATAAATATGTGGTAAAAATAACCATAAATATAATAAATAGAGGTATGGTATTGAAAAAAAAATTGGTATCGTAGTTAACTCCATAATATATTCTCTCAACCAGATAATTAATGCTCAATTTGGTAGGAATGATGGAAAGTATGAGAGATAAAAAGTAAGAATGATACATTTTCTATCTTCCAAAGAAGGAAAGTAGGAATGATACATTTTCTTTCCTTTGTGTTTGATAAGATAGATGAAAAATAGAAATAATTAATTTTTTTTGTGTTTGGTATGGATAAAAAAATAGAAGGATAAAAATAATATACATACTTAATTTACTATTTTATCCTTATATGAGATTAGTGTACATATTATACACTATGTCACTATAGTATACACGCCATGTGTTAAAACAAACACAAATCACATAAAAAAACATCCATTTTTTATTTGATTTTTAATTAAAAAATAAAAAATGCACACACTAATGTACACACATAGTGCGTTAACACATAATGTAATTCCACTGATTGGTATATGAGTTTGGGTTTAGGTGTTTTAATTCTACGGATTGGTATATGAATTTGGGTTTATGTGTTTAATGTAAATAACTAATTAGTTAAAGATTAAAAAAGTAAATAACATATTTTTACCCAACATAAGTACAATTTTCCTTCTTTTTTTGGCCCAATTTTAGAGGGATTAATTTTGGTGAGTTGGAAAGAAAACTCATTCATCCACTTTTTTATCCTTCCTATTTTTCTTCCTTACCAAACATAATGTTTTATTTCTCTCTCTAACTTTTCATCCTTCTATTTTTTTTATCGTACCAAACAGAGCATAAATGATTCTCTATTTCTACATTTGGTACCCCTTATTTTGTATTACATAAAAGTTAGAGTAACTAAAGTTGTAGTTGTCCTCGCATTAGTCAAGTAGGGTTGGAAGAGATCGAAGAAAACATGTTATCTTTATGACAATTCTAAGACATCATCATACCCTCAATTTGTGGAAAAAATATTGGTTGTAACTGTTATACTATATCAACAGTGTTACATGGTGTAACAGTCCATTAATATGTAGACAAATCAGCCAATGAATTTCACTTAAACTCATAACTATTCAGCCATGTCATATATAATCACCTCCATGATAGGAAATGGACCCATATTTTACTATTTTTATTCTTTTCTTATTGGATAGTCACATCATGTCAGCACTGCTGACATGGTATAACCGTTGCACCCAATATTTAATCCATTTTGTGACAACTATTGGATATAAAATTCTTTGTCTAATAAATAAGTGAATGTGATGGAGAAGAAAAACATATCTAATCTAGCTTTGACTTGCTGGTACTTATTTTGGACATTGAAGCACTTTTCTACAATCCCACATAGTGATGAGGGTTCAAATTTCCTTCCTTAGGGAGAGGAAGTCAAGATCTTAGCTCAAAGCAAGCTGTCAAATGGCTAGCTATACCTTTGACAACCACCCAGGGCCGGCCCTAAGTATACCCACTAATGCCGTGGACTAGGGTTTCCAAATAAATAATTCTAGGGAAAATTTCAATTACATCGCTTCTAATTTATAATATTTTCAAGGACATTCCTTCTAGTTTATGAATCTTCATTGACACCCCTATCAGATTAAAGACCTTAACTAGAATACAATTTTACTAAATTGTTCATGATCTAACCCCCTCTAAATAGATATATCTTCAATGGGACCCCTCTATTTTATAAATTTTATTACGTATTAAAATTCAGGCCGACTAAAATTCGATTTGAGCCAAATAAAATCTATTTTTAAAAGTTCAATTAAAAAATAGGACCCTCAATTTTAACTATTCTTGTAATTTTAGGTACAATTTAAGAACCAATAAAAAATTAATACGACATTAATGAGTTTAAGTATAACGTTAATATATTTTTGAAGATAAATGGATGAAATTATTCAACTCCTCAATTATTTTTTTTAAAATACACAAGAAACACACACAGAATGACAAAAAAATAAGTTGAGTTTGAGTAATTAATTTATTATTCGAAATTTTTACTGACTTTCTTTTTTGGACAAATAATTTAGTTGTATTAATAAATTTCTATTCTTTTTCTACATATTTTCAACTGATAGCATTAATTATATTTTAGTCTCCAATTTCAACTTCAATTAATGAATTTTTTTATAACTAAAGCTTGAATGCAAAACTAGTAATTTTATATCTCAAATGCAAGAAAAATAATTTTTAAATAAATATATTTTAATATTTATTTTATCGTATCTATATTATTATATTTCATAGCACTAGACCCCACTAAATATTTTCGCCTAACACCCGTATTGGTTGGGCGGCCCCCTAAACCACCCTAGTTTTCAAGACAAAGATGAGCAATTCCAATGCTTTTGAGGAGGTGCAACTTTATGGGGATTAATCACCCATTGTCCTTTAATGAACTAATTCCACACAATGTTTTTAATTTATTACATATTAAAAACGAACAACATCATTCTGGATGCATACCATTAAGCCAATGGGTCCCATCTAAGGATGTGATGTGTCTATTTTTATTTTTTTTTTGAGTAAATGAAAAAAAGTAATGATTTTATTTGCTAATGTTTTAAAAGTGACCAAGTTTTATGAATAATGAGAATTTTTTAAATAACATGGTTCAAGATTATCATTGTAGTAGTTGTATATATTATGGTACTAGCGTTCATCCCGTACGATACACGATTTAGGAAAGAAAAAACAAAAATATAATTTCAAATTGTGTTTCATATAATACATGTTCTATATCAAAAGGTGAAGAATAAAAGTTTAAAAATAAAATTGAGACTTGGAACTTAATAAGGAGATGTTACAAAAAGAAAGGGGTAAATAGAAAGTTACATGGAGAAGTGTTAGTTTTTTAATTGGAATGGTAAATTGCAGCACCATTAGTAAGAAGCCACATATAGTTTTTTTTTATGGATTTAAAAATTAGAATGTGAGAATTGAGTATTGTATGTGGGAAAGCTTCTAAAGGCATTCACTAAAGAAAAATATTTGTTATATATATAAAACAAATATTTTTATATGGTAATTTAACATATATATTTTGAATAATTTATTTTATCCAATTTTATCTAAAATAAAATATTTTAAAATAATATAAATTTTATATGAAAAGTAGTATATATTTTATTGAAACTACAATTCTCATTAAACTTAGCTAATACAAATTTAAACAATAATTAAAAGTACAATTCTAAAATATAAATTCAAACCAAATTTGCTAGCACACTAAATAATTTTATAGTGGTGGTAAGAAATTCCAACGGCCATAAAATTTCCAATGGCTATAATGGTGGTGAGATGGTGAGATATGTCAAATGACTATAATTTCCAATAATACTTATCTATACTACTTTAAAAAGTACATATGTTGGAAAAACATTTGTTTTCCTATTTTACCCTCTAATATTTATTAATTATCTAAATTACCATGATTATCTATATCTATACTACTTTAAAAAGTACATATGTTGGAAAAACATTTGTTTTCCTATTTTACCCTCTAATATTTATTAATTATCTAAATTACCATGATTAAATATATTATAAATGTTGTTCACCATAAAAAATTTTCTATTTATTGAGCAAGTGCAATGACTTTTCATCTCTTCTCTTTTTCAGCTCAGCAGTCACCATCCATTATATTTTCAATAAATTCAGATTAATATACTAATTAGCTAGAAAATAAGAAAATAGTGAATTATTAATCATGATTTCTTACTCTTTTGTGTTCTAATAACCAAAACGTCATCTTTACAGTCATTCATCTATGTCCTCCTCACCCATTCAACACATTAAACACACATATTTATATCTATATTAATAATAAAAGACGGTTTAAATTTTTTTTCTAATTTTTCCTCAATTAATATTATAAGGTCAATTTTATTATTTTTACATCTAGGTCATGGTTTAATGTTATACCTTAACCCGTGTAACTATTAATATTCTTGCTCTATGTATATTCATCAATTAAATTAGCCAAATTTTATCATTAATGAATTAATTACATATTGATTATACTATATCTATAGCTATACTACTTTAAAATATCAACATACATGAAAAATATTTTTTTCCACTTTTACCCTCCAACAATACAACTATGTCTTGTTTATCCTACAGATTTAATGCCACAATTTATATCTATATTTAAATAAGAATTTAATGTCAAGTTGATCATTTATTAACAGGGGGTACAAGGGTGACCTTACAAATTCAAACAATTTTTCATTAGTTGTAATTATTGTGACTGTTATGAAACTCATTATGTAGCTATTGTTACATATTCTTAGAAGCATTTCATATTCTCACGTATCCGTCTACAATCTCAAAACTCTAGCACATATGCTATTTTTTGAGGAATGAAAGCTTGCATTACATCCCAACAAACAGAAATAAACAAGCAGACATAAAGCTGGGTGAGTTTTAAACACGAAAACATTATTTTGTGAGGTGATAGATAATGCAAATATTTCTCATATGGCTTTGTTGCCTTTGATTCAAAATTTTTTTTAGTGCTTTTGTTTAAAGGAATTCTTTGATAACCAGGTTCTTTAGCTTCAACAACTTCAGGGTAAAATTAACACAAATTTTGTGGCGTCTTTCTTTTTCAAAGATGCTGAAAAGCTTCTCAATTATGTGTAAAAACCTGTGAGGTCTCTGTCTCTCTTCTCATATAATCTTTTTTTTTTTTTTTGTTCTCATGTCTACTGTTTATCTCTTTGTTCAAAGATCATCACTTTCATTATAATAATTGGTGCACTGGATCACCCGTTGAAAGGGACCATCTCCCTGTATGTAATGGATTTCATATTTTACACACACACACACTAGATCACCTTATTTATGTAGCTACTCTGTGATCTAATGCAACTTTCAACTAAGAGCTCCTTTTTTTTTTTTGGCCTCTTGGAAATCCTTGGTGAGTCAGAATCCACTTGTTTATTACGTATTGGATAAAAATATTCAATTTTACTTTTCTTTTACTTTTTTTAACAGTGTAATTAGTGTTTTTCCTAATACTCTTATAGGATGAGCTGGATAATCGGATTGGTCATGTACCCTTGCTTAGATAATGGATCTTGAAATTCACGAGATTCTTGAACAAATTATATCTACTCTTGTAAAATGATGATACTTATTTGCATGTTTTGAGTCTTAAGAGACCATGAATAGTTGTTATTAGTGATTATATTTCTTAGATCATGATTTTTTTTGTGCAAACAACTCAAATTTTAAAAGAAGTTAAAACTATGGATGAGATGATTAAAAAGTGACGGATACCATAGAAAGGGTGAGGGGAAAATGCAAATGACAAGATAGATTCCTGAGCAGCTTCAAGGAGATGAAAAACTCAAAATGTAGTTTACTTAAGTTGAAAATTTGGCCTTAGTAGAAAAGCCTACTAATGAATAATGTTTTACCTAAAATACCCTAATTCTTTTGTAAATGACAAATTCCTATGAAACTCAGTCCATCAGTTATCCATGTGCTCTTTATATAAAACATATAATGTCATTCTTTCCAAAAAAAAGTGAAGTAACCAAAAGACGAAGCTCCTAAATATTTGTTATGTTTATATGTTGATTGGATTATAGAATTTTCAAAACAAAAAGGGACCAACACCCAAATAAAAAATAAAAACGGTGGTTGAAAAAAAAAAAGGAGAGCAAAAATAGCCCAATAAAATATTATGTCAAGGTATAAAAATGGTTGAACTTTTTAATTTTTCTCTACATTGCCTATGACCAAAAAGAGAAGAAAGAAGGCAGGAAAAATAAAGTGAGATTGCCAATTGAGATTGAGAGTATGAGTAGTGATTAGTAGACAAATAATTAGATGTCTTTGGATTGAGAATTGTGCTATTTTTTGTTTTAACACATCTATATGTTATAAGCAATGTTATGTGAACTTAATTTGTTGATCTAATCATTCACAATTACAATCATTTGATTGACGGTGGACTCCAGTATTTGTTAGGACCTACAATTAATTCAATGGTTATGATGGAGGATGTCAGCAAATTAGGTTCAAATAACATTATTGTTATTAACATTGACTTTTTATTTTTTTTTTATTAAGACATTTCTTCTTTTAAAGAATGAGAAATTGTATTTTTCATTTGCATGCACCCTATAAGGAATTGATTCAAACTAAATAAATGAAATTGAATAGAAATATATATGAGATGTAAATTTTCTAATTGTATTTAATTATTTTTTACATTTTTTATTTTACATTCTATATTTATTCACCTTTTAACTTTGTTTACATTTTATGCTAAATTTCCTTGACATCTTACATTTTTTTTTACATTTTATGCTAAATCAATTATAGATGTATGAACACATAATACTTATATATACATCATTATAATTCAATTATAATTAAAAATGGTTTACGTGCAACGCACGTGTGCATCAACTAGTTTAATAAAACATTGAATTTGGCATAAGAGATGAGATGTGTTAAATTTGATAGCATGTCAAAAATTTGTTTTGCCCATTCACCATTTGGCATAGCCGTTGGAGGAGGAGAGGATGTCAAAAAAAACGTTGAAGTTGTCCAACTGAGATTTGATAATCTGGTTGGAGTTGCTCTTTAGGGGATCAATCCATATATTTTTTTTCTTTAAAAAAAAAAACAACTATTATTCTACCCCATCCCTAGAGTGTTATATTTTGCTCGTCGTTATCTCATCTTTGTTTTATAATATAGATTGATTTCAATAATGTCTTTCTTCAAGTACTTGCTTCTTTAATAATAACGGAGATTTACATTGTGATATTATAGATTGAATTGCAATATTAATACATTGTTGCATATCAAAAACTAATAAAATTATGTTGCAAATTAAATCATGAAAGAAAAGGAATTAAGGGTGCTCTAAATAACCAATATAATTATTTATTTTTAGTGAAAATTGGAAGTGAGTCCCCCTAGATGTACTTGTTTGAAGATGAGTCCGGCAAGGAAACTTATAAGGGGCTAAGTCCATGTTTAAAATTATATGTAATGACTTAAGTCCACTTTTTTTTTTTATCTCAGAAATACCCTTCCTTGAAAGGAAGTTAAATTAATTTCCTATTTTGGAAATTGTTATCCCTTAATTCAAGGTCAATTAAAATATGTCAATAAAATCTCCATCATAAATTTAAAATTTAAATTCAAAGATCATATATATATATATATATATATATATATATACGCTGGGTTGTTATGAGATGATGCAAGTATAGTGGTGGCAGTGGTGTGGAGTAAAAATGAGTCATCGAAGTGGAACTTGAATGAGCTTTTGTGTGGTGGTGAGCGTTGTTGTGGAGGTGATGACAACGTGATGGTTAACGTTGCTTGGGAGGTGACGATGGTGTGATGATGGTAGTACTATGGTGAGGAAAGTATATATATATATATATATATATATATATATATATATATATATATATATATATATATATATCAAATTCATGTTACTATTTTTTTTTATTATGTTACTGTTCATGTTACTACTTTTGTTGAGTATGTTACTGTTCATGTTCCTATTATTTTGAGCATGTTACTGTTTTTGTTGAGCATGTTACTACTATTATTTTACTAAATATTAATATCCAATGTTACTATTTGTTTTGTTTTTGAATATTACTATTTTTTGTATTTGAATGGTACTATTTTTTGCGTTTCAATTTGAGAGAAATAATTATTGTTAAGTATGTTACAATTTTTGTTGAACATGTTACTGTTGTTATTTTTTAAAAATATTAATATTAAATGTTTCAATTTTTTTTTATGTTTAAATGTTACTATTTTTTTGTGTTTAAATGTATTATTTTTTGTATCTAAATCATAACTTTTTTTGTATTTGAATGTTACTATTTTTTATTTTTAATGTTACTATATATATATGCACCTAACCTATATATGGATATAGATAGATAAGAGAGAGGCAAAATTTTAATGTTAGTCAAACTCTTAACCTATATATGGATATAGATAGATATGAGAGAGAAAAGATTTTAATGTTAGTCAAACTCCTAAGATTTAGGAGTTTTTAATTTTTAGTTTTACTTCACTTCTAAAGGGAAGGGATAGTATGGTAAAATTGACAAAAAACGGACTTCATAACAAATAAGTTTTCTTGACGGACTTAAGTCCAAACAAGTCCATATAGGAGGACCGACCTCCAAATTTCCCTTATTTTTATTAGGAAGATGAGGATTAGACACGCAACCACGTGCAAGATACACACTATTGAAACATAAGCTCTCCTTCTAAGGGGGTGCTTGGTTGGTTCGAGGATATGGAATTATGGATGGACTATCAAAATTTTTTTAATGTAAGGGTGGTCTTTAGGCGCTCTCTTTTGTCCTCGTCTTCTTTTGGGAAAGTAAACAAAAAATTCTCTTTTAATGGATTTTTCAATCTACCCACTTCAATCTTTCTTTGGATAAGGGAGATGCGTAGTTAAAGGTAAAAATTTAGTCGCATCTAACACCAAATTTGAATATTCTTTAGCTTAAGATTATATCACATTTGACATTAGAAGAACAATAACATGACATGTAGTCAACTTAATTTGAAGTGAATTTGGTCATTTTGCATTTGACTATGCTCTTATCAAATTTACCTTGTGGTCATTCTGTTTTCATAGTGGCTATGCTCTTATAACTCTATATTTCATCCCACCCATGGTATAGACTTATCCAACCAACACGAATTTTTCACTTCACTTTGGAACAAGACATGATTTTTTTTTTTTAAAAAAAAAATTCTGATCCCAAATGTACCAGTCAAATACAAGACAAGTGATTATTATATAAATTAATTAGTTATTGCTCGTACTTGAAGGTACAGAGTAATAAAAAAATTTCAATCATAAACGTATTTGTATTCACACCAAAATCAAATCACAAAAATAGAGGAGAGAGAAGGGAATTTAAGCACCGATTGTAATTTGGGTGAACAGGGGTAGTGGTCGTGGGCGAAAGTGGTGGTGGTGGGAGACAGTGATGGTTATGGTGGGCGGCGATAACTGTTGTGGTGGCAGTCGTGAGTATGAACGGTGATGCTGGTGTAAGTTTTGGGTGACGATGGTGGTAGTTATGGGTGTGGATGGTGGTGGACGACGATGATGGTGGTTGACAGTGGTGGTGGTAGGGCGACAACAGTGGTGGTGGGCGATGATGATGGTGGTAGGCGGTGTGAGTGGTGGTGAACGACGACGAGTGCTTGTGAGCGACAGTGGTGGTGGTGGTAAGTGTGGTAGGGGTGGGTGGGTGACAGTGGGTGGCGACGGTGGTGGGCGACGACGAGTGGTGGTGGGTTGTGGTAGTGGGCGATGGTGGACAACGATGGTGGTGGTGGACAACGATATTGGTGGTGGGTGGTGGTGGGATGATGGTGATAGTGACAATAAATATAAAAATGAGATAATGATGGTAGTTGATGGTGGCGATGGGCAGCGATGGTAACAATTGGTAATGGGTGACGACGGTGGTGGTGGTGGTGGCGGCGGCGATGGTAATGGTGATGGCGATGATAGTGGTGGTTGTGGCAAAAGTGGTGGCGGCAACAGTGGTGGTGGTGGGTTGACGGTGGTGGTGGTGGTGGTAGTAGTGAAGTATTTTATAGATAAATGATTTTAAAGAAATAGAAGTTATTTTTTTTTTTTTTACTTTTATTTACTTACTTTTTAAGTGTTTATTTAAGTGGTAAAATTCCTTTTGACTTATTTAGAAATAATTAAAATAAATTATTCCAAATAGTTTTTTTGGGGGTTAATAGCACTTTTGATCCTTAAAATATACATTTTTTGTTAATTTAGTTTTTAATGTATTAATTTTGTCAATTTAGTCCCTAAAATATTCAATTCATGTCATTTTGGTCCCTATATGGACGGATTGTTAAATTTTTTGACGAAAGTGGTCATGTGTCATTTTTTTAGACGGTATCACGTGACAAACACGTGATTATTTCATCAAAAACTTAATGGTCTGTCTATATAAGGACCAAAATAACACGAATTAAATACTTTATGGACCAAATTAACAAAATTGATACATTGAGGATTAAACTGACAAAAAATAGATACTTTAGGGATTAAAAGTGCTATTAATCTTCTTTTTTTTTTTTTTTAAAGTGCTTATGAAAAGTCATAAGTCCTATAAACACTTTTGAAAAGTCACTTCAAACACACCCTTAGGGGAACTATTTTTCCTATTAGATTTTGAGAGTTAATATTAGCAGTCAAATTAACTTTAAAACAAAATTTAAAATGATCGCAACCGTAAAAAACAAAAGTCATTTTTTATGTTATACTTTATTATATCTACTAGTTATTGTCTGTACTTGAAGGCACAGAGTAATAAAAAAATTGTCAATCATAAACATATTTTTATTTACACTCAAAATTAAATCATAAGCATAGAGGAGAAAGAAATGAATTTAAGCACTGTATTGTAGTGGGGGTGGGCGGTGGTAATAGTAGTGGGTGATAGTGGTGGTGGTGGGAGAGGGTGATGGTTATAGTGGGTGGCGACGACCGTAGTGGTGGTGGCGGCAAGTGTGGTATGCAACAGTGATGGTAGTGGTGGGTTTTGAATGATGATTGTGATAGTGGCAACCATTGATGACAACGGTGGTGGTGGTGGTGGTGGTGGTGGTGGTAGGCAATGGTAATGGTGGTTGGCAGTGGTGGTGGTAGGGCAACGACGATAGTGAGTTGTGGTGATGGTTGTGAGTGATGGTGGGCAACAATGGTGGTGGGGGTAGCGAATGACGGTGGTGGTGGTAGGTGTGGTAGGGGGTGGGTGACAGTGGGGTGGCGACGGTGGTAGGCGATAACAGGTGGTGGTAGGTGTGGTAGGGGTGGGTGACAGTGGGCGGTAGAGATAGTGGGCGACGACGGGTGGTGGTGGGTTGTGGTTGTGGTTGTGGTAGTGGGTGGTAGTGGGCAACGATGGTAAAATGGCAACAATTGGTGAAGACGGTGGTGGTGGGATGATGGTGATAGTGGTAATAAATATAAGAATGAGATGATGATATTTGTGGGTGATGATAGTGGGCGACGGTAGTGGGTGACGACGGTGGTGGTGGTTATGACAGAGGTGGTGGTGATGGGGTGGCAGGAGAGGTGGTGGTAATGGTGATATTGGTGGTGGTGGTGGTGGGGGCGGTGGGGTGGCGACAACGATGGTATTAGCGACAGTAGTGATGGTGGTAGTGGTGGTTGTTGTTGTTGTTGTTTTGGTAGAGGTGGTGGTGGATTTGCGGTGGTGGTGGGGCAGTGACGGTGATGGTGGGATGGCAGCAACGGTGGTGGCATAAGTGGTGGTGGTGGAGGCAATAGTGATGGGGGTAGCGGTGGGGCGATTCCAAACACTATTTTTTTTTTAAAGTACTTATGAAAAGTAAGTTCTAGAAGTATTTTTGAAAAATCGCTCCAAACACACCCTTAGGGGACCTATTTTTCCTATTAAATTTGAGGAATTAATATTAGGCGTCAAATTAACTTTAAAGTAAAATTTAAAATGATCTCAACCGCAAAAATAAAGTTATTTTGTTTATCTTTTGAGATTTGAATTGTCTTTTACTTTATTTTATAAATATAATAAAACACCTAGCAATTTAAATTTTTATCCCTTACATATTTTTTTTCCCCAAAAAATATCACATCACTCATTTCTATCACATGTTCAATCATTTAATATTGAGTAAAGATATTGTGACCTAATTTGTTGACCTAATTCAATGACCTTTGGATTGATTGTGGGCTCTATCAAACATTGGAATTTGATGTTGATCCAATAGTTCCACTAAAGCCACATCATTATGTCAGCAAATTAGGTTAGATTTTTATGTCGAAATAGGATTAATCTTTAATATTGGATTACTCTTTAATATTGGATTAATTTGTTATTTAACATAATTTTTATTTTAGACATTGTCCCTACACGATAATATACACATGTTCAAAAAAAATGTCAAATTACGTATTTTGAGAAAATTTTGTCTATATTTTAAAGAAAATGATGGATAAAATAAATTTTAAATCATGTAATCAAAGAAATGAAAAAAAAATTATTATTTTACATAATATGATCAATTTTTTAGGTGTTCGAATTTTATATTATGACTAAGTAGATTATAATTCTATAATATTATCCCGGGGAGCAAACACATCCTACTCAACTGGAAAGCATAACGTATACGTTAATGTACTTTAGTGAGTTAATTACTTATTTTGCCCTTGAACTATTATGTTTGTATTAATTAAGCCTCTAAATTATATTTTGTATTAATTTAGTCACTGAACTATGTAATTTAACTCAGTGTGGCCCTTCCATCCAAATTCGTCATTAATTTTGACGAAAATTCTCACATGCAAATCGTATGAGTCAGATATTAGGCTTTAATTCAGGGGCCTTATGATGTGCACATGAGAGTTTTCATAATAGTTAATTACGAATTTAGACGGAAGGACCATATTGAGTTAAATTGTATAATTTAAGGGTAAAATTGATATAAAGTATAATTTAAGGACTTAATTAACATAAATATTATAATTCAGGGACTAAATCTAAATAGGTAGTCAACTTTACTTCTAGCGATGGCGTAAGATAGCATAAACAGAAATAAAAGAATGGAAGAAGAGATTTTGGGGTGTAACGAGTGAGGAGATTTTAGTTTAATGAGAAAATGACGTCAGAAAACGCGTTGCTGAGCTGGACCACTAAGATATCTCCACGAAAAAAAACGTCAAAGAATAATTGCTCTTAATTAAAAAATAATAGCTTTACATATTATTTTTGAATATTTTATATTAATAATCAATAAAATTATAATATTGTTATTACTAGATATCCGATCTGTCAAACTATTCGAATGATCCGATAAATCTTCGTAAGTATTTTTTTTTGTTGGTATTATAATGGCGCGTACTTGTACTAATATTCTTTTTCGTCTATTTAAAGACAACCCAATCTTCCTAAGTCTATAAACTATAAAGTTTTTTTTTTTTTAGGGTGTTCAGACTTGTATCGACTATTCTCTTGAGTTCTAAATCGATTATTGTAACTCGAATTAGTTTTAGAATATGTTCTCTAAAGAATAAAAGTAATTGTCTCTTAGGGAGTGTGAAAAATATCGAACTTGAAATTACATCTATTAAATAACTTGTGATTGTCACGTGTGATGCACGAAATTTACAAGATTTTTTCAACATCATGCTTGATTTTACTCCCACCCCATCTTAATAGTATTAAAAAATATTTATTAATATGTTAAATTTATGTTTTTAAAAATAAAATAAAATGTGAAGTAATTAATAAATATGGTTTTAAAATTGAAGTAGTTAGTATAAAAGTTGAAAGTGATTATGATGATTGTTTTGTATTTATGGATACATTAAGGAGATAAATATGAGATATGTTTCTTTAAAGAGACTCTCTAGTTTTTATATATGCCAAGATATTAATTCGATCTAATTCATAATATTTTAATTCAACCTATTTATTTTCATAATATTTTAATTCAATATATTTATTTTCATAATATTTTAATTCAATCTATTTATTTGTACCATTGGTCGGAGTAAATATTGGGTGTAACGGTGACATTACATCACAATTGTCACGTGGTATCGCCATTCTATAATAAATTTATAAGTGGACAAGGTGAACTCCACTTGGTGGTTATGAAATGATTTGGAGGGATGATTACTATAATATATGAGATCCATTTTACGGAATTGTTATGTTCTTAATGGATAGTAACACCATGTGGTGGTGATAACTTAGTGTCACCGTTACACCTAATATTTTCTCCATCGGGAGAGAGGCAAACACCTAAAAAGGTATAATGTTTACATTAATCCATAATATAAATAGAGAAGGAAACAGTCAAGGAGGAATATATTACAAGAAGTTAAAAAAGAAATGAGATTCCTTTAAAAACACTTGTGCTCCATTTTTTTTTCTTGGTAATTATATACAATGAATTCATGTGGGCCATTATGTATAACTAGGACCCTCATAATATATGATGGAATTAAGTACTAATTTACAATAATTTTGAAATAAAATTATCAAATTACGATATTTTTGAACTTATTTATCAAATTATAACATCTTTTAAAAACAAAAACGGAGTCAAAAACCCATTTTTTATTAAAAAGTGGAGTCAACAACTCTTTTTTTAAACTATGATCGGATAAGACTATCCAGTGTTTGAGTTAAAAAAAAAGATGTTAAACTCAATGAATTCACTCTAAGACCATCTCTAATAGAGACTCATACCTTTACTTAAATTTGAGTAAAAAAATAGTAAAAAACTTGATTTGGTAGAGACCTCTCAAATGTAAAAACTCAAATTTAACGAAAGACAAACTCAAATTTAAATGAGGACAAACCCAAATTTTTAAAAAAGTAAAATATAAACATTGAATCTTTAAAGGATGGTGAAATCTCACTATTAAAAATTTGGGTATAAATTTTTTTTTGCTACAGGGTGTCTGAGCTTATGTCGACTACTCCCTCGAGCTCAGCAGCTGGCTACCGTAGTTTGAGCTGGTCTAAAGCATGTCCTTAAAGGGACAAGTGTGATTAGTCCTGAAAGGGTGTGAGAAGGAATTGAATCTAAAATCTCTGAGTTATCAAAAGACAGACGTAACAACTGAATCACTACTAAGGGTTATTCGAAGATGGATTTGAGTCTTCCTCAATTTGATATGAATATGAGTTTGCATTGGAGAATGTTTTTAGGAGTTTTTTACTCAAATTTAAATTTAAATTTAAAAAAAGGGTAAGGATTGTAGATGCTCTAAAAACTCTATTTTTGTTAATATTTTTATTCGTCACCAAAAAAAAAACCTTGTTTACCCTCAATTAATTGTGATACACATTCTCCAATATATTTTTCGATAATTTTATTTAAGGGTAAAACCCACAATAAATGGGTGACATATTTATTGATAAATAATAGGTTTTATTTGAATTTTTTGAGGTGATCTATTTTTGCGTGAAATAAAATTAATCTAGAATTTCAATCTTGATCAATTTGACAATGTGCAATGTTATGTGCACCAAAATTTGTAATTATTGAATCAGTGAGTCTCATCATTGATCTAACGAGTGCAATTGATTTGATACAAGTTTTGGTGCATAAATTTAGTGTGCATAGAATTATTCTTTGACAATTTTCTTTTATGGTTAGGTAAGGTATGCTTGACACGTGTCACCACATTATAATCCTTTGTCAGCCTTTCCCACACATTTTTCTCATATTTTAGGACATTCTAACACTTACCCTTTAATCTTTGTGTAGGGGAAAGTCTATGATATTGGAAAAAAAAACATGGGTATTGTACCAAAAGTTATAACAATTTATAATACAATTATACTTTTAAAAGGAGAAATTACAATTGTTTAAGAAAAATTCATGATCGACCGTGAACTTTCAAAAGTGACAACTTAAAATTTTTATAAACGATCATACTATTTACGAGTTATAACTTATTTCTCAAAAAAATATAATTTTTGATATAGCACCGCCAACCGATACCATAGAATTTTTCTTATCGATTACACAACACATGGTAGTACAACTACTTGATTTTGCTTAGAGAAAGTACATAAGTACAGCTTAAAATTTGCTGGACTGTGAAAAATTTACTTGAGTCTTTTTCTTTTTCTCTTTTTTTTTTCCACATGGAAAAATTCGACCTAAGTGTCATCAAATGACAAATGGTCCATTGACCCTAGTCTATAGCATGAGGTTGGCAAATGGACCATGGTCGGGGCCGACCAACCTTCTAGATAAGTCACGTGTCTACTTATCTCTTCAACATATTCTCCTAATTGCGTAAAATACTTTTTTTTTTTGTTAATTAACAATGTACCATGTGTACTGCACGTGACTAATTTTTATATATAAAATATTAAATTTTTTTTTACGTATATATTAATCTAAATTAAATATCATATCAAGTTTATAAAAAATATGTTTTTATCGCTTGTATTATACTATAGAATTTGAAAAAAAATAAAAATTTGTTTCCCACTATTCATTGTTCTACCTATAAAAAAAAAAAGATAAAAATAATTCATTTTGATATTCATTTGATTAGATTTCAACTTATAATTGATTGAATAAAATAACAATAATTATCAATATTCTAATCAATATTAGTTTTTAAGAGAAACGTGGTCGATTAAAAAATTTCATAGATATTGATATTCATACGTAGAGAATTAAAAGAAATGTTATGGGTAATTTGAAAATTTAAACACATAAAGATATGATCGTAATTTAAATATTTAACCATGAAAGGATAATGTGGTATTTAAGATTCTTTATAAGGGTAAAATAGTGAATCAAAATTTTTTTATACTAAGGTACTTTTATTAGTAGTATAGATTATATCTACAACCCAAAATCTTCTCATGCAAAGAATCAAAGAACTGAAATATTTGACAAATATTTTATGATGTCAAATTGGTGCAAACCTGCCAATCGGGTGGGGTAAGACGAGTTCGTGTAAAAAAATACTTCACTCATACTTGATTTGTTTATTAATTCGTATCTAATGAATAGTGTCATATTAAATCTGTTTCATGTATGAACCGTACCGGTATATAAATGAGTCATGTCATATATTTTTTTTGATTAGTTTCACCGATTCTTAATTCATCTATTAATTGTGTCAGGTCGGATCTATTCGTTTATGAAATGGGTGGCTTAAAGAGATTCAAACCTTCTAATTTCGTATCGTATTAACGAATCGTGTCATACTTTGACCCCTTACATTGGAGAGAGTCCTTCCAACCAAAAACTTATTTCGAATTGAATAGATGATAATTCACCTACATAATATAATTACTTATAAGTTCTACAGTTTATTTCAATCTATAGAGAAGATGCCTTTTCATCCTAAATTCAATTTTAATATCCCAGTTTTCATTTTGTTATTTTTTATAGAATTAGATATTTAGTTCATGCCATAAAATAAAATGATAATTAAAGGCCAGTCTTATTTACGAGACTTATAAGGTTTAAAGTCCGAGCCTTAAATATATGTGTTCTTAAGTCCTATATTAGTAATCTTATTTGGTATTTTAAGTTCATTCTGAGTTTTTTTTTGTTAATTACTAAAACACCCTTAATAGATTGTTTAACATTAAAAAGAGTTTTTAAATTGATTTGGAGATCATAATTGTATAACCGATGACAGTTTTTATATCTTTCCAATTTTATTGAGTGGACTTTTTTGTCAAAAAAGTCTAAAAAAGTGGATCGGCCTCCAAATTTTTCTAAGTAAAAATTCGATTATAACCCATTTAAGGCCCATCAAACCAATCAAGATCCATTGGGATCTACCAGCAAACCATCGGGCCACAATTTTTTATCCTCGACCCAACATGGCTCATTTACAATCTCCATATAAGTAAAGTTTACAATATTAATTTGAGTAATGTTACACAACTCAAATACAATCTAAAAAGTTATAACTCAAACGCGATAGGACCTACTCATTCAAAAAATAGACGATATTCATTTGGGTTGCAACTTTGTAAATTGTATTTGAATTGTGTAGCATTTTCCAACTTCTCGAAAGATATTGTCATACCACTTTGACCAGTTAATCACAGCTCCCTCTTAGTTGTAGATGAACATGTTGGGTTGAATGGAAGCCCCACGAATAGGCAAATTAAGTAGGGTGGGGTGGTTACCTCAAATTGAGGAAATCAAGAGGGACCATCTTTCAATCAATTTAGCTGGAAAAATGATCATCTTCAAGCCATTTAAGTGAAGGAAAAGGAAAAGGAAAAGGAAAAGGAAAAGGATAAGGAAAAAGGTTGCCTTTGAAATTTAGCTTTCCACCATGTCCCATTCATTATACTAACTGGCCTTGTCAGGGACAGATGTTAAAATTTATTGTAGAGAGACTGAAATCATACAATGACAAATAATAGGGACAAATAACAGTTCTATAGAGTTTGAAAATATTCATAGACAATGATAATATCGTAACGGAATTTTTCGATACTTGTTTTTATCGGGGGAAGAAGTGCCTCTCGCTTAGGGATTATGACTTTCGACCCTATACGTTAATGCTAGCCCGATAGGAAAACGACTTATTAATCTTTCTTATTCTTGTTATTCATGAATTCTTAAAGAATTAATTATATTTTCATTTTTTCCCTACCATCTAGATCATGTATATTCATAATTGATGGAGGGTCAAAGGGTTGTGGGCCTTGATGGGTTAGGGAAGGGAGTTTTGGTCCCTCTAGGTTCACGGGTTTTGCGTATTGAGACTAACAAAACACAATTAATAAGCATATTGGATTAAAATTGATCAGTACTTGACATGAGTATAGAATGATACAACTCAAATCTGTCATGCGATGATTCGGTAGACACGGCCCTACATCCATCATATATATGTCTTTATGTCAAAAGACAGCAACACTAGGACTTAGTCTTGACAATAACATGTGCATAGAGGATTCAACTTGAATATAATGCCTATCTTTAACTTCAATTTTACTTCTAGTTTAGGGGAACTATAATTCTAAGCAACTCATGCTTGCCTTTCATCACAACTTAAGCATCTTGTGCTTTCTTAAATTGTGCGAGTCTTTCTCACTGATCCAAGGATTCCAATCCATTTGCAGATCTTAAATTTGGGATGCATAGTATTTTTCGTATTTCAGATAACAAACAATGAACATAAGTCGATAAAGCTTTCAAAAAGAGAAAAATGAAGCACCTTAATGACTCGGAAGAGAATTTTGAAAGCTTTTTCCTTCATGGTGACAAAGTGTACTAAGTTCCATGAAGCTAACTCAAATAATAATAGTTTTGTAGTTAATACATTGAAATTTCAAGTTCGATTATTATAAAGATGTTTTGGTCGACCCGATGCGCATTATGTAGCAATCGCGAGCCTAAAAAATACATGATTTAAATGGTTCTCGATCATAAGATAAAAAAAAAAAAACAAATGGGCTCAAAAATAGTGTATTAGGCAGGAGACAAAAGACTCGTACGAGAAAATACTGTATTTTCTAACCCAACAAGAGAAAATATTGTATTTACTTCTCTTATGCTCGATTTTCCTTCAAGTATAATTTTAAGAAAAGATCAAGAAATACCACTTAAGCAAAACACAAGGAGAAAACTTGGATTTTGATCCATTCAGTTTTACTTTTTTTATTTTTTTTTTCAACACAGTACGTCATCCGCCCTAAATTCAAGTGATCCACCATATATAAAAGTGAGTCTCTCACTAAAATACGATAAATAATCTAAATTTATTAGAGGAAAATATTTTTTTTCCGTAAACCGTTATTATTTTCTTTATGACCAGAAGGTACTAAACGCATGACGGAAAACAATGGGAGAAAAAAGGATGGATCATTTGTCGATTTTGTGATCAAAAATATTATATCTGTAAAATGGGATATAGATTGACCGGTGTAAAAGCCATTTCTATCAATCTACGATTATTGATGAGACAGTGACCTAGAGACCATAACGATTCCAAACTTCACTTCAATAATCTCGTATCCATGCTGCCTAAGATGTTTGGGAATGGGGGTTGAAGCAGATGAATAGAGTCCCAAAGAAGGGCTTTCCCTAGTCCCATATGTACCCCAGTGATGGGGGAACTCACTGCGCCTTAGCCAGAGAGATTCAGCATGTTAGGAAACAGGTCACTTGAGCCCTGCCAGATAGATCCCAAGGACACTGCATGTGCTTACACTTTTGAACACTTCTTTTCTGACTACATGCAGTGTGTTGGGTGTCTCCATTTACACAATAGTAAGATTGATACCAAAGTGTTAGATATCGGGTTGGGTCATGGACCCTAACTGGGGAGTTAATTGTGGGTCGACCCAAATAAATAATGCCAAAAGACATGTCTTTTTGGACCTATTGGTTACCTATATAAACTCCTCTATAACATAACATTCATTACTGACAAACTGACAGTTAACTTGATATACAGAATATTTCTTAGCCTCTCTGTCACTTTGCCTAGAAACATAACTTTCCTTTGAGAAGGTTTTTTGTGCTGTGAAAAACTCGTTGATTCTTTGTGTAACAATGTTGTATCACCATGGCTAAAAAAAAAGGCATTGATATCAAATTTCTAAAGTTCGTGAAACATCTTTTAAAATTGTGGGATTAAGGGAAAAAGATAAGACCTTGACTTAGCTGCATCCCTACCTTTGCATCCGGGAGTGAAATCACCTACCATGTATTCAAATGAGACGTGTTTGTATACAAACATCCATTCAAGTGGAAACCTATTTTATACAAATAAATCCCTCACTTTGTGAAAAATCAACTCAATGTCATGACAAAAAGCCATAAGAAAACAAGACATTCTTCCCACGGCACCATTAGATTCATCAATAAATCAGTTTAAGAGCCACTTCTCGTATACATAACTTAAAAAAGCAGCATACCTCCCAACTTTAGATTATTAATGAATGGTAAAGAGAATTCTTTAACACGACAAGAAGTTTTTGGAATACAAAACAATGAAGAATAACCTATAGCTGCAAGTGGTCTATATGATTTATCAACTAAAACAAAATAGTAAAGGTGAGGAGAACCAACAAAATATCACTTAATGCTACAAAATGAAATTGATTCTCCATTGCTCTTAGGATATGATTCTTAAACCCTAAGAGCACGAGACAACTTAAATAGGGGTGTGTGGGTCAGGTGACGAGGAGACTCTGCTGCTCCTATTCTGAATCCCTGAAGCTTTCACTTGTTAGCCACAACTTCTTCTGGATGACAAACACAAGCTCATCCCCATCCTGGTCCGTATCTGAATTTGAATCGGCTGTTGCCACTGCTTCCCAGTGCAATGCAGGTAAATACTTCTTCACAAACTCGATAACAGGTTGTTTGTCTCGAATGATGACAAAACCAGTAGGCCTGAGCATGCGATCCATCTCTATCAGTAGATCCTCTGCACTACAGCCTTTCTTCTCAATATCAGAAAACACGGTCCAGGCATGGAGTAGATCATATGTCCTGGGGTATGTTGAATAGGCTTCACACCTGTGTAAATCACCAAGTGAATCATAATAAAATGCAACTACATTCGGACTTCAAAACCGAGTTCCAGTGAAACAAAAATTCTCCACCCTACAGGTTAAGTGATCAGAAAAGCTGTTGACAACAGCAAAAAATCATTGGCCACTTAATGAATGTCAAATAGGTTCTACTAGGTAGAAACAATTATCACAAGATTAGTAAGGCATAAGAAAAATGCATCATTAAGCACCACTTGGCATTCTTTGGGTAGGTTTATCAGTTTCTCATTACCTGAAGAAATACTTTCAACATACAAAACACATCACAGGCACGAGCAATATGCAGCTCCCTCCATCCCTAGGATTAGTTCTGCAAGGTAGGCCTAACCCAAACAATCCAAACCCAGCCCAGAATATGTACAGAGGCTTAGCCAGATTTTCTTCAAACTCATGTAAGTCTCAGGATTACAATCCTCCAGCAAATTTGATTTGGGTTGGCCTTGGGCTGCAGACTTGGGCAGCAAACCCAAGGGCTTGAGCAACCAAAGCCCCGGACCCAATATATTTAAGACATGTAGGCATAAAGTACACAAAGAAACTTCATGTGGGATAGGGCGAACACCAAGTTTTTTGTTGGTTAGTCCCAAAGCATGTACAAAATAAAGCTTTCTATTCTCTCCTCTCTATATAAACATTTTCCAAGCCAAGTAATGGGCCTCCAGCAGTGGGTTAGATTGGGCAGTGGCCAACTTTACACATCATTTAAATTGAAATTCACGTAAACTAGGTATTCTGAGAAACCCAAACAAAAAAGGGTTGAGCTCAGTCAGAGAAACCTCAATTTGAGGTTGGGTTGGTCTGGGATTGGCACGAGCTCGACTTAGGCCTGGGTGCACCTAGCCTTACCCAAACTACCTTAAAAGTCCTACCTGGGATGCAAACAACAAAAGAAGCTATTGTACGACCAGCAGATACCAGAGTTTGGGGACAAAAAAGTATGTAAAGATCCATAACAAGCATGATACACTTCTCAACAAGTTGACTTTGCATACCAATTGTGAACAGTGCCAATCAGGCCTCTATCGTAAATCAACTTGAGAGTGTTGGGTCCATCTTCAGGGACAACATTCATCACCCAAATGTCCTTTTCCCTCAGTGCAGCTCCAAATGACCCCAAATTTGCCTTCATGTCCATCAAATTCCTCAGAGTATCTGGTTGAATTTTTGGACTCAGGAGATTCCAGTAATTCTCAACCCTCCTCCGCCAAAGTTCCTGTGCATACACCAGGAATGCTAAGCCCACATTTGTATTTTGCTGTTCCTTCATTGAACATGCAAATGCACAGGCAAACAACATGAATGTACTAATGCTTCAGATTACCGTGTCCTTTTCAAACATTTCGTTTGAATAGCCAAAATCAGCAAGACGGGGAGGAGGAGCAGTTGATCGAGTCGGCCAAGGCGCCAGTCCACTTCCTCTCGTTCTGTGGTCATCTGATATAGAAGCAAAAAAAGTTAGGTGTATTATTCAAGCCCAAAGCCTGATTCTTTCAATTGATGACCTAATAGAAGGGCATCAATATTGTAGACTGATCTGAAGAATTCAGAACTTACAAATCATGGCTTGTATCAAAAGGACACAAGACATACATGAATACATGCAACAAAATCCAAAAAAAATAATACTCAGGTTCGATAGAACCTAACAGGATAAAAAGAAAAACTTTTGGAACCAAATTTGGCACTAATACATAGAAGATGTCAAAGTGCGGAACCTATTACGTAGCTTCATGGCTGCTGTGATGATGTCACAGATGACCATCAAACCCATAAGATTATTGGCATGTGGATGTGATATGGAATTTAAATCTAGCTTTGATGTGGTTATTTTAATGATATATGCAAAACATTCGTTGTAGATATTAGCTTCCAAAATCATCACATTTTTTCGGAACTTTGCCTCCAATCCAGTTCCTTTTCTTTTAGACAAATACAATTGGACTTCCACCTTCAAGTTTGAATATTGAGGATGATAGAAGAGCTAGCATAAAATAGTCGAGGATGTCAGTTTAACAACAGATTCAAGGACATAACAAACAAACAAACCAATACATCCTTCTTTAGCTATTTTATCTATTCAGAAAGGGAACTGTACTTACTATATTTTTTCAGTGTCTACAAGACTTTATTTTGTGAGTTCCAAAAAAATCAATTATAGATTCTAATAAGACCAGAAAACTATGTATAAAACTAAATGACTCAACATCCAGCAAACAAGAATGCAATTGACCAAAATGAAATAAAGAATTTCTAAAAGGGAAAAACAGAAAAGGGAGGAAGCCCCAAGCCCACTACCCACACATCTGCATAGCTTGACAGATGAATGGTTATGACCAGCGAAAATGTCTATAGGACAACTTACAATTCGACAGATAGCGGGTGAGATATTATCCCAAACCTAGATGGCCCATATGCCAGTTGAGTACAGTAGATAAAAATGTTACATCAAATCGCTGTAAATAGTGATTCGTCACGTTCAATTTTCTCAAGACTGTCCCTTGAATGTTGTTTACAAGAAAATCACCTTTAGCAAGTTAGATCTGTAAAAAAAAATTCTACAAAGATGTGATTTGTCTATTATCTCATTTCCTATTTTAGGAATCGTAAATAAAGTAACTGACAATAAGATATTTGATTTTTAATCAAGTTTTTACCCCCTCTTCCTCCAAATCCCCCCCCCCCCCCTCCCAAAAAAAAAAAAAAAAAATACAAATGTACAAGCATATGATGTAAACAATGACCTTAGTTAATGGAAGACATAAACTATGACTTAAACAGTAAAAACATAAGATACTTACGATCAGAGTAACGAGTGATGCAAGCTTCCATTGGCACACCCCACACTGCATCTGGATCATCATCAGACCGGCAGAGAGGAGGTTGAGTACCAGGCTCCCTTTCCATGTAACAATCGTTTGTTAGAGGTTTGACCCAAATAACAGTTTGGTTCATTTTTGCAGCAATTTTCCAACACATGCGCTCCACAAGTGCACTCATTGCTCTCCATATTCTAAGATCTTCTTCATCCTGTGCATACGCTTCAGGAGATGAGTATGCAAAATAGCCTCCTGGTCTAAGCAACCTGTCTAACTCAAGTAGAAGGATCCCATCCCTCTGAAGCCAATCTATCCGACAACGAGAACAGTGAGCAAGTTCAAAAGACCTGCTTGGGTAAGGAAGCCTCTTTGTCCCCAGAACCCCAAGATATGCTGGAATTCCTCTCTCTAGGGCAAATTGGATCTGATTCTGGTGGACATCATTAGGTGCTAAGGACATTGCAATTATATCGGATGAAAGAAGATAAGCTCCAAAACTTGCAACCCCGCAACCAACATCAAGAACTGTTCGCAATCTTCCCTCATTATTCAAATTACTCTTTGTGAAGTTGAGCATCTGCCAACAAAAAAACACAGGTACTATTATTAAGATGCATTAAATACAAATATCATGGGAAAAAGTATCATTCGAACTAATGATCCTAGGTATTGTATTGAAAAAGATATTCAACAATTAGAAGTTAGATTTTTGTTGCCACTTATTTTATGGGTCAGGGCTACGAGTCTTACGTTAGCAAGTGATGCAATGTACTTATCAGCTCCATAATGGAAATGAGTGCCTCCCCCCGGAAATATTATCTTTTCACCTTTTTCAACCATCCAATTCTGGTCGGACTTCTCATGTGCAAGGTGAGTATGAGGTATGTTTGCTTTCCACACTTCATCCCTACTCTTTGGCCACTTGATGGGGACCTGTCACAGCAGAGCAGCCAACAAAAGCTTAAAAGTTAAGAAAATCATACAAAAAAATATTTTTCAACATCAGTTCTAAAATTGTGGCCGCATATTCTCACCTTATACCCTGATGGGGGTGGAATCAAGCAATTATACCGCCTTTCAGGGAGAGGGCAGTGCCTTTCGTAGTGCTCCATCAAAGACAGATCCAGCTTCAGTCTCATTTGGTATATAAGATGCCTGTCTAGGCAGGGAATTAACTCTGAGTGTCGATCATCACAAACCTTCAAAATTGAAGCAAAGCATCAGATATGGTAGCTAAATCATATCAAAAACATGAAACATAAGAACAGAGTACGGAGTTATTTTTTCCCTGGGAAAGAAGAGGAAAGTGGGTGGAGTGGTGCTGAAATCCCGTTTAGCTATAGAGAACTTACAGGGAAGCTCTTCGGTGTAATACCATCATCTCCGTCTTCCAGCCCAAACTTGATTGAAGATTCATCTTGCTTGTTGCCAAGATCAGTCTCTTCATCCCCACCCAAATAAGATGATCCAAGTTTCCTCAAAGAACGGCTGCCATACTCTATAGCCGACTCTCCGCTGTTCTTAGAGCCAAAATACACATACAGAAAAACAAGAAAAACTGCCACAACACCTACAAAAGTGAGCAAGCGGTTCTTCTGCAATCCATCTGATCTTCCCCTCATATTTTACGTTATCTGTGCAACAGTTGATGATATCCCACCAGAACTATGTCAAGCCAAAATTCACCACCCAAAATAAGCTCTTATCTTCTCTCTTTAAGGCTCAATTCCTAGAGATGCTGCCACAATTCCCTAAAGTCCATGCAATTCAAATACAGATTAGGTAACTAAACATAACAACCTGTGAAGTAAAATCAACAACCAATCAGCATATTTTACAAGCATATCAAGCTTCAAAAGCAGTTACCATGATAGTTGTTGCACAATACTCAGGACCGACAACAAAGTCTTGAAACATTTTACTAAGAACTTAAGCCCTTATATTCCCCATGATGCAATATTTAAGTCAATGAAATACATCATTCTTTTTAATTTATAATCTGACTAAATTATAGGGCAAATGGTAGACTATTTTTATAATAGGACAATAATTTAGTATTAAGTTTGACAGCAACAAGATAGAACAACGTACAGAGCCAGAAACTACCTACTCCAACTGCAGATTGACATATCTGATTTAGTGGAGCATCGTTTGTTACTAAGATTGCACTCAACTAATTGCCAACTATGAAATGAGATTGATCAGAAAAAGTGCTTTGTGTCATGTCAAAAAAGAGTGAACTTTCCCTTTTCTTTTTTCTTAATCCTTGGGTGGAAGAAAAGATTAACCACAATGAAAAATTAAAAAATTGATGATCAAGCCATAAGATAGATCCGATTCTCCAAGGGGGCCTTTATGGTCTGCATGGTGGCAGAAAAAAAAAAATTGGAGCAGAAGAGACAATATGGAAACCTAGAAGGCAAATTCAATTTTCTTGATTTTATGAAAAAAAAAAACTTAATTTTCTTGATTTTCCCTAGTTCTCTCAGAATCCAAAGAAAGGGTTAGTAAAATCAACCACCCTAAAATTAGAAAAAGAATTCTAATTTCAAATCTCTAAAGCTTTTAGAGTTTAAATCTCAAAAGCCGACATCCAAACAAAGAAAAAGCTCAATTAAATAGTCAATCTTACAGCTATAGACCGTTCAGCCAGGGATGTATAACCCATCGAAATCCAAACAATGACATAATTTCAAGTAACTGAATTTTACTTCTTCTTAAAATTTCCCCATTTTCACAAATTATAGGGAAAATGTTAGGATACCATAAATGATAACTGTACCAACCAAAAATTTTACGCTAAGAGCACTAGCAAAAATAGAAAATATATCTTTGCTATCAAAATTAATAATTCCAAAATTATTGAGAATTAGCAAACAATTTTGGTAAAAAAAAAAACACCCCACACAACCTGTGTGATAACAGTGGCTGGTAGTACAGTAGAATGTTTGATAGCACACTAATCCAAAATTTTCATTGTAACTTGTCAGATAGTACCGACAAGGAGTAAAATAATGCAGTGAATCAAAGTCAAATGACTAATGACACAACTAATTGATTGACAGCATAGGGATGAAAGAGACCGCTTGAGACAATTCACCGACATTCAAGCAAATAAAGTGAAAACCGTATAATTACAACAAATTAAAAGCAATAAATGAATCAGAATCGAATTTCCAATCCATTTGATTTTTTATTCAGCAAAATTTTCAACTCAAAATTGGAAAGAGAATCAATACACAATGTTTTGAATGAACTGAACTTAGTCATAAAGAAAACGATAGCTTTTCAACTAAACGTACAGCAACACAGATCCAGACCAAACAATACAATTACAACCATAAACTTTGCATCAATTATCAAACAGAATCAACAAATATAAAGCATTGAGCATCGGAGTTATATATATAACCCTCAGGAACAACAAATTGGACCGAGATCCATCGGAATTACGAAAGTACAGGAGCAAAACTTACTGTATTTGAATCGTGATGTGCGTAGATCTGAGTTGGAAATCTACAATTGATTGCGATCTGGGGAATCAAATGGGAAGATGTGGACGGTCGTGTGAACTTAAAAAGAGAACCCTAGATTTAGACGGACTACAATGGGGTGTGTGTGTTTGAGAGAGAGAGAGAGAGAGAGAGAGGAGGAGGAAATGGATGAAGTAGAGTGTTCTATTAATGCAGATAGATAATGAAGAGACGGAGCCAAGCTAGATCTCCAGAGTTTTACTATCAGCTTTTTTCCAATGAGAGAGAGAGAGTAGCGTGCTTACGTGAGCTGTGGTCGTTAATTAAAGATCCATGGTTTGTTACTGTCAATAAATTAAGGGCGAATTATACTTTATACCCCAAAGAATTTAAGAATTTTTATTGTGCACTTTTAAATATTAAATTTCTCATATTGTACCCTTAATATTTTAAAATTATTGCAATATTTCCTTTCATTAATTTTCATTGCTCATTTCATCAATGTTAATAAGACGGTTCTTAACAGAATAAATAACAAAAGCTAAGAAAAAAGCTACATTACAATATTTTTAATATATGAAGGGTGCAATATAAAAAATTTAATCTTTAATAATATAAATTAAAATTTTTTAAATCTTTAGGGTATAAAGTATAATTCTTCCATAAAGTAAATGAAATTTTTTTTGGTTAAATTACACTAACAATCTGAATGATTTGTCACAATGTTTTTTGAAATTATACTAAGTTCCCACTATATTTGGTTCAATTATGGTGTTGCACTTGAACCAGTATAAAATATTGAGTTTGACTTTTTTTTTCCTCCCCCTCCTCGCTTGACCATCTCCAACCTATATCATCTCCCTGTCAAGCCACCATCCACCGACCACTCCGTCATTTGGGCGAGGTGGATTTCGGTGTTCAAATTGGGCAGGTTACAGTTTGAGTGGTGAATTTACGACCAAAAGTGAGAGGTGTGAGGAAGTGGGTGTTGATGTGAGTTCGATTGTTGGGATGATACGACATTAGAAAAGGGAGTGAGAGTAGAAACACTAACGTGGAGGAGAGAGATTGAATTGGGTGATACATGGTGGAAATAATGACTTGAAGGGAATTTTATTTTTTTGATGAGATTTGCACCGTCATCCTGATAGTTTTTGTTGCTTATTTTATTAAAAATCACCCCATACTTGAAGGGGATTGGAGGGCTTGATCTAGGTGATTTTTAATTTTCCAATATCTTATACGAAAATGGAAGTTTGGAAAAGAGTCATTGATGTCAACAAGTTTCGTCCATCAACCTAACCATTCACTAGCGGAGTGTACCACATGAAATATAGATCCAAAATAAAATAGTGCGTAATATAGTTTAAAAAACTATAAGCGTATCTTTTATAATTATTAAAAACTATAAGGATGTCACTATAATTTATTCATTTTTGTTTTGTTACATTCGATAAATGTATAAGGATTCCCCGATTTTTGTGTGCCATGCAAATGGCTTATTGCTTTTTTTTTTTTTTTGTTAAATATAAAGGGTTAATTGCACTAGAGATTAACGGTGCAATTCGGGCGGGTTGGACAATCAATCCTAGCCCAACTCTAGGTATATAATCTTCAACCCTAATCCTAACTCTAACCCTAACCCTAACCTTACCTCGGGTTGTTGGACTCAACCCAAGCACTGCCCGAGTTTAATTCGGGCGGGCTCGGGTTAATGATTTCGGACTGATTTCGGGTTACTTTACGGGTTCAATTCGGGTTGAGCTCAAAATAGGCTTGTTGTTCTAAACTTGATACATACATTACATAATATTCACATAAATTAATAACCAACAATTGAGATATGAGAGTGAGAGATAGATCTGAGAGTGAGAGATAGATCTGAGAGTGAGAGTGAAAGACTGAGAGTGAGTGATGGTCCTGGGGGAGGCGCAGCAGAGGAACAGACTTGAGATTAACCCTAGGATAAAGTTATATTTTATATAATAGTAATTTGGGTTGAACCCGATTTTAATATTGAGGTTCAACCCGTGAACCCGATGACTCAACCCGACCCTAATTTTTTCAGGTTGGGCTTGGGTTAAAATCAGGTTAGCCCGACCAAGTTGCACCCCTACTAGAGATCTCCAAAGTATGAAATTTATCTTATTTTGGTCAATAATATTTCAATTGCATCATTTTGATCCATGAAGTATTGAATATGTTTCTATATGTTCCTTCAAGCAGACAACGTCCAAATTGCTAACGATTTTTTATCATAAATTTGTCACGCAATACTTAAATATGAACAAAAAATAATTTTAATAGCTCTTAAACAGAGACACGCCCGCAATACCTAAATATGGACAAAAAATTGATCTAAAAAACTATACACGAAAAATAGAGACACGCCTGCACTAATGTGCTTCCCCTGACAACATTTGCATCTTCTAGAATAATTGCATATTGTTTATATCAATGAAATTTAGGTATTTTTTTATCCCTTTCCTTATGTTTCTAGATGTAATTTGGTTTATTTATGGGGTATACCTTTTATATACGAATACTTTTGATTGATAAAAATCATCTTACTTACCGGAAAAAAGAGAGTTTTAAAATGATTAACGATTTCAATTTAACAAAAGATCAATTTTTGGCCTGTCACTGCTCAAATACCTAATAACCTCTGCATTTTTTTTTGTCAAAATTACAAGATGTCACTGAAATTCATTCTATTTACATTTATGACAACAAGTATAAATGTCTATAGTTGAGATCATCGCCTAAGAGAGCATAATCCGAGAAGAAATGATTTTTTCTCACTTCTAAAAAAATCAAGAAAAAAGAAAAGAATTAGTCGGCCCCCTCAACTAAAGTTTTTGACTAATTCGCATTGTCATTGAGAAGGTTTTAAGCTCTAAGATCGAAGATCAGTAACCGCAAGAGATGTGAGTGCGCTCTAATCTCCGACCCATGTAAATATGTAATTACTACTGCATCTGGCTTTGGCCTCCAGTCAAGGTCCTTCTTGCGGGTTTGGTTTTTCCTTTTTGTTTTTTTTTTTTATCTTTTTTTGTTAGTTGAGATGGGTTCTGCTCAATTATTTTCAACAATTGTCAATTCTGAAAATTATATGAATAAATTTACAAAAAAAAAAAGTATTCTTTAATCAGTTTATAAAGTTAAGGTGTTATGTTATATTCAATAGAACTCTACTTTCTAAGTATAGTGTTTTAAGAATGAAAAATCAAAAGATTTCAGACATTATTCAATGGTTTTTTCATAACTAAAAACCTGGAAAAAATTCGTAGAATAAGCAAAAAAACCAATACCACAAGAAACCCTTATACTATGGATTGATAGTGATGATGTACAAAAGTGGATTTATACACTATCAATCAGTCGAGTGTATGATATAAAGCAATTAGTGAAACCGTTAATAATAAGAGACAAAGATTGAGTGGTTAAGTCTGGGGACCTAACCACTAAAGGCGGCAACGGTAGGGAGAGAGAGAGAGAGAGAGAGAGAGAGAACAATAGTACGCTCAAGGTGAGGTATGTGAGAGATAGTTGTTTGTGTGTGTTCCTTATGTGTAGAGGGATTACAATTTATAGACACAGTCCTAATTGAGGCGGTGACGTGTCACGCTACTAGTCTTTCGGGGAGGATAACTACAATTAAGGATATGTGTTATCTTTGAGTAATAGTTATCCTGATGTTTACTCCCCAGGTGCGTTGATTAGCTTTGGATTAGACTGAAACCGTGAGTTAAGTCTAATCTGTCTTTTGATAATTTGGGCTCAATCCATGAACTGGGTCAGGTCTGCTTCAAATCTAAGCTCTTCAGCTAGGATCGATTAGGCAAATTCTCTACAATACTATTTATCTTTAATGATAGATTACTCATCGTAAATTTAAATGGACCCATTACATATAACATAAGTTTTTCATCAATACACAAAGTGTGTGAGGCATTAATAAAATTGGGCTAAAATATTTTCATGTTGCTCTAGATATGCTAGGATCTATCCTTTCGAGCAATTGAAATCCTAATAACAATGTTCAACTTGTGAACATGGAATGCAAAGAAAAGTAATGACCCTTATAGAAAATAATGTTGGGGAGAAAGAGCAAATATTATAGGGATTTAATCAAGGATTAATTAAATGTAATTATTAGATTGATTATGAGTTCTGATGTTAGATGACGCGTACTTTCAATTTAACAACTATAATTAATTAGATTTTAAGAGTACGTCTTCAAATTAGGTCAAAATAGAATTTTTCCTAAAAGAATATTTTACTCATAATAATTATTTATGTATTCATAACTTGTGACCATTGAATGCAAAGAATAGTAATGACACTTGTAGAAAAAAATGTTTGGGAGAAGAACAATATTATAAGACCTAATTAAGGACTTAATTTAATATAATTATTGAATTAATTGTGAGTTCCGATGTTAGATGAAGTGTAATTTCAAACCAACAATTATAATTAATCAGGTTTTAAGATTAGATCTTCAAATTAGATTCAATTAGTATTTCTTGAAAGAGAATATATTTACTCATCATAATTATTTATGTAGTCATAAAGAAGAAGACTACAATACCGAAAAAATATTGGTACCGTACCTCTAATTTTTATCACTTTTGTTGATGTTTTTATAATTTTTGTGAGTGTTTTTACAATAAAAAAATGTACAACTTTTGTGAGTGTTTTTATTACTACTAGCAATGCACGAAGTGCGTTCCACATAAATAAATTTAAATAATATTTTTTTATAAAAAAATTGAATTATATGTATAATTAAATTAAATAATAAATTAGAATTTAAATAATTAATATATTTTAATTATTAGTAAATTTAATTATTAATTTATTCAATAAACTTTGAACACTTAATCTATCATTTATTTAAGTATCTCTCCGACTTTTTTAAGCATTTGACACTAATTATATTATAAAATCATTAATTTTTATTTTTTAAAATAGATTGATTAGATCATTCATAATACTATTATATTATTGCATACCAAAAAAATAAAATATAATATATATTTGACTATGTAATTCAATCTGATAACTATATTTGTATAATAATTTAACATATATATTGACGAGCTCAAATTTGATTGGGTCAAGCCCGATAAAAATGAATCGAGAAAGGCCCAAATATTAAAAACTCAAGAAGAAGCCCAAATCGCTGAGACCCATTCAGTCGAGTCAACCCATCCAAAAGGAATCCAGAAGGAAGCCAAATGGCCAAGGGAGACGAAGGGACGCCAACAAGGAGGTCACCCATCACTTGGGCGACACCCTCACTCATCACTTGGGCGCCACCCTCACTCATCACTTGGACCTCATCACTTGGACCTGGTCCCTTGGGCGCCTACTTCTCTCGACTCCTCTTGCCTTGGTACTCCAACGCAAAGTTCAGCCCACTCCAACTCAAAGTCCAGGCTCAACATCAAGTCCAATCCAACTCAAGACTCTCTTCCGATTGAATAGGAGCACGAGGGAGAGAATGACGGGATACGGAGATCCACTCCTACCTTAACTGTGCTTGCCAAAGAAGTCTATTCCTACTGAGATTGAACTTACCAAAATAGTGGAAGACCTCTTCCTCACGTCACCGCCTCACCGTCTTACCCTAGCTATATAATGTAAGCCCTCTCAAGAATAAGGGCACGCCTCCAATACCTCACATACCTCTACACATTGCTCTCTCTCTCTCTCTCAAAGCACTGTAACTCTCCGGTGACTGATATTTTATCAATAAAGAACATCAGGCCACTGCTGTCATTCCCGAAAGTGGAGTAGGTCATCCGAAACCGAACCACTATACATCCTTGTGTTGATCTATTGTTTATCGTTTTAATTCCTTGATTGCCATTGATTGTTTGTTAGTTGCTCATTAATTACACCCTTATATATTCTTGACTGTTGATCTTGCACAAGACAATTTTGTGCATTATCATATATATATATGATTTTATTTCTTCACATAGATATAGAAAATTGTATGTAACTGTACTACTAAGGGCATCTCCAACTCTTACTCAAATTTAAATTTGAGTAAAAAAGTCTAAAAAATTTGTTCCAACTCTTGACTCAAACTTATACCAAATTAAAAAAAACTCATTTTTTTACTCAAATCAAGGGAGACTTAAATATTTACTCAAATATTTAATGGTAGATTTCACCATCTTTTAAAGATTCAATGGTCATCCTTACACCCTTTTAAATTTGGGGTTGCCCTCATTTAAAGTTGAGTCTCTCTTTCTTTAAATTTGAATTTGTCCATTGGAGTCCTTTATATCAAATCAAATTTTTTACTCAAATGTTAATTTAAATTTGAGTAAAAATTGAGTCATGGTTGAAGATGTTCTAATAAATGAGTTCAAAAGAATTTAAAAGTCAAATAGGAGTAAAAAATAAAAAATAGATGAAAGTACATATATTGGTGAGTATAATTGACTTTATAATAATAATTAGGGTTAAAATAGGAAATCAAAAATTTTTCGCAGATGCTGATATTTATAAACAGTATAGATATAGATATAGATTATGATAATTATTTTTATAATAACTTATAATCATTCTTAAAATATTATGATAGATCGCAAGGTACCACCAAAGTGATTTTGTGTACAGTAGACAACTCCATTAATAACTTGTTAAATGCTGACTTTTATAGAGCAAATAGTTGGAAGTAATGCTGACAAGGATGGAAAGGAAAGGGCGGGCAAATGGTTGTCAAGCTTAGTAATCGCCAGCTAGAGAAGGGTTAATCACATTGTCGGCCAATGTGAACGCTGTCCCAGTTGGAATGGTTGGGTGTCTTTGGTTTAGATATTAATGTTCTATTTGATATGATAAAAAAATAAAAAGATGAAAAATTAGAAGGATGAAAAGTTAGAGAGATTAATAAAACATCATATTTGGTAAGGAAGAAAAATAGGAAGGATGAAAAAATTGATGGATTAATTTTCCTTCTAATCCACCAAGATCAATTCCTCCAAAATCGGAATGAAAGTGGATGAAAAGTTAATTATTTGTATTGAGATGTATCTTATTTATCTATATATCTTTTTATATATACATATATTATGTATACATTAATTTCATATAAAAATACAATAATAAAATATGTATTTATATATATTTTTTAAAAAATTTTAAAAATAAATTTAAAAATAAAAAAATAAAAATTTTAAATTAAAAAAAATATTTTTTCCATCTTAGCTAGGGGTGAAAATTTTTGACTCAACACGATGACACGATTTGAACTCGACACGAACTTGAAAATGACCTAACACGCAAACAAGAAATATAAACGGCTCATATTCAGTTCAACCTGTCAAAATCAAAATTGACACTATCAACCCTTTTATTTAAAAATGACACTTTTTCTATTTTTTCGTTTGTATGCTAACACGAAATTAATACGAAACTAGTATGTTTAACTAGTATTATAGACATAAAATGTTAATTATTTGTAACTATTTATTAAACACTGACATAATTATTATATAAAAAAGATATTTTTACTTATTATTATTATTATATTTATTTAAGTTAATTTTTAGTTTGTGGGAAGTGGTGTTGGTGGTTGTGGGTACAGACACTGTTGGGAAGTGGCGTTCGTTTGTATGCCTTTTTTTTTTCTTTCCATTTAGAACGAATGACATTATTGTCATTTTTTCACTTCTGTTAATGACATCCAGTATTTAATGGTATTTGGGCTCTTAGTGTCGTTTTTGAAATGTAAAAGGGTGTCTATATAATATAATCAAATGTCAAGGGGTGTGAGTGTAATTTATCCTATAAACTAATATCATATAACAAGTGATATTAAATGAGTCGTAATTGATATTGATACCCTAAATCGTTCAAATATTACTTGTAGGTGGAGAATCATGTATATGTATGTAGGGACGAAACTTTAAATTTAGGTTGAGGGGGGCTAAAGAACGAGATGGTCAAGAATTTTATTCAGGAAAATTATTTTTGAAGTTATAGTAATGACAAATTTTTAATTGTGTGGAACCTAAAAAAATAAAAGCTCATGTGATATCACAATAAAAATTAGTTTGTATCATAAGATTCAAAATTTGGTTCTTATTTATCATCATAAAAATTATTATGTGACAATGTCACAGTCTATTTATTCTCACATTTATGATGCATTGCATCGACAGTAAATAATTTATGATTTCAAATAATAATTTCATATAACACCACAATAAACGTGATATAAGTCACATTTGTAACTCGGTTTAATATTAATTTCATTTGATTTTTCTTTGTTCATCAAATTTATTAAAACAAGTGTCTTTTTTCGTAAGAGCAATATTTGATGGGCCTGGTTCAGATCAAGCCCAGATTATGAATGATGGGCCCATATCAAATATACAGATCAGACCCAACTCAAATATACATGCCAAACCCACCATAGGATTAATGAACCTTAGTCGGGTTAGCGTCGCCATCTTGAGAGACTCAGTCCACAACTAATACGCTAGAAGATCTCTGTGACGCAGTCATCGGGTGCGGGTCGCCACCAAACTACTTCACTTATTACGAGAATAGCGTCTCAATATGTGAGGAGACGTCTATAAATTATAAGTCCCACCTACACAAGGGAGGCATCACTCACATCTGAACACTCTACACTTCTTGAACAATAAAACACTCAGACTACTGTATCCTTTCATAGTTGAATATGTCACTCTAACCAAACCAACAAATTTGTAGAGTAAACCTCATTATTAATTGCTGCATTAAATACTTGACAGGTGGTGTATAAACACATTTTGTGCATCATCAATATTCATCCCTATGATCACATCTACGATTTAATCAAGTTGTTAAAATTTTTAAATTTTTTGATAATAATGATAGAACTCTTCTGAATGACAAAAAATAAAGTAAATGTCATGGAATCACTATCATGTAAATATGAAAAAAAAAAAAAAGGAAAAAATGCAAGTGGGTTATTTATTTATTTTTGGTTTAGACTTATTATTAAGAACTAATTATAAGAACTATCTATAATAATAAGATAGAGGTGAATTTAAATTCCCAAAGTTAAAAAACACAAAGACAACTCAAATTTAATCTAATTTCATTTAAATAGACAGATTTCATCTGAATTCTTCCAATTTCATCCAATGACTCACATTGCATGAGTCCATCTTGACCAGCTTTGGGCTGGAAATTTTGTTGTTTGGGCTTGTCACCTAAAGACCAACATCTAAAGGTTTCGTCCAGCATTTCATGCCTATGATCTGCTCACTTTTATTCAAGCAACCCACTTTTCTCAATCAGGGAACTAGTTGGCCATTATACTTGGTTTTTTTTGGGTCAGATTGCCCATTATACTTATCTTTTTAACTATAATGATCATTGTCTGGTAATATGACAACATTCTTTGTTTTGAACACGGTAATGCCATCGTTTCGAATATGTGGACAAATATTTTATGCATATAATAACAGACATTAGTATGTGTAAACACGGGTTTATCTCGTATTATGCTAATATATACAAAAAATTATACAAATTTTAACAAAAAGTCTTGTTCCTTGGACGTGGGATCAAGGGAGGGACCATAGAGGACTTAAAAAGGAGCCATCACGTATTGAGGAATTCAAGCTATATAACTTGCAAATCCTTTGCTAGCATAGATGATATCAATCGAAAGTTTATGTGTTTACGATATACACTCATTTGTCTAGCCTACGCCTGAGGAATTGGAGAGACACAAGCTACTAAGTCACTTCTAATGATTGAATTCTAGTCTTAAATTTGATAACAACTACCTCTTTTGAAGTACCAAACCTTGATCATTCATTCTAACACGTCGGAGCTTCGAAACTCATTACTATCAGCTAGAACGAAAAAATAGTTGGTTTTAATCTCACGTTTAAGAGTTCCGTCGTTTAGTGGTAACGAGTGGACGGAGCTTCAAAACTCATTACTACCAGTTAGACACTACAAGAATAAGGGTCTTTTGTGACAAATTTTTTAAGGCGACTGTGTTCGCTGTCACAAAAGACGTGTTTGAGACAATTTTTTGTGGCGACTGTGTTTGCTGTCACAAAAAGCGTGTTTGTATTAATATTTTGTTAATATTTATGACAGTTATTTTTCCTGCGGTAAATAGTGTCATAAACTCAAAAGAAATTTTTGTATTTGAGACAGCTGTTTTTCCTGTCGCAAATAATATTTCATAAATTCAAAAGAATTTTTTATATTTATGGCAGCTATTTTTATTGTCGTACTCGTATATAATATTTCATAAAACATTAAAATGTTGTTTTAGATTAAAAAACAGTTTAAAGTTTGAAGAAGAAAAACTCTAAAAAAAAATTGTATTGGCCACAACTATTTTTCATGTTACAAGTAATATTTTATAAAATTATGTAGTTTTATATCAAAAGACAATTTCTTGTTCAAAGAAAAAAAAAATTAAACTCTACAAAGTCAATTTTTTATATCAAAACTAAGGGTGTCAAAATATGACACGATCCGTTAACACGACATAAAATTAGTGGGTTTGAGTCTTCCTTAAGCCACCTGTTTAGTAAACGAGTGGACCCGATACGATACGATTATAAACGAATCAGGTATTGGTGAAACCAATTAGAAGAAATGTATACGATATGACTCGTTTATATACCATTTATATAATTGGACAAGCTATTCGGAGAAATATTGCGTGGTCCTATGTTGATGTATATTCTAATTTTTTTTAGTTCTTTATTGTATATATGTATATAAATATCATTTCAGTATAGTAACAATGATTTTATATTTTTTTTCAAATGTCATTGAGAGAATAGATGGTTCGGGAAGGATATTTTGTTGGACCGAAACAGTTTCTTAAGTGTAAAAACTGAATTTTTGGTCGATTTTGAGCCTTAATTAAAGTGGAACCCGTTCGTTGTTTCGAGTAAACTTTTGTGAGTTCGTATTCTACTTCGAGAGAAGAATAATATAGTATATTCACTTGCTTAAATCGAGTAAGACATGACTAAGAAAATAGGCTCCAAAATGACCATCTTGAAATGTGGAAATAAATGTTGTGCAATGTGGGATTTGACACCAATCCCACATTGGTTGAGCAAGAAGTTCTACATGGGCATATATAAGCCAAATTTTCTCTATGAGATTGGGTCCCAAGGGTTACCACAATTTTATAAGTGGAGCGAGCGCCTACATGCCTTTTGTTTTACCACACGCCACGCCACAACCCGGCCGGGCTCGGGTGTAGGTGTGGGTGTGGTTTAGACCAAGTCTTATCTTTTTGGAGAAAATTCGTTTAATTAATTGGGCGTGGATTTCTTAATCCGAAATTTAATTTTCGATATCCGTTGGATCTCACTGATTCAGATTTTTTACTTCCCCTCAGTTCGAAATCTGAGTTGTGTTTGTTCATAGAGAACAGTTACACAAATAGTGTCTTCTGGCTGCATGTGTCTGCTGTGTTGCATTCGTTCGTATGGTGACTGTCCGGATCAGTTACCATTCTCTATATAAATAAATCAGTCACATATTCATTTTGCATCTAATAAATCCAATACATTCGTAGTCATTTAATGTAGTCTCATACATCATTAAGAAAGTTTGCATTTGGAGAATACACAACACAATTTCTGATTCGCTGGACAGGTAGATTGGAGCCCTACTTCTACTCGTGTGAAGATCATTGTATCTTGGGAGGCAGACGCTTTATATTCCATAAGCACCGTGTGTGGGGGCAAAATCTGTCTTAAGGACATAGTGTCAAACACTAGCCTTGATCTACATAAAGTTCAATAACAGTTCATGTTTTGCAACCGGGTCAGTATTTATATTGATCTGATAAACAGTTACGTGTAACTATTTTTTTAAGACTATTGTAACTATTTCGTTAATTCTTTTGTAACTGTTTCTATATTCTATATAACTATTTCGCACTTCACGGTTACTGTTTTATTCTAAGCTACTCAATATCAGAAATTTCAATAAGTGATTTTACTATATTTGGAATACTACATTCAACATGTTCAATTTTTTGTATTAATTTATTGTACTCATGAATCGTTATGCTTTGTAAAAGTACATATTTTATATTTTGTTTAACTTATGAGATTGTTTTTTTTGGATATGAAAATATTGTTATGTTTTTGAAAATGTTGGTCATATTTACTTTTGTGTTTATCTATATATTGAATTGGGTAGTTATACGGATACCAATGAGTCTTTGGTCCAATGGTACTCCTTACCTTGTGAAAGTTTTGCAAAAAAAAAGTTGTACATGTGATGGAAGTGTATATATGCATAGGGTATATAATATTGGTTACCAAAGGTCCATAATAATTAAAAAAAAATATTTTTTTTGTGGCGGCATTGTTGCCGTCGTAAATATATTTTATTTAACATAGAAAAAATTTCATACTTTTTGCGACAGTATATTAACCGACACAATAAAATCTTCTATTTTTTTATGACAGCAAAATATAGTATTTGAGTTAGCACTTTTGCCGTCGTGATAAAAGTAAAAGTGTCGATTTTTTTGTGACAACTTATTTACGACAGAGTCTTGCTGCCGTAAATACTAGTTGAGACAAGCCGTTGTTGCCATAAAAACCTTTTGAGATCACACTTATTATAGTAAGACAATGCCGTCACAAAAAGTATTTGTGACGGCAAATAGACCTTTTATAACAACACTTTACCTCCATAAAAACCCTTTTTTCTTGTAGTGAGAAAGAAAAAACAATTGGTTTCAATCTCACGTTTAGGTGCTTCGTCGTTTAGTGATAACGAGTGAAGTGCATAACAACATAAGCCTCACTGGGAAAGGATAGTCTATAGGGTGGGTCCTGCATCAATTCTCGAAGAAGACGTAGAACGGAGTCTTCAATTGCAGTATACTCCTCGACGTACATTTTTGTTTGCTCCTTTTTTTTTTTCCCATTGGGTTTATTGCTTTTGGAAGGGGGACTTCCTTTCTTTGGGAAATTTCGAACGAGCTAGAAAGATAAGATTAAGAAATCTCACTTTGTTCCTTACTATCTTACCTCCGTCCCCACCACGCTCGTTGTTGAATTTTAAGGTTGTAGGTCCAAACCTCGTCGTCCGCCTCCTATGTAATCTCATGTTTGACCAAAAAAAAATCTCATGTCTAGGACCCATGTTGGGCTTTCCATATGACTTGCCTTATTCAAATGAACTCCAAATTGGGCCCAAGTGTACTCTTCTGTGTCTTCATATTTCAGTTCTGAGCCCAACGCGTTGTTTGCACGTTCAATAAAAGCGAGTGAGGAAAGTCTTCCTCCATAAAGGAGCAGTTGGAACTTCGCAAGTACAGATCACTGACACAGACAAGACAAGCCCTTTCTGTATGGTCCATATCGAAATTAGACTACACAATCTCTACGGTCTAGATTCATCCACGTGGCATTAATTGCTTTTTGGCACCGGACCAAGTGGCGTGTTTTTAAAATAATAAATGGGTCTATATGGGCCCGACATGAACGACAGGTACCCACGTGCGATGGGCAGGGCCTATGGGCCCATTAAAAAAAAACCCGTACCCCCCTTTACGTCAAATTGACGGGTCTATCACTGAAAGTTTGACTGTCGACATGAAAGAGAATTCTCGTACGCGTTTGTTTTTAGACAAAAAATTTTGGATTTTGGATTCTTTTTCAGTGTTGTTAAAAAAGTTGGTGAAAATGACAGCTTCACCTGCCCCTTAATTCATTCATCGTTAGTGGGATCTGTAAGAGTTCTTCCTTATCTCGCCTTGGTAGCTAGCAGCTGTGTGAGCTACCATGTTAGCTAAGCTAAGTACTTTGATTTTCTTCAATCCAATGAGTGAAATTTTGAAACCATATTACCATATATCTCTCACTATTAGTTCTATTTTCTTTTGCATAAACTCTAACCCCTTATTGGTCGAGTCAACGAGAAAGATGGAGTCTGATTCAGCAATGAACATCACATGCAACTCTAATTGCCCTTTCAGTTTTAATGCATAATCTCGTACTTGTTGATTTTACAAAGAAATTTAGAGAGAAGTGCAAAAAGATTTCAAGGATTTCATTGATGTATTCATTGAATAGTATTAATTCCCAGGATTTTTGTATTAATTGAGTGTGATTGATTATAGTAATAATTATAAATTTTTAAGGGTAAAAAGAAAATTAAGAGTTTTTTTATAAGTATACTTTTATTAGTAGTGCAATATAATAGATATAGATAGATACTCAAGGACATAATGGTAATTTTAGTATATAAATAGGGAAGGATATAATAGACTTTTTATTATTTTATAGGGACAATATAGAAAATTAAAATTTTGAAGACTAAGATACATTTTATAATAATATAGATAAATAGATATGTATATTTTTTTATATATATTTTTTACTTATCAATATGATCTGTGCGAAAAAATGCATCCATCGTAATGCAATTTCTTAATAAATGGTCAAACAATTATGTCCTATAATCGTATAATGGTATCTATTTAATATTACAAATAGAAAAATTGAATTATTTTTAATTTATAAAAGTACAATAATGATTAAGATTGATCCAATTTTTATCCAAATCATCCCATTTTTTTTTTTCAACTCAATATCATATTCTCTACACGACCCCACCGCTAGACAACTCAATAACACACTCTTCAATGTCAAATAATCTCGCTAATCCACAACCACTTCTCTCTTCTCTCTCATGTACCTCTCTTATTTTTTCTTATAGTACATTTTGATTTTAAATTACATAACAAAAGAAAAAGAAATAAAAAATAAATTATTGTATAATATATAAATATTGCAAGATTAATACTCAATCTTTAGTATTGTAGAGTCTCTTTAAACACGAAATTATTGCTAGTTTCTATATATAAATATATATATATATTAAATTTTTACATACCCAAGCAGTGAATCCGACATAAGAATATTTACGAAAGCGATGGAAAAGTTGACCCGAACATTATGAATAAGAATAAACTTCGTTGCAAAGATATAAAATTCAAGATCCATTCAATGGGGATGTTTTCTTCTACGTGTATGAGAATTATTGCTTATACTCACTATTCTTGGCAAAAAATTTTACGGTATCGATATTGTTTTTAAAAAAAATTAAACTATTTTTTGGGTCATTTATAACTTTTTTAAAAATTCAAAGATATTTTTTGGGTCATTTATACAATCAATCCTAAAATTTTAAAATTTAGGATCGATCCTAAGAAACACCCCCAAAAGTTGTACGTTTTAAGGATTTTAGGATCGCCTCTTTAATGGTATGTTTGGTAGGGTGGATGAAAAAATGGAAGGATGGATCCTTCCTTCCATCATATATGCATATATTAAATGATATATAGATAAATAACATATATTTTAAAAATATACATAATTAATTTTTCATCCATTTTTTTTTTCTTCCTAATTTTAGAGGAATTGATTTTGGTGAGTTTGAAGGAAAACTATTCATCCATTTTTTTATTCTTTTTTATTTTCATTCTTCACCAAACATAATATTTTATTTATCGTTCCAACTATTCATCTTTTCATTTTTCTATCGTACCAAAACAATAATTAGACCCAAAAACTTGAATTTTGTACCACAAAACTACAAATTTTGGTACAATATAACTTTTTCATTTACTTTTTTTTTTTTTTCTGATTCACTTGTAATTACTTGGAGTATACCTCGTATACATGTATCTCCTCTTCGGTTAATAAAATTCATTCTTACTTTACCCAAAAAAAAAAAAAAAAACTTTTTCATTACCCAAGTAAAATCCTTTTTGGGCAGTGGACTTCTTTTACCTCCTCACACTGTTAGTTGTAGCACTGTTCTTTTCAACTACAAATCCACTCAACCTGTGAATTGCAAAATGTCAAAACAGATTTACACACCCACACCCACACACATGCTTGGAGACAAATCTTAAGATTTTCAAAATGATCTTTGTCCTAAAACATAAAAGACACAAGGCCCAGGAAAGATCCTCCTTCTATGAACTAGGATGGGTTGAGATATTGTAATTTTGAATAAAGACGTGTCTTGTCTATCGCGTTGTAAGAGTGCTATCTGTTTCTATTACAAAATATGTTTGTGTTGAACTATTCTCTATAATGATGTACTCCGTGTCTTTGTATTAGAGCGTGTATCCACTTTGGTGCGTTTTGAGCTTTATTCTAATATTTCTTTTTATTTTTTTATTTCCCTAAGTGGGAGTTGAACATTTTATATCATACATCTTTAAGTCTAGTTGTATATCCTATTTTCACACATTAAAAAAGAAGAAGATAGAACTCATTGAAAATTTTCCCTTTATTTTACCCCCTTTGTCAATCTCCGGCCTAATTTGAAACTGAATGATCACAATCTTTACAAGTCAGTAGTAGAGAAAAAACTGGAGAGAAAAAACCAACCAAACAAGGAAAAGAGAATTGCTACTCATTCTCATCTTCACCACCAAACCTCCGCTCCACCACTTATCACCTCCGCTCCCACCACTTATCACAACAAGAACTTCCCAACGCCACCCATTACCCACCTAATTCAATCCTTTGCCCACCCAATATGCTCCAGTATACCATCATACTTTACCACAATACACATTGAGCTTGTTTGAAACTATCTTAAATAGATAATTTTTAAGGGATTTGAAGTAAAATAAGTTAGGATCGTTTGAACCTTAGTTTTTGTTTTATCAACTTAAGAGGGATAACTCGTGCGTGAAGACACAATACAATTAAATGATTTTGAGAGAGATGTTGGTGGCCGTTGGATGAGTCTATTTGAGACCGTCGGATGAATTTATTGAAGCCCGCTCTGTTTTATATTATAGATGAAACAGTTTTTTGGTCCCAAAAAGACTTATTTAGATTGATTTAAGAAGCTAATTTTCTGAAATTTTCTTCCAGCTTTTCAAAGTTTTGTCGCGAGTCTCACATAACTCTTTAGTTTGTTATATTCATAAAATATTATTAGTAACGTAAAAAAAATTAAAATTCATATTTTGGAAACTATTATGCATAATCTATACATACATGTAATTATTTTTTTATTTTGACACAACTAAATAAATCACTTCAAATGAACTTTTTCAACTTTTAAAGAACAACGATTTTGAATTTTTTTTTTAATTGACTTTTTTATGAAAATTTTCAAACCGTTACTTTTTACCTAAAAAACTAAAAAAAGTTAGCTCCAAACAGACATATTATAAATAAACCACATTTAACATCACCCATTATCGACAGCCACCCTATTCAACAATTGAGTCTTGTCCTCAAATTCTTCACAACCATTGATAAAACCACCAAATTTACAGAATAAAACCAACCAGAAAGTAATAAAAAGTTTTACTGATGGTTGGGAGGTTTCTAATCTCAAGTGAATTCAAATCCTTAGATTACTTATAAGAAGTCGTGAGTTGAAAAAACACTTTATGAAATCAACCCAAACGTGACCCAAATCTTCTATTGCAGTGTTAGAATTTAATAGTAGCAACTTTAATGACATTACGATATTGCCATCAGTAAAAGGATATAGGACCCCATGACCTTTTTTGTGTGTTGGAAAGTTAATTAGTAGTATCAGTACTGTTAATTAAACTGAATTTATCAAGTTTGAGTATGTTTAAGTTCGATTGGAATGGGATTATCAAGTTCTACCGTGGGTCGAGCTCAATTGGCAAGTTTAGATTTTTGTTCAAGATTAGCACGATTGAAGTCCAATAGTATTCAAGCAGAAATCGAGTTAAAATTTTACTTCATTTCTTAGCAAAAATTTCTAAAAATGGAATCCTAAAACTTAAACAATCAATTCTACATCACACGATTAGTGGTCTAGTGGTAAATCATAGTCATTTAGGGTCGTCCTTAACTCCCATATAATTATTAATCAAAGTTCGATTCACGGGAATAACACGATTTATAGTTTGACTTTGGTGGTGTTGTGGTGACGGCCTACCCTCTCGAATTAGTAGCTATGACTCAAACTGAACATTCTACAGTTAAAGGTGTTAATCGAACCGAATTTTATGAGCTTGAACCCAAATCCATCGACCTCATTTTCTAAACGAGCCTAAAAAATTGTTCAAGTTCGACTTGTTTAAAAAATGAGTCAAACCCGAGTAGCTCGACTATTTTACATATAAATAAACCGAGCCTAAACAATTATTCAAGCTCAATTCGTTTAGAACAAAAGTCAAGCTCGAACTGAGTCTTATCTGAACCGAACTCAAGTAGCTCATCTCGATTAACACTCATATCCACAGTGGATAGAACTCTCATGTTCATGTCCAAAAGAGATTACTATCTATTGGTCACCCTCCCTCTTTTCTTGAACCCCCAAAATAAACAACAATTTCTAAAAAGTCAACAAAATCTGTACACTCAACCCTAAAATCAAACTCTAAACGTCCAATTTTTCCAAAATATACTTAAGAAAACGGGCGAAGTGTACACGATCCATAACTATTAGGAAAAAAATTATAGTTATTTATCTTCCAAATAAAGTTTTTGGCAGCAAAATTACAATTAGTTGTATACAGGAAACTATTTGAAGACGGAGCTGGCTGCCACAGATTGCTCAAGTTCATCTCTTTTACAAAGTGAGCTAAAAAATCTAATCATATTCAAATTCATTTTGTAATTTTAATGCGCTTAAACGAGCCAAAATGAACCGAACTCAAGCCACTCTAATCATTTAATAACCCTAGGTACAAGCCAAATAAGGCAAATTTAGGAGACCATACCCTAATTATTGGGGCTGAGCGTAAATGTTAAATCAAATGATTCTTCATCTTCTCCTTGAAGAACCTTTAGAACGGTCAAGACCCTTTGAAATGTTTAAGCTTTTGGGTTATGTTTAAATCGAACTACACATATTCTAACAATAGTATCAAAAAGCCTGCGTTTCTGACAAAAGTAACTAGCAATTTGCTCCATCCAATAAGAAATGTAAACATAAAAATGTATAGCTAGCAAGTGCTCCACCTAATGGGGACAAACATAAGTTACACATGTGAGGAGTAGTTTTAGAACTATCGAACTAACAAACAACAAACCCACATCAATATGGAAAAAAGATCGGGTAGGGTCTATATATAAAGTTCGAAACAAATCCCTCCAACCTCGAGCTTAAGCTTTTGGTCGAGTTTGAATTCAACTGTCCACATTCTATCATCAAGAAAACCATCCATAACTTAATATGAATCCATGTAGAAACCTAATGCCAGGGACAAAGCTAGAAATTTGCCAAAAAGGGGACAAAGTGTAACTATACAAAATTCACCGACAAAATTTTAAGTTCAAATACGAAAAAATATATTAAAATTCAAGCAACAAAACTCGTTTTCATTTAACCTAAACAAAATCTAAATAAAAAAAAGGTTTAGATATACAATTATTTAAAAATTTAGGGGGGGTGGGGGGGACATAGTCCTAATGTGGCTCTGCCACTGCCTAATGCAGCATTTTATCTTCCTCGAATTCTTTCTTCTGTTTCAATCATTATGCATATGATTCAGTGAAATACAAAAATATATGGCTTAAAGCAAAACGCTTAATCGATGATGATGGGAAATACAAAAATACACACACACACATCATCATCATTTAAGTAGCTGGTATAGAGGATGATGGGAAGATTATGACTTAAAGCAAAAAGATTAATCCATGACCAACTTCTCTCATTAAATTGACAAGTGAATTGACTTCTAAAAATTAGAGTAAAGCAAAGTAATCTTATAGCTTGGATTGTACACTAATTCTCAGTAGGTATTGAATCAATATTAGCTCCTATCACAGATAGCTTCCAATTTCTTCATCTTCCCAGAATTTATAAATCAAGCATGCACATGCATCTTATTAAATTATAGAAGTAATTAGTCATCTGGCATGACATTACCACATGTTATTATGTAGGTTATTTCAACCATTGCTTCCCCCTAATGAAGCTAGGAGCATATCAGAATCTATAGCACTAGGTAGAAAAGAAAAAAAAAAAAACAATCATCTTCACCCAATGAAGATGCTCTCAGAAAGTGCATTTTTCAACAACATTGGGTAGTCTACACATATTTTCCTGTTACTAGAATCATTTTACTTACCCAAAAAGAAAACATTGGGTAGTTTGTTTGGGTGATTATACCTCAAAAAATCGTCAGACATTTCTTGAACTATATTGGGTATCCAAAATTTCGAACAATGAAGCCATTTTAATGGGTCAAAGAAGCATTGGATACCATCTCAAAAGCAAGAGAACTCCTAGTGAGCATTCCATTATGGAGGTACAGAGGCCCTCAGAAATGCTATCTGTGTGCATTTTACATTGTGTCTGACACAACAATGGCATAGAAAATGCATATTAACCAAATAATAAGAGGTCACAAGATAAGGTAATTCACATCCATTGTGTCAAAGTATTGAGTTCTGTGAAATAACACATAATAACACCAAGAAAAGCACAAGACATCAGTCATTGCTCAAACTAAAGCTCCCTAATATCCCCATTATCCATCAAGACAATATTCACAGAAGGTTAGCATTAAGGAAATACAACACTTAGAAATTAAAATGAATTCAATAAATGTACTAGATTTAGGATGATTCATTAGAAATAAGAACGTCAAGCTCCAGAATGAAAGGACCCCGGCCCACAAATGAAAGACATAGTCATTAACCTAATTATACTATATCTTCTTGTGAAAAGATACATATATTATTGTTTAAGTAAGCCCACTGCCAACATTTTGTATTCAAAATCATGGCATCCATTGAAAATAATTACTCAATTGTTTTGTTTATCCTCTTTTTCCAATTATGGGTCCCTTAACTCAAGAAGAAACATCTCGATCTAACTTTACTACACAAACCGAAATGATTGTAATTGGCATATAGTGTTTACCTAGTTTCTCTAGCGTATAGGCTCTATGAAGTTAGTCTCAATCCAAATCACATACACCCAACTCAAGAATAATCAAATAACAAACTAAACTTTTGAGTTGAGACCTTTCCTATTTAAGCTTTTGCACAAGTTTTGAAGATTACAATATAGAGAAAAAATTTGTTAAGATTCCCTAAAGTGTATTATCCAGTATCCTAGAGCTAATGATAGAGTTGATTAGTATAATGCCTAATACACAGGAATTTTTTTTTTTTTTTTGGGCTTTATTCCTTTGAAGGAAATACTTTATTTATAATATGTGTTTCTTGCATACCAGCAAGGTATGCAAATATGGTGGTGGGGTTTGTCCTCTTCCCTAAATATGGATCAAATTGTGAATAGCCTTTAATGAACACCTAACAAAATTTCACTGTTTAAGGTGTTCATGTGAATGAACTCTACTCATTTAATGCTATCACCTATTTGGGGAACATCTAAGACTGATATGACTCAATAGAGAAATGGGTGATGGATTTGCATAATAAATGAGGCCTTAGACTCTTCAAGAGAGAGATTGATATTATCAAATGAAAGATGATGGAGCTTTCAACTATGTATTCCACATGCAGACTCTTCTCTCCCGACTGATCTAAGTAAATTAATTTCAAGTTTAGGATGCACAAGCAATTATGTTGCTAATCTAAATATCGACCCACTAGAGAACACATTGAATGAGTTTTTCTGTTTTTCCTGCACAATAAAAGCCAATGCTATTCTGAATCAGTTTTAGAATGATCAAAAGCACAAGAAGGCAAAAGAGGCAGAATACACATACAAATATATAAAACAAAAAAAAAAACCACCCCTTGCAATACCAAAAATGAACAAAGTGTAGTGCTAGACAAAGCTGACATGGGATCTTCACAAAGGTGCTCATCCTTTTTTTTTTATTTATTATGTGGATGATTTGCCATCACTTATTAAAGTATAGCAAAATAACAGAAAAAAGACATGAAACATGATATGCAATCTATTACTTGTCATAAATGGCTTGCAGTTGCAGGTGCATATCCATGCGAAAAATGTATTTTTCAAGACCCCTAGTTATTAACTGCAACTAGGACTCCACAGTCACACACTACCACTTCCATTACTGAACCAAACACTGTTTATAACTGCAGATCTATGACAATTTGGACTTAAAGGCTCAGAGATCTTCAACTACAGCTAGTGCTTATACAACTATCACTAAAACTGTCACTATTTGGATCATTGAAAAAAAGGGTAACCAGTAGTACTTTAGTAGACAAATCTGAACATAGTTTCTGCAGAAACAACATGACTGAAAAACTTACATTTAGAGATAGAATAGTGGATATATTCAGAATACCCACATAGATTATCAAGTACCTGAGAGGTTGATACTAGGGAGTCTATAATATAATGAGGTTTGATAACAAATCTCATGCAAATTCTGATCATCCATGGCAAGAGTGGCTCACACAGATTGGCTCAGACTAGCTTGAACTTGGTGGAGGCAAAGATGGTGGCTGTGGAGGACGCTTACGCTTCTTCTTCTCGTAACTAATTCCCCTCGCTTTCGCCTGCGAATCGCGAACTTCACGCAGATAGAGCCTCACTGCTCGAGCCCCAAATGGGTTTGCTTCAGGCTTACCACCATTTTCTTCATAGGCGGCGCGAAGGCGGCCGATGAGGGCGTCGAGGCTTCCCCAAGCTTGCCGGAGAGGACAAGGACATGGCGCTGGTGGGTTTGGGTGGCCAAAGAAGGGGCAAAGTTGGGTGTGGACTTTGGTCTTGCCGAATTGGTCGAGGTATCGGAGGAATTCAAGGACATGGGCACCACTGCAGCGAGAGAGAGAGAGTGGTGGCCTGTGGTTTCTGAGGTATTGGCCAAAAGTGTTCCAGTCTCTGCGCTTTTGGTTCTCGTATCGGCTTAGGGTTGAAGGAGATGATGATGAAGACGATGGTGGTGAAGTCATAATTGTGGTGGTGGTCGGTGTGGTGGGGGTGATGGTTATGCTTGTGCTGTCTGTGTTTGAAGAGTCCACTTCTTGGTTCGAGTCCATGGCTTGATAACTGAAGACGATGACACTTTTCTTGAACTGAGTCTGTTTTTAGGGCATGAAAACGTCAAATATATGTGCAGAAATGGTTGAAACACCCAAACAATTCTTAACCGTGGAAAGATTTCACTTGGGGTTTCAATTTTTTATAGAGAGAGAGAGAGAGAGTGCAATCAAGATTATGAATTTGGAGAGGAGGAGAGTAGGATGATGTGAGAGAGAGAGAGGTTTCATCCTCTTTTTGCTTTCTTTGTATGAAGCTTTGTTTGATCAATCCTAGAAAACATTGAAAGGTTTTATGATGTTTGGTTGGCTTTTGTAGCTTTGTTTTCTGGAAATGTTAGAAGAGATTGGCAGATAATTTCCTAGAAAAAGGGCAGCAACTGTAGTCCTACTCTATGTGTTAAGAGAGACAGAGAGAAAGGGCAAAAGAGAGAGAGAGAGAGAGGCAGTAATGGTAATTGGCAAGTGTCAAGAGACCTGGTTAGGGCTTTTGTGGAAATGAGAAGAGGTTGACAGTAAGGTGGAGATGATAGATGGAGACAGGAAAAAGCTATGGGGTTAAAAAATGTGAAGGAATAATATGATTTTGTTTCTTCACCATTCACCCTTTTTCATTGATTGACAACACCTTTTATAATGACCAATATACCCTCTGCTGTTCCCTAGAGAATAACCTGTATCTGAATAATTGGACCAAGGCATCAAGCATGAGTTCATCCAACACCCTCAATCTATACATACTGTCCACATGTTTACTGATTCATCAATCACCCTTCAACTGTCTCCAAATTATTAGTGATGGTTTCAGTTTAATCCATTTCAACTAGCCCAAATAAAGAAATATTTTGTTTTGCAAATATTCAATTGCTTCAATCAATTTTTTTTGATAAAGTAGCACTAGTCCATGATATTAGGTTGGCACCCATGAACTTTATAAGTCAGGGAGTCTTTTTTGTAGGACTAACCTAGAGAGTTCAAAAGTCCGTCATAAATTTCCTTGTTGAAGTGTGCAGAAATTGATTCAGATAATCTTGACTCTAATATGAAAAAAATTTGTATGAATTTAACACATCATGTGACACTGTTACGTGATATGCACATCCAACAAGAGATTGCCACAAAATCAATTTGTGGGACCTACAAGTTTATTTTTTCAAAAAAATTCAACCAGAGAACTGCCACAATATCAATTTGAGGGACCTACAAGTTTAGTATTTCAAAAAATAATTTGACAAAATGATAAATGATAGTTATTCATTGGACATGTATAATTTTTTATTGGTGATGTACACAACATAACATGTACAATTCAGTTAAACTCACTGAAAAATTTCTCCTTTAATATACAAAAAAAAAATAAAAAAAATCCACACATACTTCAAAATTTAGAAGGCAACAAGCACATCGACAGGGGTGGGCTGGGTGACACTTTGTTAGAGGAGGTTTAATTTGGTAAGTAGAAGAACAAACAAAAAAACACGAGAAAAAATTCATAATAGATATCGAAAAACCTATAACTCAACTCAACTGAATCTTGTATCTTGTATCTGTTAGAATTAGTTATATAAATTGTATTTCATCGTTTTATTCTACTCAGTATCATATTTTTTTTATTAAATTATAAATTATCACATTATTTTTTACCATCTTAATTATAAATATTAATAGTCTATCTCTTTTGCTCACATTACTGGGGTACTCATCAGAAAGAATGTGAATAATTTCTTCTAATATGAATGTGACCCATCCGAATCTCTTTTTCATTTGGAAACACTTAGTCTAGTCATATTCACCTGTAGCTCAAACAGTGCATGTCTATACCTTCAACCATTTTTGTTTTAATTAATCGAATTAAATTATAACCCATCTGTCAAAATTACAGCTCAAGGGGCTTCACAAAACCAAAATTTTTAGGATGATCCTAATCAATCTCATTGAATGATAATCTGATTCGATAAAATTGTAACTATTGATATGGTATCGAAAGGTGACTGTCAAAGTAGCCTTTCTGGTTCACAGTAATTTCTTTCTGAATAATGGATGTGGTCATGTTGCTTTCAAGGTTTGAGTGGAAGAACTAGATAGTCTTCCCCCAGTGAAAAAGACTTCTTGTACTCATACATAAGACTTTTGATGCAGATATAACCTAACTGGGTACTTAGAAAAAAAAACAAGTTTCTTTTAAGTTTGTGTGTATGAGTTTATGTATTTGCGGAATCACTGAATGGGCAATGCAGAGACAAGTAACATTGAGTTCACAAATACCTAAAAAAAGTTTGTGAAGTGATGGTACGTTTTCTTGGCTCGAGAAGAAAGGCCGTTTGCAGCCTTGTTTTATTGTCTGATCACTTTGGACACCATTTTCTCAAGGGAGAGAGAGAAGCCCCCAAAAAAAAAAAGAAAAAGAAAAAGAAAAAGAAAAGAAAACGACAATTTTCTACAAAAAAAAAAAAAAGGGCGATTAATTTTTTGAAGTGGGGGTTTGAGAAATTTTACTTCGATTAGTGTTGTTCTCATTTTGTATTTTGATCTTCGATGATCTTGGGTAGTTCATCACTATGCGTTTTGCATACGTAAGTTGAAATTCTAACATGCATCCTTGTCATAAAAATAAAAAAGGAAAAAAGAAAAAAAGGAAAGAAAGAGTTGGTGTACATTTTATTCTACTCTTTGACCACCAATAATTGCGAATGTATTCAATAATTTCACAAATATCCACCAGCTGATATTCTTTAGAAATTATTTTGTTTGGGAATGGGCTGCTAGAGATCATTAATGGTTGAGCAGTGTTTCTTGAACCAAATATAGCGAGCTAATTTATTATTGTATTAGATCAATTGTGAGTCTCAACGTTAGATGAGACTCACTTTGTATAGACTTATTTTGGGACATCATTCAACTCTAGTTGTTTGATACAAATAATATTTTTCCTATTTGTTTGGTAAGTGACATACTGTCAGTGCAATTTCCGAATTCGTATTATACTATATATTTTTGGAGTAGGTTGCGTAACTATAAAATGTATTGTATAAAAAAAGGTCCATAGATGATTTTGAAGTAGCAGTAATGTAAAACATAAAGAAATCACTGTTTCTAAGTGCAAAGAACAAAAACACTTTGAATCTAGAGAGAAAATAAGAGTAGCACTCTGAAAATAGAATATTATTGCCTTACTAATTTGTAGTACATAGAGCGATAGTTATACTAATTAATGTAAATATAACAAACTGACGATATTTCTTAAAATGTCAAAAAGGAGAATTTGAGGACCTTAACGATGAAATTACATCCAAAACTCAGAGCTCATAGTAAAGTGTCGCAATAGTACCCCTGTGCCATGGCAGGTACCACGTATAGCGGGAAGCCTTAAGCACCATAGAAGGGCGGGGTACATCCTCATCACATTGAAAGTGAAACAATGGACCATTGATCAAGAACGGACAAGAGTGGCACTGCGAAATTTTGAGAGCAACCTCGGCATAACACACCTCTCTCACCTTGAAAATAAGGCACATAGCTGGGATCTCACATTTGACAAAGTTTGTATCCTTAATCTTCCCTCGACGGTTCCCTCGGATTGGGACTCCGAGAGAGAATCTAAAGTCCATTGGATGCCCGTTGTGGTAAAGTCAACCAATGATATATTGTAACTCGACTAGCCCAATAGACTGAGAAGAGAGATCTCCACCTAAGGACTGGACAGTATGACCCTCATCAAAGAGGAATTGAGCAATCAGGGAAGCTGAGCGTGATTGTCAACCTCGGTTTCGGGCAAGGGTCTCGAAGGATCAGTCTGCTCAAGCAAGCCTCTTGGTGTATGACCCACTGCTCACTGTGATGTGCTTGACTGGAATTCGAAGGAACTCCTAAGATAATTGGGGTTTAATGGTCTAGATCAACATACGAGATGATGTGAAATGTGAATTGGTGGCTAAAGAATCGAAATTATGTGAATTTTCTTTATTAGACATCTCGAAAAAGGCCTCGGGGAAAGGTCTACAAGGGGAAGAGAAGACCCTACATAGGAGTGTGATGGGGGCACCGCGATCATGGTCATGCGGTGACTAGTTGTGGCCTTTGACCTCGGGAGTACCCCTTTGACCTCGACTGTTGCTCCCCTCGTCGAGAGCTGCGTCTAGGTTACGTTCGAGGAAACGTCACATCTGCCTAATTAATATTGGGACACGTAGTTCGCGGTGAGCGGCATCGGTATCGTCACAGTCGAGGTAGTTGCAGGTCGGTGCATGTGTCAGTACAACGTTGTCCCTCGTAGAAGGGAAACGGCGGACACTCTAACATGCCCGAATACTGTACTATAAATACCTGTATTACTTACACCTGTAAGAGACACTTATATCTGGTCCGAAATAGACATCTTGGTTAAGCATTTATCCTTTCCACCTACCCAAGAAACTTTTTGTCCACTGGTTGGTCCCTCTATTAATATGCAACTCGAATTATTCCATTCAATCCACTTATTCTATTCACTCTTTTGAGTACACTTGGTATAGACACATGTGTTAACCTCTTTTAATCACCCACCTGTACAAAGTAATGAGTCTTGATCATTACCCGATTTGTATCAAACAACACTAGCCCACTCAATTTCAAGTTCGACCCATTCTATGCATTATAATTTGTTAACTTTTCCGTTGCACTTTGAATGCGCAATGATCCTCCCACTCCAAATAATATGTTGTCATCTGTTGTACGTTAGATTCAGATGATTTCTCCCATCACTCCATCTGCCAATGTTCCGTTTGGCCGAGGTGTACCAAGGGATGCATAAAATAAGTGGGTTTTTTTTTTATGCTCTGGAGAAGGCTGCATGACTTTAAAATGTACCATACACTTAAATGTACTATACAATTAACACACACCTCACCAACTGACATGGTATCAGGCAGTTATAATGTATGTTAATTAATGTACTTTGAGATGAAGAAGGCCACAAAGTCTCACCGTATGTTCTGGGTCGGTGCTGAAGGGTAAGTTTAGTTCTACCGAACTGCCATAACTGTGAAGACTCGAATCAAAACATTAAACGAAAAAATTCGAGTTCTTATCTCCTGGACCAATGACTTGATAGTTATGATAAGAGCAATGCTATAGGAATCATATTTGGAGACCTTATTTAGGAACCTAATAATGTGGCTTCAATACAACAATTTGATTAATTGTGAGTTCCAATGTTAGATGGAACCCACAACCAATTCAATGATTATACATCATTAAATTCCTAAATAAGATCCAAATAGCATTTCACTTATGATAATTATCTTCCCCCTTCTTCTTTGGAGAGACTAAATTCATCATTGTTCGTAAAGGTAAACAATTGTAATAGATGGTCATTATATTGTCTATAACTTGTTTCTTCATTATGCATATCTATTGCAGCCATAATACAAATCGATTTAGGACATGATAATTTGAGAACGAGATTCTCTTCAATGTATTTTTTTTGGTGGATCATTTACAATAAATTCAAGTAAGACTCACTGTATATAGGTAGGTCCCTTAATTATTAATGTTAAATAATTTGTCAAAAAAAAAAAAAAATTGAACGAGAGAACAGGATATCCGATAATTTTGTCAATTCCCAAAAAAGAAATCAATTTTCTGTGTAGGTCACAATTTTATTTTATTTTATTTTTGAATCAATTATGAGAATTGTAATCAATATCGAGCCTTGTTGTGTCAAGTTTGTGTGTTGTTAAAAAAATATTGTATCAAATTTAATTATTTTTTGGTATCGTTCTTTCAAATTTTGTTATTTTAACGAGTGTTTTTACAATTGTTGTGGGTCATTTTACAACCAAAATATTTTTCGTTTTTTGTGGGTGATTTACCACTTTTGTGGGCTGTAGCAACTATTTTTACCACTTTCTTCGGTACAAAAAAAATTATTATTTTTATGGGTGTTTTTACCACTATTGTGGTAACTATTTTTATCATTTTTTTGGGTATCACAATAGTAATAAAAACACTCACAAATATAATAAATGTCGATACAGTACCAAATTTTTTTTGGGTGTTATAGATAACTCCTTAAAACTAAATTCATACTAACAATTTCATGTTGATTTTTTGGCAAAGCTGATGAGTCTTGTTGAGAATTGACAATCTTAACTCTTAGTTATAATTAAGTTGATGGGAAGGCTGAAAATATCAAAATTCTTCAACCAGAAAGCGATTGAACACATTTGACAACAGCAAATCAATGACATCAACAACACAATTGCTAGTTTGCTACATTACAAGTTATTTTTGTTCAATTCAATGATGAGTCTTTAGAATACCTGGCTGATAAAACTTAAATAACTTTGTATTCAAAAAACTCATCATTGAATTGAACAAAAATAGCATGTAATCTAGCATTTGATAATTCGGACGACAATGTCTCTGGGTTATTACTCGAGTGACAAAGTTGAGACTTATAAAAGACGTTATAGTTAAACTGTTGATTGTATACGTCTTAAAGTTTATGTTGTACTAATGAACCCAAAGAATACGTGTCTGAGACTGTTCTCGGTTATAAAAAATTCAGGCTTCATTCTCGCTCCCTTTTTTTTTTGACTTTTTTCTCCCCTCTTCCTAACTTTTCATGTTCATTGTTGTTTTCATGTAAAGATTGATAAGAATCATCAATCTCCTAATAGTCCTTATTATTCTAAGTAGTACAAACAAACAGAATAAAATTAGGCAAAAGAGCTTAACTTTAAACAATGGACTGATGAAGTTTAAGGTCATATTAGTACTTTAAACCATTAGCTTAGCTTACAATTGTACATAGGGAAATCTAAATTAAGATTCGGGCAGTGGCAAAGTGACCAAAGCTTACCCTTGTTTTTTTGCCCTTTTTCTTGATTTTGCTTTTGTTTATGCAAAGAAAAGTAGATTAGAGATTATGATGTCTCAATCTTTACTACTGTAAGACATTTGCACAAATGCCCATGCTTTTGATAAATTTACCAAATTTTCGACCGTTAAAACTGGTGGTAATTACTCGAGATTTAAACTTGGAATGGCAAAAAAAATATTGATTGTAAAGAAAAAGAAGTCGAGAGAAGTCTATTTGAGACGCAACGGTAATATGAAATAAGAATCTCACCGGACAAGTAATGTAACATGTTTACTTACTTTTTCTTCCCATGTAAGACTCGAATAAAATCTTGTGGCCCATAAGATATCTCGATAGGCTATCAACCCAACATAAAAAAGTATTCAACGAGAAGTCTATCTGAAACGTAAATATAAAATTAAATCGCACGAGTAACGGGCTCATTAACATGAGAGTTATTTCATGTACGAATTACATGTTTCGGAAAAGAAAAATGCTCATCAAGTTGATGGAATATTTGCCAGAAAGAAACCATTCAACTACAAGAAGTTAATTTTCAAAGAAAGAAGTTACCCTTGATTCCTTATGTACTACCCTACTAACTTTATGCTTTAAAAGTTTGCAGCTTCTTTGTATGTGTTCTTCAAAGGAGATTGCCACATTGTGGTTCAAATACTCCTAACAATTAGTTTCTGTGATGGATAGTTCAGTACCCAACTTTTTTTGTTCTTTGGTAAAAGTAACAATTCGATCGGGTCAACTTACAACTCAAATAAGTGAATTGTTTCGATTCAATGAAATTGATTAGGATAAATTTCAAAAACCTATGCCCTGATCAATGAAATTGAACCCATTGACGGTTTAACCACGCCTTCTGCAAAGAAATTATGAACTGTCCTGACCAAGTAGTCTTTAATAATCTTCGAACAATGAGGGTCAAACAGACCTGGGAGTCCATCAATTTAAAAAGATAGGGGCAGCACAACTCCCAACCAAGGGCGTGGTTATGTCCAGATTAAGCTGCAATTTTTACCCATTTGATTTGCAATTTTCTTTGATTAAATTGTAACTATATGCTCTTGTTTTTGCTACCCGATTCGGTAGCAATCTGCATTACTTTGGAAAAAAAGGTGTTCTAGAAATGTATGCGATCAAGTAAATAACTCTACAAACGAATGAATCAGATCAACTTGAAAAATAAAAAATTTGTACCAATTACACGTTTTACCACCGCTTTTGTAGAAAATCATTAGGTATGAATATGTTACATACCTTTGACTCGATTGGTGAAATAGTATCTCTCCGCCTAAAAGCATGTTTTTTTCTTACCGATACACATAAAATATTTTGTTGTGAATGAACAAGATACAATTTTCCCGGTAGGTTACTTTGGAAGAAAGTTAACCCACAAGTACCAACTTATGTTTCCCCACATAGGGGGAAAAAGTCACCACTGACTGCATTGTAGCTGCTCCAATTTTCTGTACATATTATCAATTTGTTTCAAGTTCTTCCAATTTTAGGATTTCGATACCATACTGAAAAATAAAAAATACATCAAAAAGTAATACATTATACTCTGAAAAGTGATAAACTTTATCCAAAAAGTGATAAATGAGCTTAAAAAATGATTAGAGAACTCAAAAAGTGAATACACCCTCGAAAGAAATAAGATTCACAAAAAAGGTGGTATAAATACCCAAAAAAAAATAATAATAAGTGGTACAATACCAATTTTTATTTTTTTTTGGGTATAGTAGTTAAACCCTAAATTGTGAAACATTTAATTCATGATTTGAGCTACATCATTTCGATATAACTAGGGTTAATTTTGCTAACACTACCAATGGTTTTTGACAAATAAAAAGGACACCCTTATGTTGCGTTTGTACGTGATAATACTTTTACATGAGAATAGAATGAAGGTTAGAATGAAATGAATCTATAGAAATGGATTGGAATGTATATTACCATTCCCATATTTAGTTACAACTAGGATTAAGTACTTAAATAAAATTAAAAATTTACTTAAATATTTAGATAATCCCCTGACCCGAACCCCAACTTCGGACCCGACCCTTGACTTAAAATTGAACCTTGCAAGAAGATCCAAACAATTCCACATATCCGAAGTTTGCATTGTAACCACAACACCAAAAGTCATGATGGTGATATGTAAATAAAATATTGTGCTCAAAATTTAAACTGAAAGATGGAGAAAAAATTCAATGTATCGATGGTATCACGCCATTATTGATATATTGTATCACTAACCAATAGGGTGTTAATCGAGACTAGCTACTCGGGCTCGGCTCAGATAAAACTTCACTCGAGTTTGACTCAGATAAAACTCAACTCGAGCTCGACTTGTATTCTAAACGAACTGAGTTTAACAATTTTTTAGGTTCGTTTTCCTAAAAGACTCTAGTCAAACTCACAAAACTTGACTTGTTTATATGTAAAATAATCGAGCTCAGCTCTCCTCGAGTTCTAAACGAGCCAAACTTTAATAATTTTTTAGGCTCGTTTAGAAAAACAAACTCGTCAGGCTCAAGCACAAGCTTGCAAATTTCGGCTCGATAAACACCCCTACTAATCAATCATAAAATATCATGTGGACCTAATAAATTCCATTATTCCAGTAACTACCAACCACCACGTTGAATAACTTCTACATTAGAATAAAGATATTAACTTATCCTATATGCTTTATTATTAGTTAGTAAAATCACGTGTTAATGATGTCGTAATATCACCACCTTATGAAAGACAAACTTTTTGGATTTAAAAGCAAAGTGCCCTTAATTTCCTCTAAAGGCAAAACTGCTCAAAGTCTTCCCCTTTCACTTGATGGTTGAGATAATGATCTATTTTAAATTCTTCACCCAACAAAATTTGATTTATGCTTCTTCCCTAGTTTCTATGTTAGCCATATGCTTATACAGACTGTAATAAGATAGCATTCATCTCATTTTACAGACCAGCATAAAAGTAGTCTAACTATGCTGTAGGAAAGCAAAGGAAGAAGAAGCAATTACAAGTAAAATAGAAGTCAAGTCCCAAATTATAGTATTAGAGGATATGCCAATTTATTCAACATTGCAGCTTCCAAAAGACCATCAAAGTTTGAAATTGAGATGTACAATACATTCATCTCATTTTACAGACCAGCATAAAAGTAGTCTAACTATGCTGTAGGAAAGCAAAGGAAGAAGAAGCAATTACAAGTAAAATAGAAGTCAAGTCCCAAATTATAGTATTAGAGGATATGCCAATTTATTCAACATTGCAGCTTCCAAAAGACCATCAAAGTTTGAAATTGAGATGTACAATACATTTACATAACTTTTAGTCGAGTTTTATTGGTAATGATACATTGCAGGAATTTTACAATTTTACTATATCCAAAACATCTCAATAAAAGAAACATGTCGACCACAGTAACTGGAGCCAGTTCGAAAACATGACAGTATAACCACATATACCTTTCCCTCAGTTTCATTACCTGGTAGTTTTTCTGACTGTTATTTCCTTCTTGAAAAAGCAGCCTTGCAGACAATGATATACTGCACTCTCTTACAATACCAATCTGCAAAATATGCGAGTAGCATTAGATTTCATCTGAACACCAGTATTTCTGTATCCCTTTTTAGAGGGAAAAGAGAAGAGAGGGGGTGTTGTGTGTGTGTGTTGGGGGGGGGGGACTGGTATGCCGTCTGGATCACATTAACAAATCTCAACTTTGCTTTCTACAATATCCTTGGTCTCTTGTGCTGTAGGGTTGTGCCACCGACCATTCCTCTGTTCATATACCACTTCCAAGAAATTCCGAGAGTAAATTCCATCTCGCACATTGACCAATGATTGAATCAAGCATAAATCAGAATTTTCAAAAAAGATCGAAGTGGTCAAATCTATGTTCAGAGGAATGTAAATGATACAACCTTAACATTGCAGCGAAAATTAGCGTAGTCTCAGAAAGCACAAATTAGCTGGTATATCATCACTTAATCATTGCATCCAATAAAAGATATGAAGTCTTACTATGTCACAAAACATACCGTTTACAGCTCCAGCATATCCGGCTTCAATAATTAAACAGCATATAGACGTATAACCTGATCGATCTTGGCACGACAAACAGGGCAGCCCCACCTCTTCTCTTTAATCTCATTCAAACAAGACATGCATCCAGCCATGTGGCCGCATGGGATGCAAGCTCCCTCGACCGGAGCATCCAAACATATAACACATGATGAAGAAGTGCAGGTATCTTCCATTTTTCCATGTGCTCTGACAGGTGAAGTATCTACAGTATTGGAAGATAAGTCAACAGAGTTGGAATCAATTGTTGGACAATGAATTGGACCATCATCTAGAACAGCATCCACGACAGGTGGAGCTGATGGAATTGAGGCTGGCATAGGGCTCTCAGGCATTGTACGGACAGCAGATATGCCACTCTCAGTATGTACATACTGAGCTGGATTGCTACTTGAACCAACCCCCTTGATTTCCCATTCACTGCTACTTCCTTTTGGAGCAAGTGCTCCCATTACATTGCCCCCAGATTTAGTCCCACTGGTGGACACATTTGCTCCAGAGATTGGGTGGGTATCTAGAAGAGGTGGCCTCTCTTGCATATAAGATTGAAGAGAGGCATTGATTGCCATTAGATATTCTACATCCTCTGCATTTGGTGGGGCAGTTGTTGGAACAGCAGGAGCTTGGGTATTGAAAGGAAATGCCGTATGCATCACCTAAAATTTTAACAGGCATGATAAGTTCCCTTTGTTTCATCAATAAAAGACTATTGAATAGCATATCTTATGGTCATTTTTGTTATTGTTGTTTGCACTGGCGGTGGTGGACGGTATGCCATGGCATCCCAAACCCACTTGGAGATAGGACAAACTCCTGCAAATGCCACCACGAAGCATGTGCAAATACTAAAAAGTGGCAACTCTCGACAGGATCTGAGAAATCTGAAAGAAAAAAACTACTTTCCACGCGGGAAAAAATTCAAGGTACTTAATTTCTTTGTAGATACATATTAAAATAAAGGAAATCCTTGTAACAGAGATCACGGTCATTGGAGCCATTGGTAATGTAGGAAAACAACCCATGCACTTGTCAGAACTGCTAATATGCTGTCCAGCGCAAAATCAGCACCCAGTCAAGTTGGATGTATGTTCTCCTGATATTTGGATTATATAAATACCGCAATTCAGGTGAAACAAAGTTTTTCTTCCTTTTTCTTTTTCCAGGAATCATTTATGCTACCACTAATGAGAAAAACTGCAATAGTAATATGTGCACCACATAATCATGTACAGTACAAGTATATGCTTTATGCACAACAAACAGAAAAGAGAAGTAGCATCAGTAATTAGATGTTGTACCTGAGGAATTCCTTTGCATGCATCGCAAAATCGTTGCAGTTGTTGTTTGTCGCTTTCACTAGCAGCTGCAAGTTTAATGCGTGTATCTGTAATTGAAGCAAACAAAGTTCAGATGTATTCATCTCATAAAACACCCATTCTGAATTTTGTAGACGAATTTATTTCTCAAAAGTCATGCAGAAAATCATTATTTCCCAGCTCACATAGATGAGCTAAGCTTGTATGACCGTTTTAACTTATGATTATGTCCATCAGGAAAGAGAGCTGAAAAGTAGGCACATCTCCCAGTTTCAACGTGTTACATTGTGGGCTTTGATGAGTTCTTCAGGTAAAAAATAATTTCGTTGTATATTAGTCTCACGGAACAAGGATCATCTGCAGGCATGGTTTAAGATAATCTCTAAGGGTGATTCGGTAAAGTCTCAAATGCCAACAACTCAGCTTGAAGTGGAGCACTCTTAAAGGATACCATATACATGCCATGAGTTGAACTATAGCCCATATTATACATACCGTGCATGAATCTTCACCAATAAAAAGGTTCTTGCATCTGTCTACAAGCTCCAAAATCAGATTTGGCATAAATTTTTATCACTATGATTCCATGTAGTGATGTCTCTCTCTCTCTCTCACACAGACACGCACACGTGCACACAGACACACACACGGGTTGAGCTTGGATAGCTCATTAGTTAAGAGCAAATAAAATGTTAGGCCTGATTTTTAGAAACTCGTGATTTTTGTGTAAAATGCACAAAAGATCGTGCCAGCTTACCCAATTTTTAAAAATCGATTCTCTGATATTTCAAGAGAACAACCACATGGTCATTAGACTTGCCGCCATTATGGCCATTGTCTTTTAGATTAGCAGCTTTTTGATCGAAGTCCCTCAAGGCTATTGTGAAACAAGAACTTCAGCTACAAGCATCAGCCTTGGCATGATGAAGAAATTCAGAACTATGAGCTATAATATAAGCAAAGATTGACTGACATGTACTGAGCATACAAGCGACAAGATTGTTTTCTCAATGGGCTCAGTTCTAATGCCTAAACTTGACTCCATTAAGAAATTGATCGAATCAAACTCAAGTAGATCAACTCATTTCACTGCCCTACCCCCCCAACATCACCCCCCTCCTGGACCTTTAAATATATCTGCAGGCAGTTTTTGAACAAAAAAAAAAAAAAGTTTCAGGGTAAAGCTCTCAATGCAATAAAGATGAACAAATTTTAGCCAATCAGCTATTGAATTTGTATTTTACATTTTCTTCAAACCATTTAATTATTTGAATATATTTTAAGATTTGGATGGTCAAAAATATAATGTACTTACGCCTAACTCCTCGAGACTTACACCTTGCCTCTCGGGAGGATAAAATACCTCGCTTCCGCCTCCAGTGTCTTGGGACTATGCATGAAGAGAAAAATCAATTAAGGTATATCTATGTGTATATATATCCATTCCAAGTAACAATAGTTATATCTGCTCCAAATAAGTTGAGAATTTACTGGTGGAATTGTCTGAAATGATCACTGTCGGATCAGGCTGGTTAAATTTTGGTTCCTCCATGTTTGCCTTCCACAGTGGAATAAGCATGCGAAGTTTGGCATCCTGTTGATTCATCAAACGTTCTGTAAGAGCTAAAAAGTATGGCAGTAGGACGCAATGATATTCCAAGCAGCAAGCACAAAATAAGACAATCTAAGTTTGCAAGCACTCACTCGTTATGCTCAGTTATGACAGATGAAAGTGTCATTTTAGATAGTTTGTCCAAGAGAGAGAGAGAGAGCTTTGACATGTGGACAGTAGATCAACTATTGATTGATTAAGGCATCTGTTTCAAAAAAAAGGTGCCAATAGAACAAGAGGGTGACCAAAAACAATGGGTTGAGTTTGTGAAGGGCTATGATTTAAAACAAGGTACTCATGACCTGATAAAAAAGAAATTTTTTTAGTGAAAAATAGGCAGCTGAAAATATCCTTTGATAAATCCAGCGATCACATGGAATTAAGGATCAAAATATCGTTTCGAAGCGGTCGAAACATCCGAAACATTTCGGTTTATAAAGAGACCGAAACGAATCAGTGATGAAATCAAAATTTTAATAATTCGAAGTATTCCATAATGTTTCGAAATATTTTGTTATATTTCAATGCATTTGCACAATTATTTCGAAATGTTTCAAGGTAATTCAAGATAATTTGGTATATTTCGACCAATGTTTTGAAACGGGTTGAAATGTTTTCGAAATATGTCGAAACGGAAACGTTTCCTTGGTGACCAAAACAATGCAACGAAACGAAATTTTGATCCTTGCATGGAATCCAATAGAAACATGAATACAGAGTATCAAATGCTGATCAATCAAAGTGAGATTCAACAACTAAAAAACCAATTCCTTCTTTAAAATAAGAACCAAAAGACCATTCCTAGGACCTTGTTTTCTTCACTAATAGAGAAATGAGGATTCAGAACGAATTAATACCTTATTTGACATAATATACATGGACACCTATAGTAATTATTTGGTTTACTCCTCAATTAATGGAGGTTATAGAGAGGGATTGATGGGAATCGGATTGTCTTTCGATCAGGGATGGACTGGTAAGAGACTTAATTTTTTGCAAAACTTGCCCAAAGTGACTACCCTCGGGTTTGAACACAAGTTCATGGTTGTTAATCTCAACATTTTACACTGCATAGAGCAACATTCGAACCACCTAACTTCCGCAAGATATTAAAGAAGTTGTAAAAAATCATCAAGACTTATTTGTTTACTGTGACAGATGCTAAAATTTCATCTGAAATTGTTAAAGAATCAACATAACATTACTTTTGTCCATTCTATGCTTCTAAAAATTGAGAAATTTCTTACATTCAATCCAGTTATATTTCCAAATGACATACCTCATCATTCCAATGATCTTAGCCTCCAGCTAGCATGTGATACTACTCAGTACACTACAGATTACTGGAAGGTACATAACATTTACATCAAGCTGACAATCAATCTAGACACGACAACAAATCGTGATACTGATGACAACCAATCATGTGCTGTTGCGGAAACCTTGTAAGGAGAAGCATAAAAGCATCAAGGAGTCAGTCTTCCATTTCTTTTTCTTCTACTTTTCTGCTACTTTTACTTCTGCTTCTTTTTCTTCTCTCTTATGTTAATACTCACGAATGACTTAAATCACTCCTAATTTCATTTCCAGTGTCCGAACTCCCCTTTACCCATCCTCCACCTTTGGCTCTCAACTTGACATAAAAATCGTCAAAAGAATTGCATCCAAAAATTCTAACATTGTTCTTCTGAGTTCCCCAATGCCTTCTAGCTACTACTTCCAAAACCAAGCTAATTCTAACATATTGCGTCCATAAGTCTACAAATCCCTCCTTCAATTGTAAATACCGACCTTATAAGCTTTCCGTGATTAAAAGCCACCAAAAAATTAGGGCTGCAACTTGGTGGCCCAAATTGAGCCCAAACCAGGCTTTCAATGGACCTAGGCGGCTTTTTTCCAAAATTCAGGGTGGGCTTGGGTTGAAAAACTCAAGGAGCAGAACCCATACTCTCTCTCTCTCTCTCTCTCACACACACACACACACACACAGAGAGACAGATTTGGGATTGTTGCGCTTTTCCCCTGTATATACATTATTTTGTCGAAACATCTTTGAATTGAAAAATAGCTAGACTTTTAACTATATCCAGTTGCGAATGAATATTTCAAACTCCATTGTATGTTTATCCCAAGGATTTTTATGGGGAATCTTGCCTTAACAAACATAAGAACGAGCTGAGCACATGAACAGTGGTTTGGATTGAGCTTGGGCTAGGTTATCTCAGTCCAGTCATTAGCTTACATTGGGCTCAAGCAGACCCTGCCAATTCTTGCCTTGGACCTAGGTTGCTGACTACAAGCTTGAACTAACCTGCTTGAGTGGCAGCCTAGTCAGAATTTTCCAAGTTTCCTGAAGTTGTCTTCAACCTGCCTGAGAGGCAGCCTAGGCAGAATTTTTCGAAGTTTCCTCAAGTTGTCCTAAACCTGCCTGAGAGGCAACCTAGGCAGAATTTCTCGAAGTTCCCTAAAGTTGTCCTACATTAAAAATGTTAAGCAAATGAACACCTGATGAGATACATTTAACATAATCATGGAGGTTGGAAACAAGAGGCACCGTGATGGACATGAAGTGAGGAATCTTTCACCAGAATTCCTAGAAAAAGCCCAACAGTTGCTACTGAGTAACTTTCTTACATAGTAGATCTGAACTCTAACTGGAGCTAATTCTCAAGTAACACTACAACAGAGTCTAAAGCCAAGTAGTGACTGTAGACAGAGATTGAGGAAAGAAATTTAAATATAAAAGCAAATTCACGAAATTAGCTAACTTTTTGGTTGCGATAAATTAGACAGCAAAATACCTGTGAATTATTATATATAGCAAGCTCCAATTTGAATGGCTTAGTGGGATTACGGGAACCACATGGTAAAACAACCACCCAACTGTAAACAATAACATGTATATTAGCATAGAAGTCAATTGTATAAACACACTTCAAAAAGGAACAAATGAACATAATACCCACACTTTTCTTGAAAGAAACTGAGGAGCAAGTAATTCGAGAAAGCTTGGCCCGTAAAGCTCCCGCAACCAACCAGAGAACAAGCAGAGATGGCTCTAAGCAGCATCAAAAACATAATAAGCGCATATTGTTATGCAACCATAAAATGAAAAATATAAATACTTTTCCATCTTACACACTTGATTGTATAATAAAATGAAGTAAAGCCTTTGTAAGGTACCTCAATTGCACGGACAATATTGCCATATCCTTTAACTCTAGCAACATCAAGTGGAGTTTGACCGTCATCATTCGTCACTAATGCATTTGCTGAAAAATTCATGAAAAAAAAATAAAATCAAGTAAACTACTGTTAAAAGTGGGAAAGGACCATTTTTTGTTGCTGCTAAAAGATTAATGACGCGATATTTTCCTAATATGATTACTGTACACGCACCTCCATTTGCAAGAAGTAATTTCACAGTCTGTTCAAGGCCCCTTTTTGCTGCATGATGTAAAGGAGTCCCACCGAAGCGGCCTAAAAAATTTCAGAGAAATTTGAAGTGGGAGAAAACACAAGTAAGATGCACAAATTAAAAACTAAAATAGGAACCAGATAGAAAGATTAAATGTCATAGAGCTGTATGTAATAATCAAGCATGAGAAAAAAATGGATTGATCAGTATTTTTCATGTTTTCGAATATATACCAATCAGGGTGCCAAACTCCAACTGCATTCAAAGATAATGTCAACAGGTCACCTTCATCTACAAGTCTGACTACTATTCTATTACTCGCACTATGAGGTAGCGAGAGACTATAGTTGACATGGAGAGAGAGAGAGAGAGAGAGAGATTTTTTCCTGACAAAAAAAAACTTGAAAATGCAACAATCTTTCTACTGCCTTTTAAGATCAAATTGGTCCACTTCTCAGGAATTTTGAAAATCAACATAGAATCTCTCTTTTCGGAAGCATACCGTTCGTTCCATCATGCCATTATAAAGGCCCTTACCATTCCATCCTGCTCTGCATTCAACACTCCCAAATCTGGAAATGCAAACTAAAACTTCAATGGTAAAGGAAGTATGCCAAACGGAAAGGAATAACCAATCGATGAAAGAACATGAAACCAATATGTTTCAATAGAGGTACGAGAAATGGTTGGGGGCAATGAAATAGGTGAAGTGGTTGGATTTTGCGAGCTGTTCCAACCACTGCTTGATGTGATTCCAAGAGCCGAATGAGAATGAATACCACACAGAAGAGTCAAGACCAAGCTCCCTAATGGAATGTTTAACCGATCCATTTTGGATTTGATCGAATTGGTACGGAAGTTGTAACATGGGAAAACATTAAGAGGTCCAGCTTGAGCTGGGTCTTGAGGATTCTTTTGAAATCAAGCGCAAAAAGGATTCCGATTTCGAAATGACAATTGCAACAGCATTTTTGTAAAAGAAAGAATTTTCACCTCTTCTGCCTTTCTAGGCTTCACAATAGCTCCCCCTAATGGTCGACCCTTTGGGCGTGCATGAAAAGTTGGTTGAATTATTGCCATTGGTACTTTAAGCATGCGCTAAGCGATTAGGTTACCATCGAAGAGTTCTTTGAGCCTTATCTATTAAATTAAACCTAGCTTACACCCTATGACACAGAGTTACATTAAGAATCATCACTTTCCACTAGGCTGACTTCTCTAGACCCACAATCCCAAATTTAATGTCGCTATTTTTTCCAAGAATACCATCAATTATCACCTTGAAAAATCAATCAATGGGAAAATAAATAAAGAAGTTAAAACCCACTCAAAATATTCTTAAGAAGAGTCACTCTACCCATATACATACCCCGACAGTAAGCATTAACATTGGCACCCAATTCTATCAAAGTCTTGGCAACATTATTAAGCTCCGGAGTCATGCAAGCCGCAATCAGTGGAGTCTTCCCTTCTCTATCGGTCCACTGCACCAAAAATCACCACGCAACAATACTTATTTAATTTTCCACCACAATAATTCATTCATAACCCACCAAAAATCTCCTAGACAACACAATCCAACCTGGAAAATTGCCACACACACACATATTATACATACATATATATATATGTTAGAGAGAGAGAGATTGAAGATTGGAATTTTTGGGTACCTCGAGGTCAGCACCTTGGGAGCGAAGAGCCTTGATGCCTTCTATGTCACCGTGGTTGACTCGCTGATACAGCGACTCCTCTTTCGATTGTTGTAGCCCCATTGAAACCTAGCCGAGGGTTCCTCAAGTATGACCCTAAGATCGAAGGAAGGAGAAGTAATCAATATATAGGAGAAAATTTTCCCGGAAAATGAAAATTTTCTAAAGAAAGAATAGAGAGAGTTTTCTTTGTATACAGGGTAATCTAGATGATCTAACTTTTGAAGCTTTCAATGCATAACGGTCAACTGGATCGAAGTGGACGCGTAGGCTCAGAAATCAGGTGCTTTGCAGACCACGGAAAATAGGAGGAGACTACGGTACAGCTAAAGGAATTTTCGGTACCATACCGAAAATTCATTTTTACAACATTAATGGTATAATTTACAATATTAATGGTATAATTTACTACATTTATGGATTATTTACAATTTCAATGGTATTGAAATGACACCGGACAAGACATTGAAATGACAAGACAAGACATAAAGTACAGCCGTCATTATTGACTTGAGGGCAAAATTACAACATTAGTGGTAATATTTACCACTTTAATGGATCATTTACCACTTTTATGGTAGTTTTTACCACTATTGGGGATAAGCATTTACTAAAGTAATGGTAGTTTTTACAACATTTAATGGTCCATGATCGATCATGGACTATGTTTGATCGATCAATATGTAAGGTGAATTGTAAGGAATGGATCATTTACCACTTTAATGGATCATTTACCACTTTTATGGTAATTTTTACCACTATTGGGGATAAGCATTTACTAAAGTAATGGTAGTTTTTACAAGATTTAATGGTCCATGATCGATCATGGACCATGTTTGATCGATCAATATGTAAGGTGAGTTGTAAGGAATAGATCATTTACCACTTTAATGGATCATTTACCACTTTTATGGTAGTTTTTACCACTATTGGGGATAACCATTTACTCAAGCAATGGTAGTTTTTACAACATTTAATGGTCCCATGATCGATCATAGACCATGTTTGATCGATCAATATGTAAGGTGAGTTGTAAGGAATGGATCATTTACTACTTTAATGGATCATTTACCACTTTTATGGTAGTTTTTACCACTATTGGGGAGAAGCATTTACTAAAGTAATGGTAGTTTTTACAACATTTAATGGTCTAATGATCGATCATGGACCATGTTTGATCGATCAATATGTAAGGTGAGTTGTAAGGAATGGATAATCCAATAATATATACAAATTTAATGGATCATTTACCACTTTTATGGTACAAAACTCGAATTTGGAGATATTTGATCGATCATGGGGAGATTTGATCGATCAAATTGTTGCAGATATGGAATACTGGGGACATCAGCAACAATTTGATCGATCAAATATGATTTTGATCAATCAAATTCAACAACAACTAACTGATTTATCCAATTTAAAATTCATAAAATTAAAATTAAATTAAAATTTATAAAATTAAAATTAAATTAAAATTCATAAAATTAACACTAAATTAAAATTCATAAAATTAAAATTAAATTAAAATTCATAAAATTGAACTAGTTGAATTGACATGTAATATCATCAAATTAACAAGTAATTAACATTTAATTTATCAAATTAACACTCAATTTCACATAATTAACATTCAATTTTTTATAATAAGCATTTAATTCACGAAATTAACATTCAAATTCAACTACTGAACATTAAATTAACCAAATAAACTTTCAATTTCATTCAATTAACACCCAATTAATCAAATTAACATTCAAATTATCAAATTAACATTCCGATTTATCTAATTGACATTCAATTTTATCAAATTAACATGTAATTAACATTTAATTTATCAAATTAACAATCAATTTCATCTAATTAACATTCAATTTTTTCTAATAAGCATTTAATTCACGAAATTAACATTCAAATTCAACTACTTAACATTAAATTAACCAAATCAACTTTCAATTTCATTCAATTAACACCCAATTCATCAAATTAACACTCAATTTCATCTAATTAACATTCAATTTTTTCTAATAAGCTTTTAATTCACGAAATTACCATTCAAATTCAACTAGTTAACATTAAATTAACCAAATCAACTTTCAATTTCATTCAATTCCCACCCAATTCATCAAATTAACATTCAAATTATCAAATTAACATTCCGATTTATCTAATTGACATTCAATTTTCTCAAATTAACATTTAATTTATCAAATTAACATTCAATTTCTTCTAATTGACATTCAATTTTTTCTAATAAGCATTTAATTCACGAAATTAACATTCAAATTCAACTACTTAACATTAAATTAACCAATTCAACTTTCAATTTCATTCAATTAACACTCAATTTATCAAATTAACAATCAATTTCATCTAATTAACATTCAATTTTTTATAATAAGCATTTAATTCACGAAATTAACATTCAAATTCAACTAGTTAACATTAAATTAACCAAATCAACTTTCAATTTAATTCAATTAACACCCAATTCATCAAATTAACACTCAATTTCATCTAATTAACATTCAATTTCATTCAATTCGCACCCAATTCATCAAATTAACATTCAAATTATCAAATTAACATTCCGATTTATCTAATTGACATTCAATTTTCTCAAATTAACATGTAATTAACATTTAATTTATCAAATTAACATTCAATTTCATCTAATTAACATTCAATTTTTTCTAATAAGTATTTAATTCACGAAATTAACATTCAAATTCAACTACTTAACATTAAATTAACCAAATCAACTTTCACTTTCATTCAATTAACACCCAATTAATCAAATTAACATTCAAATTATCAAATTAACATTCCGATTTATCTAATTGACATTCAATTTTATCAAATTAACATGTAATTAACATTTAATTTATCAAATTAACAATCAATTTCATCTAATTAACATTTAATTTTTTCTAATAAGCATTTAATTCACGAAATTAACATTCAAATTCAACTACTTAACATTAAATTAACCAAATCAACTTTCAATTTCATTCAATTAACACCCAATTCATCAAATTAACATTCAAATTATCAAATTAACATTCCGATTTATCTAATTGACATTCAATTTTCTCAAATTAACATGTAATTAACATTTAATTTAGAAAAAATTGAATGTTAATTAGATGAAATTGAGTGTTAATTTGATAAATTAAATGTTAATTACATGTTAATTTGATAAAATTGAATGTCAATTAGATAAATCGGAATGTTAATTTGATAATTTGAATGTTAATTTGATGAATTGGGTGGGAATTGAATGAAATTGAAAGTTGATTTGGTTAATTTAATGTTAACTAGTTGAATTTGAATGGTAATTTCGTGAATTAAAAGCTTATTAGAAAAAATTGAATGTTAATTAGATGAAATTGAGTGTTAATTTGATGAATTGGGTGTTAATTGAATGAAATTGAAAGTTGATTTGGTTAATTTAATGTTAAGTAGTTGAATTTGAATGTTAATTTCGTGAATTAAATGCTTATTAGAAAAAATTGAATGTTAATTAGAAGAAATTGAATGTTAATTTGATAAATTAAATGTTAATTACATGTTAATTTGAGAAAATTGGATGTCAATTAGATAAATCGGAATGTTAATTTGATAATTTGAATGTTAATTTGATGAATTGGGTAGGAATTGAATGAAATTGAAAGTTGATTTGGTTAATTTAATGTTAAATAGTTGAATTTGAATGATAATTTCGTGAATTAAAAGCTTATTAGAAAAAATTGAATGTTAATTAGATGAAATTGAGTGTTAATTTGATGAATTGGGTGTTAATTGAATGAAATTGAAAGTTGATTTGGTTAATTTAATGTTAAGTAGTTGAATTTGAATGTTAATTTCGTGAATTAAATGCTTATTAGAAAAAATTGAATGTTAATTAGAAGAAATTGAATGTTAATTTGATAAATTAAATGTTAATTACATGTTAATTTGAGAAAATTAAATGTCAATTAGATAAATCGGAATGTTAATTTGATAATTTGAATGTTAATTTGATGAATTGGGTGGGAATTGAATGAAATTGAAAGTTGATTTGGTTAATTTAATGTTAACTAGTTGAATTTGAATGGTAATTTCGTGAATTAAAAGCTTATTAGAAAAAATTGAATGTTAATTAGATGAAATTGAGTGTTAATTTGATGAATTGAGTGTTAATTGAATGAAATTGAAAGTTGATTTGGTTAATTTAATGTTAAGTAGTTGAATTTGAATGTTAATTTCGTAAATTAAATGCTTATTAGAAAAAATTGAATGTTAATTAGAAGAAATTGAATGTTAATTTGATAAATTAAATGTTAATTACATGTTAATTTGAGAAAATTGAATATCAATTAGATAAATCGGAATGTTAATTTGATAATTTGAATGTTAATTTGATGAATTGGGTGGGAATTGAATGAAATTGAAAGTTGATTTGGTTAATTTAATGTTAACTAGTTGAATTTGAATTGTAATTTCGTGAATTAAAAGCTTATTAGAAAAAATTGAATGTTAATTAGATGAAATTGAGTGTTAATTTGATGAATTGGGTGTTAATTGAATGAAATTGAAAGTTGATTTTGTTAATTTAATGTTAAGTAGTTGAATTTGAATGTTAATTTCGTGAATTAAATGCTTATTAGAAAAAATTGAATGTTAATTAGATGAAATTGATTGTTAATTTGATAAATTAAATGTTAATTACATGTTAATTTGATAAAATTGAATGTCAATTAGATAAATCGGAATGTTAATTTGATAATTTGAATGTTAATTTGATTAATTGAGTGTTAATTGAATGAAATTGAAAGTTTATTTGGTTAATTTAATGTTCAGTAGTTGAATTTGAATGTTAATTTCGTGAATTAAATGTTTATTATAAAAAATTGAATGTTAATTATGTGAAATTGAGTGTTAATTTGATAAATTAAATGTTAATTACTTGTTAATTTGATGATATTACATGTCAATTCAACTAGTTCAATTTTATGAATTTTAATTTAATTTTAATTTTATGAATTTTAATTTAGTGTTAATTTTATGAGTTTTAATTTAATTTTAATTTGATGAATTTTAATTTAATTTTAATTTTATGAATTTTAATTTAATTATAATTTTATGAATTTTAATTTTAGGAATTTTAATTTCGTGAATTTAATTTTATGAATTTTAATATAATTTTAATTTTATGAATTTTAAATTGGATAAATCAGTTAGTTGTTGTTGAATTTGATTGATCAAAACCATATTTGATCGATCAAATTGTTGCTGATGTCCCCAGTATTCCATATCTGCAACAATTTGATCGATCAAATCTCCCCATGATCGATCAAATCTCCCCAAAGAGTTGTAAATATTAGTGGTAAAGAATCATTTGAAGTTGTAAATATTTACAACTTCAATGGATCAATGATATGTTTACAACTTGAATGAATCAATTTACAACTTTAATGGATGATTTACAACTTCAATGGATCAATGATATGTTTACAACTTGAATGGATCAATTTACAACTTTAATGGATGATTTACAACTTCAATGGATCAAAGATATGTTTACAACTTGAATGGATCAATTTACAATTTTAATGGATGATTTACAACTTCAATGGATCAATGATATGTTTACAACTTGAATGGATCAATTTATAAAATAAAATTAAATTAAAATTCATAAAATTGAAATTCGTAAAATTAACATAAAATTAACATTAAATTAAAATTAAATTAAAATTCATCAAATTAAAATTAAATTAAAATTCATAAAATTAAAATTGAATTAAAATTCATCAAATTAATATTAAATTAAAATTATTAAAATTAACATTAAATTAAATTAAAAATAAATTAAAATTCATAAAATTAAAAATAAATTAAAATTAAATTAAAATTCATAAAATTAAAATTCATAAAATTAAAATTAAATTAAAATTCATCAAATTAACATTAAATTAAAATTCATAAAATTAACATTAAATGAAAATTCATAAAATTACAATTAAAATAAAATACATAAAATTAAAATTAAATTAAAATTCATAAAATTAAAATTAAAATTAAATTAAAATTCATAAAATTAAAATTCAACAAATTAAAATTAAATTAAAATTCATAAAATTAACATTAAATTAAAATTCATATTAAATTAATCATTCGAAATGTTAATTTGATAATTTGAATGTTAATTTGATTAATTGGGTGGGAATTGAATGAAATTGAAAGTTGATTTGGTTAATTTAATGTTAACTAGTTGAATTTGAATGGTAATTTCGTGAATTAAAAGCTTATTAGAAAAAATTGAATGTTAATTAGATGAAATTGATTGTTAATTTGAAAATTAAATGTTAATTACATGTTAATTTGAGAAAATTGAATGTCAATTAGATAAATCGGAATGTTAATTTGATAATTTGAATGTTAATTTGATGAATTGGGTGTTAATTGAATGAAATTGAAAGTTGATTTGGTTAATTTAATGTTAAGTAGTTGAATTTGAATGTTAATTTCGTGAATTAAATGCTTATTAGAAAAAATTGAATGTTAATTAAATGAAATTGAGTGTTAATTTGGTGTTAATTTTATGAATTGAATTCTAATTTGATGAGTTGAATGTTAATTTGGTGTTGATTTGATGAAATTACATGTTAATTGGATTAATTAGTCAGTTTTAATTGAATTTGATCGATCACAAAGATATATTGATCGATCAAATCGTTGGTAAGTAAATTTGATCGATCAAACATATATTTGATCGATCATGTTATTTCTATTGTGAATCAGAATGAAAAGTACTGAGAAGATTTGATCGATCAAATAATGTTTTGATCGATCAAATATCCCCAAATTCGAGTTTTGTACCATAAAAATGGTAAATGATCCATTAAATTTGTATATATTATTGGATTATCCATTCCTTACAACTCACCTAACATATTGATCGATCAAACATGGTGCATGATCGATCGTGGGACCATTAAATGTTGTAAAAACTACTATTGCTTTAGTAAATGCTTCTCCCCAATAGTGGTAAAAACTAACATAAAAGTGGTAAATGATCCATTAAAGTGGTAAATGATCCATTCCTTACAACTCACCTTACATATTGATCGATCAAACATGGTCCATGATCGATCATGGGACCATTAAATGTTGTAAAAACTACCATTGCTTTAGTAAATGGTTATCCCAAATAGTGGTAAAAACTACCATAAAAGTGGTAAATGATCCATTAAAGTGGTAAATGATCTATTCCTTACAACTCACCTTACCTATTGATCGATCAAACATGGTCCATGATCGATCATGGGACCATTAAATGTTGTAAAAACTACCATTACTTTAGTAAATGCTTCTCCCCAATAGTGGTAAAAACTACCATAAAAGTGGTAAATGATCCATTAAAGTGGTAAATGATCCATTCCTTACAACTCACCTTACATATTGATCGATCAAACATGGTCCATGATCGATCATGGGACCATTAAATGTTGTAAAAACTACCATTGCTTTAGTAAATGATTATACCCAATAGTGGTAAAAACTACCATAAAAGTGGTAAATGATCCATTAAAGTGGTAAATGATCTATTCCTTACAACTCACCTTACCTATTGATCGATCAAACATGGTCCATGATCGATCATGGACCATTAAATGTTGTAAAAACTACCATTACTTTAGTAAATGCTTATCCCCAATAGTGGTAAAAACTACAATAAAAGTGGTAAATGATCCATTAAAGTGGTAAATGATCCATTCCTTACAACTCACCTTACATATTGATCGATCAAACATGGTCCATGATCGATCATGGACCATTAAATGTTGTAAAAACTACCATTACTTTAGTAAATGATTCTCCCAAATAGTGGTAAAAACTACCATAAAAGTGGTAAATGATCCATTAAAGTGGTAAATATTTACAACTTCAATGGATCAATGATATGTTTACAACTTGAATGGATCAATTTACAACTTTAATGGATGATTTACAACTTCAATGGATCAATGATATGTTTACAACTTGAATTGATCAATTTACAACTTTAATGGATGATTTACAACTGCAATGGATCAATGATATGTTTACAACTTGAATGGATCAATTTATAAAATTAAATTAAATTAAAATTCATAAAATTGAAATTCATAAAATTAACATAAAATTAAAATTCATAAAATTAACATTAAATTAAAATTCATAAAATTAAAATTAAATTAAAAATCATCAAATTAAAATTAAATTAAAATTCATAAAATTAAAATTAAATTAAAATTCATCGAATTAAAATTAAATTAAAATTCATAAAATTAACATTAAATTAAATTAAAAATAAATTAAAATTCATAAAATTAACATTAAATTAAAATTCATAAAATTAACATTAAATTAAAATTCATTAAATTAAAATTAAATTAAAATTCATAAAATTAACATTAAATTAAAATTCATTCAATTAAAATTAAATTAAAATTCATAAAATTAAAATTAAATGAAAATTCATCAAATTAAAATTAAATTAAAATTCATAAAATTAAAATTAAATTAAATTAAAAATAAATTAAAATTCATAAAATTAACATTAAATTAAAATTCATAAAATTAACATTAAATTAAAATTCTTAAAATTAAAATTAAAATAAAATACATAAAATTAAAATTAAATTAAAATTCATAAAATTAACATTAAATTAAAATTCATAAAATTAAAATTAAATTAAAATTCATCAAATTAAAATTAAATTAAAATTCATCAAATTAACATTAAATTAAATTTAAAATAAATTAAAATTCATAAAATTAACATTAAATTAAAATTCATAAAATTAACATTAAATTAAAATTCATATTAAATTGATCATTCAGAATGTTAATTTGATAATTTGAATGTTAATTTGATTAATTGGGTGGGAATTGAATGAAATTGAAAGTTGATTTGGTTAATTTAATGTTAACTAGTTGAATTTGAATGGTAATTTCGTGAATTAAAAGCTTATTAGAAAAAATGGAATGTTAATTAGATGAAATTGAGTGTTAATTTGATAAATTAAATGTTAATTACATGTTAATTTGAGAAAATTGAATGTCAATTAGATAAATCGGAATGTTAATTTGATAATTTGAATGTTAATTTGATGAATTAGGTGTTAATTGAATGAAATTGAAAATTGATTTGGTTAATTTAATGTTAAGTAGTTGAATTTGAATGTTAATTTCGTGAATTAAATGTTTATTAGAAAAAATTGAATGTTAATTAAATGAAATTGAGTGTTAATTTTAAGAATTGAATTCTAATTTGATGAGTTGAATGTTAATTTTTTGTTAATTTGGTGTTGATTTGATGAAATTACATGTTAATTGGATTAATTAGTCAGTTTTAATTGAATTTGATCGATCACAAAGATATATTGATCGATCAAATCGTTGGTAAGTAAATTTGATCGATCAAACATATATTTGATCGATCATGTTATTTCTATTGTGAATCAGAATGAAAAGTACTGAGAAGATTTGATCGATCAAATAAGGTTTTGATCGATCAAATATCCCCAAATTCGAGTTTTGTACCATAAAAGTGGTAAATGATCCATTAAATTTGTATATATTATTGGATTATCCATTCCTTACAACTCACCTTACATATTGATCGATCAAACATGGTCCATGATCGATCATGGGACCATTAAATGTTGTAAAAACTACCATTGCTTTAGTAAATGCTTCTCCCCAATAGTGGTAAAAACTACCATAAAAGTGGTAAATGATCCATTAAAGTGGTAAATGATCCATTCCTTACAACTCATTTTACATATTGATCGATCAAACATGGTCCATGATCGATCATGGGACCATTAAATGTTGTAAAAACTACCATTGCTTTAGTAAATGGTTATCCCCAATAGTGGTAAAAACTACCATAAAAGTGGTAAATGATCCATTAAAGTGGTAAATGATCTATTCCTTACAACTCACTTTACATATTGATCGATCAAACATGGTCCATGATCGATCATGGACCATTAAATGTTGTAAAAACTACCATTACTTTAATAAATGCTTATCCCCAATAGTGGTAAAACTACCATAAAAGTGGTAAATGATCTATTAAAGTGGTAAATATTACCACTAATGTTGTAATTTTGCCCTCAAGTCAATAATTACGGCTGTACTTTATGTCTTGTCTTGTCATTTCAATGTCTTGTCCGGTGTCATTTCAATACCATTGAAGTTGTAAATAATTCATAAATGTAGTAAATTATACCATTGATGTTGTAAATTGTATACCACTAATGTTGTAAAAAGGAATTTTCGGTATGGTACCGAAAATTCCCTTGTATGTATTGTAGCCTGGTCCCGGAAAATAAGGAAGGAAAGATGATAAAGAACGCCGGTCAATTATATTGGGTGGATTCGTATGTAACGAGTTGTATCGTATATAAACGAGTCCTATAATGTATTATTTTTTTAATTGATTTCACTCATACACAATTCGTCTATTAATTATGTCATATCAGGTCCACTTATTTACGATACAAGTAACTTACAGCATCTCCAACTTTGACTCAAATGTAGACTTAAATTTAAATTTGAGTCAAAATGACCTAAAAAACTTCTCCAACCTTGGACTCAAACATATACCAAATCAAGACAAAACTTATTCTGGACCCAAATTGAAGCAGACTCAAATTCTATACCAAATTTCTAACGGTAACTTTTTAACCTATCAAAAACTAAAAGACTTCTTTGACTACTTGTTATTTGCCTCTTATTTACTACACTGCTTCCATCGCCGACCACCACCGAAGCTTTCACAAATCATTTGAAGGCCTGTAGGTAAAGTTTTTGTTTTTCATCTTCCATCTTCCATCTTCTTAATTTCTTGTATTTTTCAAAACTCTAATCTCACACATCTTTCATACTATATAAACCCTAAGCCTACCCATAAAATTTTTCTTTGATTTTTTCGAGTTAAACACTATCGGTAGTATAATTTCAGACCACCAATTCTTTCTAAAATTGTAAGTTTTCCGTACCTACAAATTTAAAAAATTTGTCATTTTATTTCTTCAATCTTCCATTTTTGTTAAAAACGTATATTTTTGTGTTCTTCAGACCATGCCCATGTTAACTATTTTTTTTTTCTTTACCTGGATTTATAAAAATGATAAGGGATTAGAATAATCTTAGAATTCTGGGGTGATTTCTTTATTTTCATGTAGTGTTTTATACATATTCATTTTTTTTTTTTTTGAATTATCCATTTGTGGAGAGATGCAAGTTTTCATTTATTTTATCAAATATTATGATTTGAATGTCACAAAAAAAATGAGTTTTGAGATAATAAGAGAATTTTTTAAAATATTTGAGTAGATATTTGAGTTTGCCCATTGGAGTACTCTATACCAAATCAAGCTTTTTACTCAAATTTAAACTTAAATTTGAGTCTAAATTTGAGTCATGGTTGGAGATGCTCTTAAAGAAGACCAAAATTTTCTAATTTCGTGTTATGATTCGTGTCATATTTTGACACCCTTCATATAAATACTCGAAAAAATAGTAAATAATTAGAGTTATCTATCTATTTGGCTTTTGAACTATATTTTTTTTGTCAATTAAGTCTCTAAATTATGATTTGTGTCAATTTAGCCCTTAAACTATATCATTTGCGTCAATGCGACCCTTTCGTATAAATTCCCTGTTAACTTTGACGGAATTTCTCACGTGCCCATCACGTAAGTCAGAGATTAGAGTGTAGTTTAGGGGACATATGTTGTGCACGTATAGAATTCCGTCAAACTTAACAATGAATTTTGACGGAATGGTCATGTTGACACAAATGTTATAATTTATGGGTCAAATTGACATAAAATATAACAAGTTACTAAGTATACTTCAAGGGTCAAATAGATAATTAAAGTCACATTTAATAATATTATATTATTTTTTTTTGTTTTTTTAGTACCTTAGTCAATCTCCCGAGAAATAACGTGCTCTGAACAAATTAGATTTCAGGTGTTTTTTCTGACCCAGTGGGGTAGACTTTTTTCGTATGTGAGAATAGTTAGGCGGTGTTAAAGAGAAAGTTATAAGTGATTGTTTAAAAACAAATGAATGATACCATAAATATGTCGTGAAATAAACGTCAAAACTCATCAATTTTGTTTATAATACCAATAGATTACAATGAATTTCATCCACTTTGGCATATTTTCTTTTATGATGCAGAGAAATATGGACACATAACAATGCAAAATGTGTTCACTAGAAGTACAGTTTGTGATCATCATAGAATATTAGAAGAATTATTGGGTTTCAAGGTATGAGCTTCCCAACCACCACCACCCACCACCCATCTGCTCAACCCCCACATTTATTGAAGGAGGAACAACAATGTATTGCAGGTATTACAAACAATGAAAATGTTCTGATACATAGTTACGGTCAACTTAGAAATGAAAACGTTTCGAAAATATTTCAGATAAGTCTTAAAACACAAAAATAGATTCAAAGAAAGAAAAATAAAATCTGTTTTAGAAATGTTGGCCAATACGTATGACAACATCCCGAAAACGCTTCGAAATATTTTGAAGTGCCTCAAAACATAGGAATTCACTTGTTGATTTCTTCTGGTTTTCAGCCAAATTGAAACGTTCTGGACATTTTCGATGGAAATTAAATAAAATTTAGATCCATGTGTGCATGTACTTACTTTTTTTGACAAAAATAAAAATAAAAATGGAAGATTCAGAAATATGCAGTTTTAAAAGTTGTATTTACATTCATACATGAATTATATCTAAAGCAGCAGATCTGACTTATCTCTCCTGCACTTTCTTACATTAAAAAAAAATTCATGATGGGAAGTTCATAATCTGCTGTACAAGTACAATGGTAACTACCAGATACTGAGAATACAACAGTACAGGAAATCAAAGAACCAACTGATTAAAAATCTATGGGTTACTTTTTCTGCTTCTGGTCATGTAATCTTGATATTGGTACTTCTCTTTCTACTTCGAAACTGAGAAAGAATTCTTTTGCTTTATCCATCGCAGAGCTGATCGTTCGTCCTACGTACAAAAATTCATGCATTTGATTGCAAGACCTAAACTAACAAACTATTCTACGAGGAGGGTGCTGCCTCGGTATTTTCCTCAGCAGGTGGCGGAGCCCCAGATGGTCCGGTTGGGGTGCTGGTTAACTTGGTTAGGCTGTACTTTTTAAGCAGCTGATTTTTGTTATCCTTCCACCATTCTTCTGCCTGTTGCTCTGCAAACCTTCGTTTGCTGTAGCAATATTGACACATTTCAGTGAGATACAAAAACATTTGGGAGGACAACAAAGTTATTTTTAAACAAGCTGGTTTCCATCAATTTTTGTAGCTACATCCCGATTCCTGATCACTCACTACATTTAATGGATTTGCTGCTAATGCTGTTATGTATGCTTCATGAAAATTAGCACTTGTCACGCGCATGAATAATGCATTTGACGATTGCATAGTGTTCATGAGAATTAAGGAAGCATGCAAATATGAACATTTACTTGATCTCACTGCAAATAGGTATAGGATTTGTGAGCAATTGTCTTAAAATTTAATTAACTGGTTACTAAGATGGCAACTGATCAACTCCAAGATAAATTCACATCTGAAATATGAAGAAGAACCAAAATTGGCTGATGTGGAAAACGTTAAGAGTTGTTGGTGAAATTATATTTTACGAAAGATCTGAGGTGGGAGTTCTAGGGTTGATAAAATCAAGGTTGAAAGGAAAACTCACCTATCATCTTGTACAAATATCATCCGTATATGCAAACATGTTTTTTATATGACAGTTTGTATTTGTGTGCATGACTTGTGAAAGCTTTAAAAGATTTTCATAAAAGAAGAGCAGAGTACGCCATCTAGCTAAGTACCTGAATCTAACTCGCTTGAAGATCTTGGTATTATCTCCAAGTTGAATGAAAGTTACATAAACACCTGGTTCAAATTGTTCAATGGCTTCTTTTTTCCCCTCAGTATTTGCTACTTTAGGTGATCTTGAATCACTTTCAGAGTGTTGAGGGGTAGCTTCAACAGATTGCCCATTGCTGTTCTGTGGCGTACCTTCACCATCCTTTGATAAGTCTTGGAATCTAGCAGCATGTACATGGTCCTCCATCCTGTTAGCTAACATAACGACTGATGAAGTGTTTTGAGGCAGATTTTGTTGGTCAGATACCAACTCTGATGGCAAAGAAGAATGGTCTTCAGATGCTTCAGTTAAATTGGTATTCAGAAACATTTCAACTCGAGCATGCAGAGCTTTAAAGGTTTCACATTCTGGAATCTCAGGAGGCAACTTTTCTGTCATTTCCTTCAGCTGCATAACATTAAAAAAAAAAAAAAAAACCCACAGATAACAGGCTTATAGTGCAATTTCCTTTTTTGCTGGAGTAGAAGAGATCCAGACTTCATCTTATATCATTTTTGTCTAGTCATGATAGGATAATCATGCCATGAAGGATTCGTATATGAAAAGGGACCTGGGTACCATATGTAGGTGTGGACAAATAAAACAGGACTGATGAATCAATGAAAGTTAATATTATATCATTTTAATCTTCTTTAACATTAAAGGACTCAATCATAATGGACATTTTGGGTTCATAATAATGGATATTCATGCATGTTGGCAGTGAAAAGTAAGAAAAACATGCATGCTTAAATGTATAAGTTAAATATAGAGACACAAACAAAACACACACACATACATCATGTATATACTTGCGGCCATATGTATGTATGTATGTAGGGGCCATTGCAGGTGTAGTGGTAAAACTCTGGCTAATGACCTAATGATAAGGACATGGTGCGTATGACAGCAGCTGCCGTGCAATTAATGCTGACGGCTAGACTCATTCCACCTCTCCTAGCACTCACGATGTTGGAGATCAAAATAGGTAATGGCCTCTTAAGTATGTCCATGCATTTGTGCTATTCCATCATATATAACCTAATGGCAACTGCGTTGAGCACTTTTAGAAGGCTGCGTTCAGCTATATTTTCTGGACATTAATGAAATCAACAGAATCTTGGTGGAAATATTATGCTATTCGTTGCCTTGGAATTCATGTGTTTTATTTAGGAATTTGAAGTTGATGTCATAATTTCACAACATTGCGCCCTCATAATTGCCCCTAAATACAACATGCTTAATGCAAGTACACTCTTAAATGTTAGTCATAAACATATGGGAAAGCTGTTGTGGTCATAAATAGATGAAGAGAGGGAACCAGAATACCTGAGCTGTGATGGACTTGACAACTTCTATAGAAACAGAACACTTAGAAGATTTGTCTGCAGCCAAAGAAGCAGCCTCTTGAGAATTGTTTAGTAATTTTTGAATCTCTGCATCTTGGACTTCATTTTTCTGCTTTAAGCTTTTAATCTACATGTATAAAAGAAGGGGAAACAAATAACTCTTAGAAAAAGCCAGCTTCTAACACAACCAAGCTCGTTACTTCAGCAAAAGGGAAAACTTTAGTACTTGGTTTTGCAGTTTGGAAACTTCCTGATTCAAAAGCTCATTTGTCTTCTTCAGACTATCAATGACACCCCTAGAAAATACTGGAGTGGCAGAACGTGGGGGACTCGGCCTCCTTGAGTATGGTGAAGCAGGTCTTGAAGAGGATGAAGGCAGAGGATGAGGCTGAAGCTGCGGCTGAGGATGAGATTGAAGCTGCGGCTGAGACTGGGGGGTTGTTATAACAGGCTTCAGAGCATATTGAAGAGCACTAAGTGAACTAGGAAATGCAATGTCTTTAAGTTGTGAAAGTGACGGTACTTGGGAAGCTCTCACTATAGAATAAGAATCAGATTTGGTCCCAGGCTTTGAAGACTTGACCTCAAGGTATTTTATTGGTTCTGAAGTGGGTGAGAGCAGAATTCTTGAAGTCCTTGTCCCTACCCTGTCTAGCCTAGTACTACTGTCTATGGAACGACGAGGTGAAGTCACTTTCCTATTAAAAGTTGGGGTGTTACAAGCCTCAGCAGCTTTTTTAAGTTTCATAAAGCAAGAGTCACATACACGATGTGGTTTTCCAGGAGTTGGAGCCAATGCTGCTTTTAATGCTTTTCTGGAACTGCAAGCATGGCAATGCACCAGTCCACAGTTATAGCAGTTGTGCCTCTTTCTAGTGAAACCAAATGCTTGTCGACAACCAGAACAAACAGATTGATCAGCTCCAGAGACCCATTTATGAATGCATATACTAGTAGTGTAATTTGAGCCACATGCTATATTTTTCACGTGCCTATCTTTTAGTGCTTCAACCAAAGTTGGAATATTCCGATCTTCTGTGTCCCCGTGTCCCAATCTTCCATTGGAACCTCTGCCCCAAGTGAATACTTCACTTCTTGAGGTCAGGACAGCTACATGACACGCACCACATGCTATTTCTTCAACAAACTCACCCACCAATCTATCTTGTACTAGGCAAGGTAACTTCCCATCATATTGAGGATTGCCCAGTTGACCATATGCTGTTCTGCCCATGGTGAAGACATGGCCAGATGTTGTAAGGGCAATGGTAATGTTGTGGCCGCAAGCTAGCTGATGGAAGTTATAGTCAATAAGTGCAGAGACACATGTTGGAATCAGGTAAGTGTCCTTGTTACCATGGCCCAGTCGATTTTTATCACCATCACCCCATGTGAACAACTTTCTAGATGAAATATTTGCATTAGACTGGTTTGCGACCTCTACAATGGCTGCAGTGTGCCATAGTCCACATGCAATCTTTATAGTCTTCAGTCCACTCAATAATTGTACTTCCTTGGGATATGGAACACTTTCTCGATCACCATGGCCTAAAACACCAAATGTTCCATCACCAAATGTGAATAACTTTCCGCCAGAAGTTGTCAATGCTGAATGCCACGTCCCACATGCCACTGATAGAACTTGAAGTCCTTCTATAAGACCTGAAACCCTTTTTGGTATCCAGTGGCTAACATCACAGCCATGACCAAGAAGTCCAGCATTATGGGTACCATCACCCCAGGTATATAAATCACCAGATGTAGATACAGCACATGTATGATACTCACCGCATGCGACAAAATCCACATTGGAAACTGCCAGAAATTCAACAAGATGAGGGCGACTTAAGTCTTTTTCAGTTCCATGACCGAGTCTGCCTCCAGATTCCTCTCCCCAGGTGAAAACCTCACCTTGCCTGGTAACAAGAGCAACATGTCGGACACCACAAGCAATTTGGTGAACGTCAAGAACAACATTTGACTCCAAGGGCCTAGGAGTAAGCACATCAGTTTTTGTAGCAATTGGAATCCCAGATCCATCAATTGCAACTCCATCAGACCAAACCTCTCCCCAGACATACACGTCACCCAATGATTCTATGTCATCTGGTCCAGAACCTTGACTTGAACAACTAGGAGTGCTTGAGACACTAATTCGGAAACCATCTGAAGTGCTTGTTCTCACTTGCATATTTGCTCGTTCAGACCCCACATCTGAGCTTGGCAAATACAAAGAAGTTCCACGAGAACCAAAATCAACAGAAACCTTGCCGCGTGGAATACTAGGAGTGAACTCTAGACTTGCACCAGATGGACGCCCGTTCTGAACGAAATCACTTCCACCGTCATGTAACTACAAAACAAACATGAAAAAACTGATTCACTTAATTGGAAAATTACTCACCCCCATAAATATATATTTGCATCGAGTACATATATGGTAAACTCACTAAGTCATGACTACATAAACAAGGAATTGATTTGGACTGTCTTATGTGGAACTTTAAATTTAAACAAAGAAACTGGTAGATAACCAAGTAATTTGTTCGCAATTAGGTACAGATATCGGCAATTGTCTAAAAGATTATGGAACAAGTCACGAAATAATATAATTCATCAGCTGAATATAAATTGGTAATTTTACAGTTTTCATGTTCAAATGGCAAAATCACACTAGCCTACATGGGGGGAAGATGAACAATATCAAATCTAAAACCATTGAGGAAACTTTTAATTAATTTATGAAGCATGAGTAACCCAATTCATGTTGTATCAACTATTGAACATATACTTAGGGAATAGAATCACTAAATTGAAGCTCTTTTCCTACCCTGTTAATATTTTGGATTTCCTAAATTTTCCATTCTACGCAAATGCAGATCCATTGTCCATTACTTGATCTCCAATCATTTACAGATCCATTGTCCATCCACTACTATTGTCCACATGGTTCAAGGTTACGGTATCGGCCATTAACTCGGAGAGCTCTGAGACACATCGGTCGCGGCATCGCGGCGTAGTATCGGGTGATACAATTTAGAAGAAAATGTTGAACATGATGAGAAATTCTGGACATATCGTGGTGTCGTGGAACCGTATCGGTCAATTCGGTGACGATATTTCAGCAAATCGGGATTGACTCGGATACATCTCGGACGACTTGGCCGAGTTGTGCGAGACTCGGGGTTTATACGTATCGTGTAACGGTATCGTCTCCGAAGGTGCCGAGACGGATATGACTCGGCCGATACTTTGAACCATGACTGTCCATGATTAATTAAAAAATTAAGTAATGGACATTTAGCCACCATAGTAAACTGAATTCTCAAATGACTCCTTCGTAGAAAGCATCCTAATACACTGGGATGTTGAAGAGAGTGCATAGTCCTATTCATAATGACATTACAGAGTATGGAAAACAGGTAGCCGCTTTTAAGAGGAAGTATTAAAGATGAACTTCTATAGTGGCATGCCTTTTTTCCATAATATTAAACAAAGACATTGTTATTAGCAATCAAATCCAAAATTCTGGCTCTGACCCCCAGAATATAGATACACACCACCGAAGCAGAAAGAACTATTAAAGTAAAAACCACACAGTTTGTTCTCAGCAAAATGTGAAATGCATCAAGGAAAATGATTGATCACGTCAAGGATTAGTTTCAAATGAGAAATTTACATCAGAAATGTCACTCCGAGTACGTCTACTATGACTTTGACCAGTGGGGATTAAAGCTTTCAAGCCTGAAAGCCACACCTCTGCCTCAACTTTGTCCTTGCAAATCTATGGAGTGGAAACAATTAAAGGTAATCAATCGACTTAAACTCGTCCTCACCAAAGTTCAAATCGTCTGAATAGTACTATAGTTAAAATTGTTGAATTTCACTGACCAGATCAAGAGATCTTTCTCCTTGATTATATAAGAGCGAAAACGACAAGTACTCCTTCTCAGGGCGCAAATATCTTCTAAACACAGCCTGCAGGGGACACAGTTGACAGGTAAAATTCTACTTGAAATTTTATCTTCACAATTGCTGAACACGTTTGAAAACTATCAAGTTATATGAATTTCAAGCATACAATGATTAATTCACCCTTAGAAAAATTCCAAACTCACGGTTCTCTGCCCAGGGATAATTCGTGAAACAGAAGACAACTTCAGATTCCTTTCTGCTTCATGGGAATACCAGATCAATGTTGTTTCATCCTGTAAATATCAGCAAATGCTAATAATTGATACATATCAAACTATTTCCTTCAATATCATGTTTTCCTATGAATGAAAAGATGAATATAGTATTCATTATAAAAATATAGGAATCTTAGTGCCTGTCCTTACTATTGAATTTCCAAATAAATTTATGCTACGTACCAAATGTAGGCATGCTTTTTGGTGTACAAGTCACCAAGTTTTTCGCACAAGAGATAAGGTAGTATATAAAATAAAAAGTTAATCAGATGCAGAGAAACTGTATAAATGATTATCTCAAATCTTCTAGATGTCATCATTTGCAAGACATTTTCCCATAAAATGTGCATCCTGATAGCCATGTTTCATTATACTCTCTTCCACATACAACTTCCAGATAACCACTACAATAGTGTAGAATAACTTCAGTATCTCAGGCTAGGAGAATAAAATACAGCTTACCGGAGAAACTCTGAATGGACAAAACTTAGGCTTTCCCTTCCGGCTGTACTTGACTAACTGGGTACCTTTTTTCAGTGCAATGAGTGCCTTCGAAAGCAGAAATATAACACATCAACGTAAATAAATACACCCATCGTATTAACTAGATTTCAATGAACAGTCAGAAAATGTATGTCGTAATTTCAAAATTTTCAGTGTACATGTAAAAAGCATAAAGGGAGAATCTTCGTACATTAACTTGAAGCACTAACATGAAGAAGGGAATTCTTTAACACAATTGTTGGACAAAATGTTGCACCCTTTGCAAGGCAAAGCAAAAGCCATGTAATTGCATAAAAAACGTACTCTAATGTGAAGGTAATTCAATATTCAACTTCCAAGAGCCCGCAGGCTATAGATACGAACAAATCTACAATTTCTGCTCACATCTCTAGGATAAAGTTCGTAAGCTAGTCATCTCACGTTTTTTTCTTACCCCTTCAGGAATTGTTCTTTTCTTTTCTTTTCCTCAGTTGGTTCTAATCTCCTATAGTCATTAACAAAAGAAGTATTCCAAGATCTTCTAAAATTTATTTAACAATGATCAAGTAGACCAAGATACCCTACACTTTGACACAGCAATTAAAGTGCAGCCAATTTTCCTTCAAGTTTTCAAACTATTTCAGTTCAGCCATAAAAGTTAGCCATTGATCTCTCTAATGAGAATTACATACCAAAATTGTCTGTTATCTCCCTCCCCTACTTTCTCTTACTTCTAAGTGGACTAGAACCTTGCATATACCTTGCCCCTCAACCTTACTGAAAGCTAACAAAATTCCTAGGGTGGGGAGGTTTGAATAGCAAAATGCGTAGCTACGGAGACTATATATTTGGCTGATTTGATGTCTTAGTCTTGTGGAAACTTCAGTCACTGTGTACCAGGCACAAGGGTTCAAAACTCATCATCTAGCACATATAAGGGTTCAAAATCATCCTCTCTTAAATGTGGAAGACATACAGCTAACCTTATGGGTAGTTCAAGTGGTAATATGAACGAATTGACCCAGATATCTTGAGTTTGAATCTTGCCAACCCTTTGAGGTCAGGCCACGAGGGATTTATCCAAATGAATACCCTAGTCATGATGAGGATGGTCTGCTTTAACCGGATTGGGGATAGTCGAGGTGCGCGTAAGTTAGCCCGGACACCCTTTCTCGTTGAACCAAAAAAAGGAAGACATATAGATTACAATTGCTCAATTTGGCACTAACAATTCCTCTTTTTAAACACCATCATTCTAACACCGAATCATGATCATCGTATAAGTTCTTTTGTGGGGGTGAATTCAGAGTAATTTTGCTTGAAATCCGTAACCATACCAGAACAAAGGGGTGGAATAATATACTATAATAGTAAAATTCACTGCACTAACATAATTTTTCCAGGAAATTTTCTCAGACTACTTCGTGTTAAAAAATTGTGTGATTTTGAGATTTTTTTTTGTGTGAATATTCCTTATAAATTGTACAATTTGTATAGAAAAAATAGACTGACCTGCTCAATGTCACGGTCAGGATTGCCATAACTAGCAGGATCTGCCATTCCATCTGAAGCAAATCTTGTGAAGCCGCCGAAGAAGCGTTTTTTGTCCCAACCATCCGCATAGTCTTCATAGATGCCGATACAATCTGTTTTGGCCTATCATCAACTTCCCCAAAAAAAGCTTCAAGAATAGAAAGAAGAATGAAGGTAACTAATTCGATAAAATTATCAGCTGATCTTCTTTCAAATGTCGAAGGGCGTGATTAACTTTGATTTGCTAATCTTCTTGATCAACAAACACTATTGACCCTCAACAATGCAGGCAAAAGCCCATAAAAATTTCGAAAAATTTGTGTGAATCCATACTGAAATTCTCGGGCGAAACTCGGAAAGGGTTTCGAAATTTTGGGGATCAGAAGAGATCAAACACAGAGGTAGTGGAGGAGAGAGAAAGATAAGGAAATGGAGAGAGAGAGAGAGAGAGAGAGAGAGAGAGAGAGTCAGAAGTTTGGGGCAACCTTTGCAGCTTAACAGAAAGTGAAGCGACTTTGGCGCGCTTATTTTGGCCGTCTTAACCACCATATAAAAACTTCATTAAAATTAAAACAATAAAATAACAAGCTGTGGTGAAAGTTTTTCCTATTTCAAATTGAGCTAAAGCCTAAGTAGGTCAAGCAAAACATATACGAGGAGTAAATTCAGACGTTTTGAATTCAAATTTTAATAATTCTTTCAGATCAAGTCATGAAAGATTTATTCTTCATGAATATTTTATTTCTAATGTGGATAATTTGTCTTTAACTGGATTGGAGAAATGATTAATTAAAGTATGCGTAAATTGGTCTGAACTCCTCTAATTGTTGAACTCAAAAAAAAAAAATGCTCTTAGTATGATTAGTTATGATAAAATTCCATACGATTAGATTAATTGACATGAATCAATGTAAAATTAATGAATTTAAATTTAATCTAAATAAGTTTGAATGATAAATAGATAAATTCAATATAATAAACGAATCATGTTTATCCCATTTATCACCTGTCTCAATTTATTTCTGATTTGATTACCTGATCTAATATCTTGAGCTAAAGATATTATAAGAGCAATGCTATTAGAGAAAATATTATATGTTTAGAAGGTAATAGAGACGAGTAGTAAATTCAAACGTCTTGAGTTTGAATTTTAGTAATTCTTTGAGGCTAAATCATGAATACTCTAATTTCGACGTAGATGGTCTACCTTTGATCAAATCAGAGAGGAAATTAATCGAAGAGTGCGTAAATTAATCCAAATATTCTTGATCATTGAACCATAAAAAAAAGTTGTCCCCCCCCCCCCCCCCCATAAATATTGAATGCACTTTGTCCATTTAAAAATTTATTATTAGATAGTGCATAGTATTAGTGACGTGGTGTGAGTCGTGTGACCATTGCATCCAATATTTAGTCAGTAACACATCAAAGAAACATGCAGATACAAACGCAAACAACTGAACTCTTCTTCTCAGATCACTGCCACATTTCGTTTGCCAGAACTTCCATGTGTGAAGTGTGTTGGAAAAAAAAAAAAAAGCTTTAAAATTTCTCATTTAATTTATTTTATATGTTTTAATGGATCATTTTTAATTTAGGATTTAATTGAATTTTTATATGATTTAAATGAATAATACTTTGTTTTAATTGGACATTTGATTGTCTTTATGTGGTGGGGGTTACTAGATGGTGGACTTTAAAAGCCTCCAATGGCTAGCATTCTCAAGTATATATAAAAAGAGTTCATATGATCTAATTGGAGTAGGTTTTTGTAGTATGTATACTTTTTCCATATATATTGTAGATGTTTCTTTCGATTATGTTTTTGGGCAATTTCGATTCGAGTCAGGTTCACCCCTTCCTTCCAGTGGGCGTGACCAGTGAGGAGGTGCTGCTGCGAGCGTCTGAGTTTGATCTTGGAGTTACTACTGTCCGTCACTACCCTCACGCGGGGAGGCTCAACTGCTTTAAGACAATGTTCACACGACTCTCGGACTCATATGCCAGTTCTTTCTAATTTATAATATCTATTTCATTTTATTCTAAATTGATTGTTATTTTATATTTATTTGCATATTCTTGTTAGTTTGTGATCTGAATATTATTTTGTTAAGTAAAATTATGTAAAATTATGCTAATTTCCCCAACAATCTAAAGCAGTTGAAGGTATCTAGTCACCCCAGCAGTGTCTTATACAAAAACGGATATTCCACTTATCTCTGAATCACATAAGTTATTCTACCTTGCATTAGGATGGTTATAACCTGCCATACATCCATATACCAACACCTGGACAGAACTAAACCCCGCACAAGAGTCTGCTCCACATTTACTCCCATAACCAAAGCAACTAAAATAATCTAAGTGATGACTCCTTATTAGCCATTGCAAAGAAGTTCCTAGGATATTCTTCTATTTTTTCTCTAAACATCTAAATATTTCGTTGGGTCGCCGATCCCGTATAAATTTAAATAATTATTGTATTAATATATTTTTTTAGGTTATTTGTGATATATACCCAAAGGATATAAACATATCTAATTATTGAATTTCTTCACTCACGTAAGTTATTGTGCAGGACAAACTAATTAATGTATGAGCATGCCCTTATGGTTATGGGATAATATATATATTAATTTTTTTTTTTTTCCTTTATGTGATTGCTTCTTATAAACATTGTTAATCAATTAATTCATATATGAATTCTTATAGTTTGTTTTGGTCATGAGCAGAAAGTGATAAAAACCAGGTGAAACAAATGAAGTCTCTTATTTTTGGGTCCTCCTTCTGTTTCACCAATTGTGGTCATGATTGATTTAGAGGTTTAATATAGAATCATACCAGGATGGGTGTTCGAGTAGCAACACTAGTTTGAGTAAGATTGGAAAAAAAAAAAACTGAAATTGGAGTCTATAAACCAAACAGTGGGTGTCATTCACATTAAGTCTCAATTATATACAAAATCATATGTGGAGAAGCTTAATACTAGCAAGTGTATAACTACAGTTATATCTTGGTGATTTTGAAGTCTTAACTTTTAAATCTATACATGAGTTATGTCCCTTCGGGGACATCCGATAAAATTGGAACGATACAGAGAAGATTAGCATGGCCCCTGCGCAAGGATGACACGCACAAATCGAGAAATCTATACATGAGTTATGTAGAGTATGGTGGCCTAGTTTTAGTTCATCTGTTTTTTTTTCTTAGAATGTCTTTCTGTATAACCATTGGAGGTAGTTTGAATTTACATTGTGGAGATTTTCGTGATATCTAAATATGTGAGAAATACATAATAGAAGAATCATTCTAAGAACATAATTAATTTTCTATATGAACGTAGTTGAATGATTTCAATTGGTCCAATCAATTCAAATAGATATTTCATATCAAAGCATTTGCTATCATTTCTACTGTATAATTTGTACTATCTAGGCTAACAGGTGTGTAAATGAACGACATTTTGTGTTTACTGCTAATATGGGGGGTATAAGCTTCCAATGTGGCAGTAAGATATATTTCACTTTGTGGGGATCGAGAAAAAAAATTTACGAACTATAGTTCTCGAAATTAAACAGCTCCAATTTTGACTAGAATTGAAGCATGTGTCACTCTCTTGGAAAACTCTGGGAGATGTGGGGGTTATATCTTAATTAAGTACACTAATTTAATGCCATTAGATGCATGGCATTTTTCTAGACTATTTGTAAGCATACTATATGTGCAATTGAAGTACATATTCAAGGCATACTTGTGTTTTGTGTATAATGTTCTGTGTATATGCAAGCCTGGAAGTTTATTCATTCAAAAGCACTCCTTGAACTAAATTCATCAAATATGGGGAATGACTACCTCGCTAGGTATTCCTGTGGGGAAAAAAAATAATTATTTCAGTTATCCTGAATTTCTTATTATCTCCAATGTAGAGGTTACATATTTTAATGTGAGAAAAAAAAAATGATTAGTGGAGCGTGTTATTTAAACTTTCTAAGATGTTTTGTTTATTATTCTTTGAAATCGAATACGATGACATGTCTACATGTATCATGATATATATTAGCAAATTAATACGGCCTACCAGTAGAAGTATAAGGAAAGAAAGAAGTCCTTACTTACTTACTCTAATGTGATTGACCGTATTTTGTGATCTTGAAAGACAGGTCAAATCAATGCAACGAGGAATCAAGAAGGTGTGCATGTCCGAACGAGACATTCATCTGTGAAGAATGATATCATTTTTAAAAAAAAAAAAATTATAAATCTCAGTCAAACAAAGTTGACGAATAATTATATAGCTTTCGAGAAAAGCCATGAGACATGAATATATAAAAGATGATTAATTTCATCATTGAGCTTTCGAGAAAACCAAGCTTTTGAGAAAAGCTGTCTCACGAACTGTCGAGGGGGATGGGCCTAAGCCCGCAAAGGAGTCACCTAGGGAAGTAACCCAACTTTTGTGATTGGGGACCCCATGAAAGAAGTTCAATGGGTAGAAACAATCCATACTGCGTGACTCATTAGCACCGTTTTTGAGGAAATATCCTAAGAGGAGATATTTTCATGTTCATCCTTATGACAGAGGTGCATATGTAGTGTGACGGTAGGGAAGAATTTTATCTTGAATGAGACCGAGATAGGAATACTCCTGCAGGGTATTGCGCACATGTACCCTTAGAGGGCTCACCTAAGTGAGAGTAGTTGTGAGGCCGCGACTATGAGAATTGGACTATTCTCTAGAAACTCTCATGAGAATCATGATCAAGTCATGACCATTAAACGCACTGACCCGCGAATCCTGACCAATATCGCTATTGTGTGTGTGATAGTTGAACTCTGGCTCAAAGGGTCTAGTTCAAGCCTTTTGATCACTATGATCCTTCAGGGGGGGATTGTCAACACTAAGTGAGGTTCGAGTCCGGAAGACACCTACACCCATTGCACAGTATTATAGTTGCCCTAATTTTTCTATGTTCATTTTATGCTTATATATGTATAAAAATATATTTATCATTGATATTCAAAATTTTAAAACTTGTGGGGGATTGTTGAAAAAAAAAAGATTTAAAATTTCTCATTTAATTTATTTTATATGTTTTAATGGATCACTTTTAATTTAGGATTTAATTGAATTTTTATATGATTTAAATGAATAATTATACTTTATTTTAATTGGACATTTGAATGCATTTATGTGGTGGGGGTTACTAGATGGTGGACTTTAAAAGCCTCCAATGGCTAGCATTCTCAAGTATATATAAAAAGAGTTCATATGATCTAATGAGAGTAGGTTTTTGTAGTATGTATTCTTTTTCCATATATATTGTAGATGTATCTTCCGATTATGTTTTTGGGCAACTTCGATTCGAGTCAGATTCACCCCTTCATTCCAGTGGGCGTGACCATTGAGGAGGTGCTGCTGCGAGCGTCTGAGTTTGATCTTGGAGTCGCTGGTGTCCGTCAATACCCTCACGCGAGGAGGCTCAACTGCTTTAAGACAGTGTTCACACGACTCTCGGACTCGCAAGCCAACTCTTTCTAATTTATAGTATCTATTTTATTTTATTATAAATTGATTGTTATTTTATATTTATTTGTATATTCTTGTTAGTTTGTGATCTGAATATTATTTTGTTAAGTAAAATTATGTATAATTATTCTAATTTCCCCAACAAAGTGAACAAAGAATCGTTAAACATCCATGCACAAGTACAGTAAATGCAGAGGGAGAAGACAAGTGTTTCACCAACTCTCTCTATGTGTCAAACCCTAACCCTCCTTCCATTCCTATATATACCCACCATCTCCGATAGCCGCTTCTCATCGGCACCGGCACGCACACACAAAAAAAAAAACTCTCTCTCTCCACCATGGCTTCTGCTTCTTTTCTCTCTCTAACTCTTTGCTTTATCGTTCTGTTTTCACGGCTGTTTCGCTCAGTTTGAGCGGCAATGGGAGCGCTTCCGGCAACAGCGGGAGCACACCCCGTCCAGGCCAAAGGGGAGTGCCATATTCAGAGGCTTAATGCTAAAGAACCCAACCGCCGGCTCGAGTCCGAGGCCGGAGTCACTGAGTTCTGGGACAGAAACGATAATGAGAACGAGTCGCCAAAAAATAAATAGATTAGATAGTTATATTAATTGATGCAGATTCTAAATGTGTTAGATAATATGATTTGTTTTAATTAAGTTAAGATAAATTACAAATTAGTATCCATTAGTTTGAGTATTTTTCTTTTTATTATATAACACAAGTAATAAAATTAAATAAATATATTAATATAATAAAAAATACACACACTAATACACCAAAACACACACACATTAGTACACCAAAAGCGCGCACACACTAATACATCAACCACAACCCATGCCCCGACCGATGACACAAGTAATAAAATAAATATGTTTGTGTTTTTTGTGTGCAGTAAATGTGTGTGTATTTTTGATGTATTAATATATGTTCATATTAAGAATTTTAATTATTTTACAGGTTAATAGGTTTAACCCAACCCATTATGATCTAACCCATTTATTAAGCTGGTTTAAAACGGATTGAATTTATTTTGTACTCAACTCAATTTTAACCAACCTCTAATTAACTCAACCCGCTCATTTGCCACCTCTATTCACTAATATTGGATTGATAGGTCATAGTGTTTTTTAAGATGGTTGTGATGGATTAAATCACAAATTAATTACTTTTACTTATTTATATTATCAACTTAAACTTTTAAATTAAATGACATAGAGGAAATATTGTGTTTAATTTATATCTATTTATCTATACTACTAATCTATGTAACTTAGATGAAAACTTTTGAATCTCTATTTTACCCTTATAAAAGATTGTAAAGACCACTTTATCCTTTCACAATTAAATATCTAAATTACTATCATGTCCTTATATATTTAAATCTCCAAAATAACTATAACATCTCTTTTAATTATTTATTCTCTATGTATAAATATTTATTTTTTGATTAACTATATTACTATTAAAATAATATACATCATTATATTTTCAATAAATTGTTCGAAAAAATTTGAAAAACTTCATCTTTCTAATATTACTCATCATCTTATATCATATATATATATATATTATTTTTCATCGAAAAAGTTGAATCCTTTCATTTTTAAGATAAAAAATAATCATATATATAATTTTTTAAAATCAATTTATATTATATCAATATAATTCTTCAGTCATAATAAATTTTAGGATAAATTACACTGACACTCATGTAGATTGGTCTAATTACAGATACACCCCCTCAATTTTCTGAAAATACATTGATACCCCATGTCAGGTCTTGTCCCTTAACAAATATAACAAAAAATGCGATTTTTCATAATTACCCTTATAATACATCATTTTTTACTTATCATCCTCTTATATATTTAAATACTAATAAATGGATCATTTTCGTGTTCAACCCGTCAAACCTGAAATTGACACGATCAATCTGTTTTATTTAATAGTGTCGAATTTCCTCTATTTTCTCATTTGTATGTTAACACAAATAACTGATATTATAAAATATTAATTATTTGTTGTTGTTTATTAAGCACTAACATAATTATTGGATAAAAAAGATATTTGTACTCATTATTATTGCTATGTTTATTAAGTTAATTTTTAGTTTATAGAAAAAGTATAATAATTAATTCAATTAAGTAATAATAGAACCTTAGATTTAAATCTTAACGTTAATTTTTTTTTCATTTAAAGTTTATATGAGTTAACACGAATATGAACACACATGCACGGGTAGCCCAGCGGTGTGGAGTTGAACCCAGACAAACCATAGACCGAGATTTATGGGTACCTGTGGTTTGTGGGTAATTGCAGGTATCCGAGATTTATTCTTGCAAGAATGGGTCCAAAGTGGCCTTACCTTGGAGAGGTTCCACGATACAAAAAAGAAATATGAATGCGAATACGAATACGAACACGATACGAAAATAAATAGGTTAACCTAATTTTATCCAGAGGTAATATAAGTATTAAAGTATAAAAAATTGATGATGTAATCACTTTTTTGACATTGCCAATAACGATGCTAACCATAGGGATATTTTGTGAAATGGGTAGGTAAACAGTAAGGGATGTCAGTGTAATTTCAAAAAATTGAGGGGTGTCTCTGTAATTAGACCAATCTGCAAGGATGTCAATGTAATTTATCCTAAACTTTATAAGTTGTAATAAGATTTTTTTTTTATAAAAATAAATATCGTATATTTTTAAGTAAAACTTGAATTCTTTAGAATTTTAAGAAATTTGATAATATAAATTATAGAGTAGTATATTAAATTTTATTCCAATTGACCTAACTTATTTTTAATTGTAGTAAGATTCCAATGTGATTAGTATATTAACAATTACTTTTATTTTATTCAATAAATTATAATTGAAATTATAATTAAATGAATTTCAAGAAATTTAATTTCTCAAACATCACTAAAAAAAATCAATCTTAATCACAAAATTCTAAAAATATAGGACTTTAACCAATTTTTTTTTATTTTTTTATAGTTAGAACAAAGAATTTTGGGAATATATAAAATTTTCATAATTTTATAATAGAATATGAGCAATAAAAAATTAAAATTCGTAAATTTGAGATGATATTTAATTCAAATACATATATATCTAATATATTTTATTAATTTTTATGTACGAAAATTATTCACGTGCAACGCACGTGATGCATTCCTAGTTAATCATAAAAGTGTGTTAGTTTGAGAATTGATTCGAATCATTATGCTATTCTTCTTGAATGCAGGTGGGGGTATTCAGGGGACAGTTATTCCGGGATGTGCAAAGACATATGAATCAGGATCACAGTCTAGTTCCGGTGATCGGAAACGGAGGATTAGAGATCGCCATCAGAAGCTTCGACGATTTCAAGAAGGTGACATCCTTGCGTTGCCGGCTGGTGTAACTCATTGGGCTTACAACGACGGAAAAGGCCCTCTTACTTGCATGGCACTTGTTGACACCAGTAACGAAGCTAACCAGCTTGATGAGAACTTCAGGGTAAGATTTTTGTACTTTTGGTGAAAATATTGACAGAGATATCACAGTCACACGATTGTTACATACTGTCATGATTCAATAACAAAGTGAATATTGGGTGTAACATTACTACATCAATTGTCACATGATATAATTATTCAATAATAAAAAAATAAGTAAGTGGTTCTTATTTTTTGAATATGTAACGGTTACTATCTTACATGGAGGAGTGGTTATATGAAGAAGTGGGGTTTATTTTGACTAATTGTCGAGTTATTATTAAGCGGTTATACTACTTCAACGTTATCACGTAATATAATTGTCTAATAATAAATAAATAAGTGGGCGTGTGAATCCCGAGATTACACCACGCGTAAGAGTAGTAAAGTGATGTCCCATAACAGTCATGAACCTGTTCTAACTAGTAGATTTTTTGAAATTCTATACTAAGAAATTCTTTCTTTCCGGAAGTTATCAAGGAGGACAGCAACAGGTATACATAGGGCGTGAAGAAGAAGGGTGACGTGGGCGAGAAAAAGAAGGTCGTGAGCCTCGTGGCCATGGGCAAAGAGGCGAACAACCAGAATTCAACAACGTATTCAATGGTTTCTAATGATACATAAATGTGTTTATTTAAAATTAATTACATATGTGATGGTAAATATGATGGCGTGTGTGATGGTGGATGCTCAACACAGTAAGATACACAAATTAGGTAGTTAAGTCTGGGTGATCTACTCTACTAGGAATGGCGATGGTGGCCGGAAAATCTTATTACTCAAAAGGTATAGTGTGATGAGATGTGTGTGATGTCTTCTATATGTAGACGAGACTTACAATTTATAGGTGAGTGAAGTTGGTTTTGAGGGATTCTAATTGGGGCGTCATCGTCGTAACAAGGACAGGGTGATTCCTTGAATCTTGCCCTATCTCGTAACAGGTGAGGTGATCTTGCGAGACTAACGATGTGCCCCTAATGACTGCGTTTCCACGGAATCCCTCTCCTCAGATGGAGATTCCTACGTGCATTGATGATGGGCTGATCTTTCAAGAAGGTGGGCTTGGCCCAACTGAAATTCATTGATCCTGTGGTGGGTTTGGCCTATATATTTGAGCTGGACCTGATCTGCATCTCTGATCTAGGCTTGGTTTGGGTTGGGCCAATCAGTTTCGATCAAGAACTTCTAGTTGAGATCTGTAGGAATTTGCGGAATAGAATTTGATAATTTTGATGAATGAGGAGCTAGCATTTGAGAGTTAAAAACTTTTTTTTGATATGAAAGTAGTATAGTTGAAAATTTTCCTCTAATGAGTTTTCTCTCAACTGGATGTTTCTCACTGATGGTTCTCTCTGTATTCAAATAGTCTTATTTATAATATAAGATGTATCAACTAGTCATTCAGTTAGCCATTACCACTCACCTGATTAGTCTCAACTCCATCAATATTTTCTCAACTCCCTACAGTCAAAGAAGACTAAAATACTCCAAATAGGTTTAACTATCTTAGACACAATCGTTTACTATTTGAAGAGTTCCTCTAGCCAAGTCACTTATACTGACTAGAAAAGGTTAAACCCAAAAATCCAATCATATAATAATATTTAATACATAATAATTTCATAAAAAATACATCTATGATATATGTCATTAATAATGTAATATTTAACCAATGGATTGAAGTTTTATATTCCGGATTTGACCACCAATCGTGGCTTAATTAATATCGATGGATTTTAGCCACATAAATTCCAACATCTCTCACTTGACTACAAGCCCGAGATATTTATTCATAACTTAAATCCATAGCAACGATATATCGTTTAAATTCTTCGATTCCAATAGGTTTTGTCAATGAGTCTACAACCATATCTTTTGTACAAAGATAATCAATAGTAACATGCTCTTTTTGTATTATATCACTTATATAGTGATATTGTAACTCAATATATTTATCTTTGGACCCGATTTTTCCATTTTTAATGATTTTTATCGTAGCCTCATTATCACAAAAAATACGAATAGACATATTATTTACACAATGAAATTTTAAATCAGTTAGAAACCATTTCAACCATACGGCCTCAGAAACAATCATACTACCAGCAATATATTAAGTTTTTATAGTACTTTTAGCTATGAAACCTTGTTTTTTACTAGACCATGAAATACCACCACCACCTAAAATAAAATATATAACCTGTGGTGGATTTTCTATCATCAATATCACCAGTAAAATCAGCATTACAATAATCATTAATATTTATATCATCTGTTTGATATGTTAATGAAAAATCTAATGTGCCTTGTATGTATTTAAGTAAACGTTTCACAGCTAACCAATGAGGTATACCCAGGTTACTTTGATATCGATAATCAAACCAACAACATAGATAAGATCCGGTCTAGTGCACAACATAGCATGCATAAGACTACCAACAACTTCCGTATAGGGTTTAGATTTCATTTCTTGTATTTCTTCTTTATTTTTAGGAGTCATATTCCTAGACAATTTTGCTCATTTGTAAATGAGTGATTCAATAGGTTTAAAAGAATCCATTTTGAATTTCTTTAAAATATTTTTCAAATAAGATTTTTGAGACACTCAATTTTCTTTGCTTTCTATCTCTAAAATTTTTAATTTCAAGTACATAATGTGCTTCACCCATATCTTTCATTTTAAAGTTAGTGTTTAATCAATCTTTTAGTTCTAAGATTCTATTTATATCATTTCTGACAAGTAAAATATCATTTACATACAAGGAGAGAATAATATAATAACTTCCATTATTCCAAGTATATATATATAATGATCATAGTTATTTGAAACAAAACCATAGAATATAATTGCATTATAAAAAGTATGATACCATTGTTGTGAGGATTGTTTTAAGTCATATAAGGACTTATTCAATTTGTACATCTTGTCTTATTTACCTTTAATTTCATATCGCTGCGGTTGATACATATAAATTTCTTCTTTAAGTTCATCATTAAGAAAAATATTCTTAACGTCTATTTGATGTAATTTTAGGTCTAAGTATGCAACCAAAGACATTAATATTCTTATTGAAGTAAACTTAACTACGGGATAATAGGTTTCATCACAATTTATTCCTTAACTTTATGTGTATCTCTTAGCCACTAGTCTACCTTTATATTTATCTATGGATCTATCAGATTTAAATTTCTTTTTAAGAATTCATTTACACCTAATTGCTTTTCTATCTTTTAGTAAATCAACTAATTCTCAAACTTTATTTTTCTATATAGACTATATTTATTCTTTAATTGCTTCTCTCCATTTTAAATGATTAATTGAATTCATAGCATCATTAAAATCAATAGGATCATTTGGAATTTCTTCACTATTGAATTCATAATAATCTTTTAAATAGGTGGGTGGATGTCTTTTCCTTTGTATTATAGTTAAAGTATTCTTGGGTGGTGACTCTTTTATTATTTGCTCTTGTGCTTATATATTTTTATTTTTCGTAGTAATTTTAAATAGCTCAATCATTTTCTTAATTTTATCTAAGTTATCTTAAAAAAAAAAATGCATCTCTACTTTCAATGACTCTCACTGAACCATCATTATGTTGAATTATAAATCTATAGTCAAAAGAATTTTCACAATATCCAATAAAAGAATACTTTATTGATTTAGGATATAATTTTCCTCTATTAGGTTCTAAAATTTTAACATGAGCCAAAGTACCCCAAACTTTTAAGTGAGAAAGACTTAGTTTGTACCGGTCCAAATTTCATATGGTGTCATTCCTATTGTTCTAGAGGATATTCTATTAATAATATAAATAGTGATAGAAATAGCTTCATCTCAAAATATAGTACTTAAGTGTGCATGACTAAGTATAAATCTAACAATGTCAAAAAGTGTTATATTTCTCCTTTCGATTATGCCGTTTTGTTGAGGTGTATAAAAAATTGTTAATTGACGTATTATTCCATTTTCTTTACAAAAAATTTCAAAAATTTTAGTTATGTATTCACCACCTCGATCCGTCCTTAATATTTTAATTTTTCTACCTAGTTGATTTTCTACTTCTGCCTTAAATTCAATAAATTTTTATAAGACATCGAATATATTATTTAGTAAATATATATAACCATATCTTGAATAGTAATTGGTGAAAGTAATAAAATATTTTATACCACAATGGTTTTGACATTTAGAGGACCACAAATATTCGAATGTATCAATTATAACAAATCTTTAGCTCTTTCTAATTTTCTAAATGACTTTCTAATCATTTTTTCATTTATACAAATTCACATGGTTTCAAGTTAATATCTAAATTTCGAATCAATCTAATGTTAGTCTTCTTTTTTATTTTATTATAATTAATATGATCTAGTCTCACATTACAAGAGACATCGATATAAACAGAATAAGAACTGATGGTGTAAATCTACGCGAATGAGCTATGAAACAGGATCAACTCATATGAATGATGTGCGTGGAGTTTAATGTGGTATCTGGGTTACAAGGCTCGTGTCAAACGATGCAGGTTGATGCTTAGGGGAATTGAGGAAAGGGAAATAACACAATAGAGGTACAGTGGTTCATCGGCCTGAGCTCGGCTAGTCCACTCTGGAATGGAGACTCTTGCTCCTCTATTCTTATTGATAAAGCTGAATGTGTTACAATGTAGTAAGGGAGGCCTTAGGGTTCTTCGGGGCTCTATTGCCTATCTCCCTCATGGAAATGTACAGTACTTATAATATTGTCTCCTATCCTCTAGGATCTCTGCCGAGATCCTTGCCCCCTATTCATGGGATCTTCCTTAATCTTAGGAGGGGGTCCTAATCGACTAAGGGTTCCCTTCTTGGGACGTTGCATGATTTCCGCTTGGGTGATGCTGGCTATTATCCAGCTGTTTCCCCTGCTGATTTGGCTATTGTTTCGCTTGGATGGAGCCTGAGCTCCGGTCCTCTGAGCTCAGGAGTTTTGACCCGACCTCCAGACCTGACCTCCTGGGCTGAGCTCGCACTTGTGATTAATTTTGGGTACCATCAGTTGCCCCCTAGCCCTTAGTCCAAGTGATCTTGGGTAGGGGCTGAGCTGAGGTCCAGTTAGAGCTGAGCTCCGGATACCGACCTCGGTTTTCGTGTGGACAGGCTCCTGACGGTTACGAGTAATCATTTCTTTCCCTCGTTTCCCGCGCACGTTCTCCACTCGGTGCAGTTGTCTTTAAATGCCTTCGACTTGACGCTAACGACCATTTTTCCCTCTTGAAACTCCAAACCCTCCATCTTCCTTGTGGATTCAGATTTCCCAATCCTTCGGTGAATTTAGGGCTTTGTTGCGACTCTCTTTCCTTCGAATTGGCGTGGGTGGTTTGCTTCCTTCGACCTTTGGCTTGCTGTTCATTCCCGATTAGGTACGTTCTTGGTTCTTTACCTGTTATTTCCGTTCTGGATCCCTCGAATCTGAGGTGGTTTCTACATTTTTGGACTTTTCGGTTATGCTATTTTAGGAATAAAGGCTTTTCCTTGATTCATCTTCCCCATTTTCTAGACCCTTACTCCACCGCTAGAATTTTTATCATTGCTTATAGTTGTGTCAACCCCAAAGTTCTTAAGGAGTGTTTTTCTGAAATTTCTCCTCTCTACAGGTCTTTCAAACTTCCCTTTTCCTGCCCAGCTATGTCTGCTTCTTCCGAGGCCACCCCTTCCTCTGTTTCCCTCTTAGGAGATCAGTCAGTCGAAGAAGACTCTGACCTAGGAGTCGTAGGTGAGGAGATCGACAATTTCCCTGGTGTTGACTCTGTCGAAGCTCATGCACCCACTGCCCCCTGTGGCCCCGAACAAGGGGAAGGGCAAAGTGAGTGGTGTAGATGTTTCGGCTCCAGGGGTGTCGTCCGCCTTTAGTCATGTTGAGAACGTAGGCCGTAGTGAGGTCAGCCCTTCCCTCATGAAGATTTTGAGTGCTCGTTATGGTTTCCCACCAGGGGTTAAGTACTGGTGCCCGGATGAGTATACCCCCTATGTCTCTCATGTCCACAAGAAGGTCTGCTTCTTCGTAGCTGCCTTCGAAAATGGGCTGCGCTTTCCACTTCACCCTTTCATAAAGGGCGTTCTTCAACATTTCAATGTCTGTCCTGCTCAGCTTCCTCCTAATTTCTGGGGAATCTTGGTGGGTCTACTTGTCTTATTCAAAATTCATAAGCTTGGGGTTCCTACCATTTCCTTGCTTACCCACTTTTTCAATGTCAAGTATAATTCCTCGGAGGGCTTTCTATATATCTCCAGACGTACCAAGACCAAAGTGATCATCGCTGACCCTCCGAGCTCCCACAAGCATTGGAAAAAATAATTCTTTTTCGTGGAGGGCTCACAATGGGAGTACGATCCTGCGGATAAGACAGACACCCTTCCAATTCCTAGGGCTTGGTCTGTCCCCGAAAACCTGCGTAAGCCTTTGTCTAACCTTGCTTGCGATCGGGCTTTGTAACCTTTTCTGACCTCGCCTTGTTTATATGGGTTCCTAGGGGGGAGGCTTGAGCTTAGTTCGAAGGACGAGGAGGTGTTGCTGAGGTTAGGGAGGTGCCCTACAACAAGATATTCTGAGCTCATCAGACCCCTTGTTCTTGTAGCGCAAGAGCTCAGTTCCCCTAGGCTAGTTATAGAATCCCCTATTCCTTTCTCCGTCGAGGCGCCTATACCCCTCCCAGTACCTGTACCTGAGGTGCCAGGTAGTAGTATTCTCCTTGCTCATTTTAGACCTTCCTCTTTTTCTTTTATATTTCCTGACTCAACTCAGACCTTCCAGGTCCCTCCACTATGAAGTCTACTTCCGAAGAGCTCAAGGCCAAGGTTGAGGAGTTGATGAGAGGTGGTAAATCCACCAAGCGCAAGGCCCAGGTCAGCTCTGGGAGTGGCCCAATCACCCGGGCTAAAATTCCAAGGTTGGAGGTGCCTTCGCCCTCCTCATCTGTTAAAGAAACGGTCCCCACGAAGGCGTTGCCTTCCTCATCCTGCTCTCCTCAAATTGCAGTCACCTCTTCCGCTCCAGAGGCTCAGCCTGTGTTGGTACCAGCTCAAGTGGGAGGTCAGTCTTCCCCTTCCTCTTCCGAGGTTGAGAGGGCTTTGGGGCTGATCCCCAATCTCCACCCCAGCACTTTCCAATACAGTGCCTCCGGGAAGATTGTTGAGGGAGGTGGAAAATCCGAAGAGGAGGATGAGGATTCTTACTTCGACAACATGGATCTAGCTGCGGGAGTTATTTCCTCTGTTTTTTCTGAGTCAGATGTCCTGAAGGCCGCTTCTGTGCCTCTCGAGGAATCTATCACCTCAGCTCTCCAAGGGGTAGCTGCTGTGAGTACTAGTACCTTTCCAGCTCTATTTACCCTTGTATAACAGCTTTACGCAACTTTGATGATCTTCCTTTATATCTCAGGCTGCCCTCCATGCGAAAGGTTTATTGCATCGGATCCGGTCTCATGAGCGCTCTGCGAAGGCCCTGAAGGCATATGAGGTCAAAGTTACTGAGTTGTCCCTTGAAAACGAGGATCTCAGGGCTCAGGTGCAAAGCCTTAAGGAGCAAACAGCGAAGCAAGCCTCCGACCTCAAGCATACCTTAACCGTCAAGGTCAGAGCTGAGGAAGGGGAAAAGAAAGCTCGGGATGAGCTACGGATAACCAAGGAGGATCTGATGCTCAAGACTGAGGCATGGTCCAAGGCTAGTCAAGAGGCCTTTGATACCAAGAAAGAACTCAGCAGGGCAAAGCAGGATGACCTCGCCCTTAATGAAGCAAACGGCAAGCTCTGCGAGGAGCTCGAGGTGCAGAAAGACCTGGTCAAACAGAGGGATAGAGAGGTAGCCGAGCTGAAAGATGAGGCTACCACCTTGTGGGCTACTGGGTGGCTCGCCTTTAGGCGCAAGGCTATCAAAGCTTTTCCTGACCGCGACTTCAACTTCTCTATCCCCACCGAGGAAGAAATGGAAGAGTCTGGCTCTGATAATGAGGAGGATGCCTCGGTCCTGTCAGCTGAAGCCTTGAGTCATGACGTACCTGCCACTGGGACTTCCGGAGCTCTTGCCGTAATTCCTGAGCTCCCAACTGCGATTCCTGAGCTCCCCACTGCAGCTCCTGCTGTTCCTGTCATTACACCGTTTTCAGCTGACCTGGTGACTGAGGCCCTTGCTCAAAATTCGGAATCAAGGGGAGCAGGGACCCTCGTGGGCTGGCATTTCTGGAAGCTCTTCCCTGCCTTCTGCTGCTGAGGGCTCATCTGCCGAGCTGCGAGATCCTTCAATTACTCATTCTTTAGATACTTAGAGCTCTTTCTGTGTTCATGTAATTCTATCTTCTTATTTTTCCTTTGTACTTCGAACTTGTGTTTTGGAATACAAACTTCATAAAATAATTTCTGAATCTCGTTTTGAATTGTGACGTGTGATGTGTTGTGATTTGAGACATAACTTACAAGCTTCATAAAGTAATTTCTGAATCTCCTTGTACTTCCCTTGCCCCCCTTGCTTTGAGAAGTGCTTCAGTCCTTCTTGAAGCAAGATTATGGGCTTCATGAGCTGCCAAGTTCTTCTGATGAACTAAGGAACCCATCAGGAACTTTCTCATGTTGATGTGAGCAAGGTTCTTGGAACTGAAGGTCTCAAAGACTAGCTATAGAGGTGCTATGTTGCCAACCGAGCTGAGCTCAAATATCTTTGGTTGTTTTGAGTGCTTTAGGAGGGGTAATCTTGTGCTGACTCCTTTCCCCGCCTTTCCCAACTGCTTTCCAAAACCATCACCACCTTTATTACTTAGGAACTCAAAAAGACCGCCGACTCTGTCTTTCGCGTGGCCCTCGGTTTCCTAAAAACTCACAAACTCTTTTAAGTCTCCTAACATCTGCTGAGTTTCTTCTCTCTTGCCAAAAATATTTCTGAGTTTCTTCTTGATCTTTCGTGGTTTCCCTCTGTTTCCACCATAACCTTTAATGGCTGCCTCCGTCTCTTCTTTGTTCAAGGAACGCACTTCCTTCAGAATCGAATGGAAGTGGCATTGTCGCTACTTGTCTCCTTCGACGTTAGAGCCTTCTGATTTGGTATCAATCAAGAAACGATTTTTTTCTGATCTTGATTTGCCTCTGCGAGTCCCTACCTCTGATGAGCCCTGCAGCTACCTTTCTCGAGGGGAAGTCTGCTTCTTTGAGGGTGCAATGGATATGGGGCTTCGCCTTCCCATTCATCCTGCTATCGGAAGAGTTCTTGCCTATTACGGTATGTGCCCTTCTCGCCTTTCCCCACGAGGATGGGCCGCTATGGTGAGCTTTTTTCTGTTCTGGCGACTGTATGGCAACGGTAGGTTCCCCCATGTTTCTGAGTTCCTTTACTTCTTCAAGATCGAGGAAGACGATGCCCCCTGCTTCAGCTTCTTTCGTTGGAGACACTTTAATTTACCTCGTTTGGTTCTAGGCCTTCCTTCCAATCCTGAAGGGTGGTCTAAACGTTTCTTTTTTACTTCTGGGGAGTCTTGGCGGTCTCCTGAGGTTCACTGTCGTGATGCCAAGATTCCGCGTTCCTGGAAGAGCTTCTCTCGTATTGGTAAGATCGAGTTGAGTTCTCTTGAACATATTGTATATCGTTGTTGTATTATTATTTTTCTTTGAAGACATATTTTTATTATATTCCTGTTGCGCAGGTCCACCTGATCTGGACGTGCCCGAGATGACGAGCATTGATGAGCTATTACTTGTGGAGCCGAGGACTTATTCTGAGTTGATGACGAGTGCCAACCTCTATTTGCTTGGGGCTGAGGCTACCGAGTATGAATTTTCCTCTGTTCCCTATTCTTCCTGGACCTCTTTTTCTGATTCTGACGAGGAAGGGGATTCCGACGAGGAGGGGGACACTGGTGTGAGCTCAAAGAGGCGTAAGAGGGATGGCTCTTTCTCACCCGACTCTCTTTCCACTATTTTTCTTACTCCAGCGGGTCAGAAGCTTCTTGATTCACTCTATAAGGCTGAGCAAGAAAGAGATGAGCTGAAGGGGGAGAATGTTCGCCTGAAGGAGGAAGTGGCCGAGCTGAAGTCACAGCTTAAGAAGGATTAGGAGTTCTACCTCCCTGTACTCCCTTTGTTTTCTTGAATGATGCCAAACTATGTCTCTCTTTATATTTTCTTGAACGCTTGTACTCTTGAATTTTTCGAATGTCAGCTCTTTCTTTTTAGAATGTGCATGTCCATGTATGAGCTGAGGGGGTCGTCTCTTATGAGCTATGGAGCTCATTCTGAATTCTGTAAATTTAGACACTGACCTCTTCTAGCACATTCTTCGCGTTCAAAACATGAACGTAGATGGAAAACAGAAGATCATGTTTGTACTGACATCCGCTGCACTAGACATGAAACTGAGATATGACCTTTATCGTTTGGAGAAGATCAGGAACCACCGTGGTCTTCGTCAGTATTAGGGTTTTTTGAGTGTGTGGGCAGCACACGAAGATTCCTGGTCGTGGGGGAAAGACTGTTGGTGTCTCCAAGAAGAGACCAGTTTGAATTTTATGAGCTTAGAAGCTTATCGTATGTATATGAGCTGAATAGCTCATCTTGATTTTTATAAACTGAGAAGCTTATCGTTTGTTTATGAGCTGAAGAGCTCATCTTGTACTTTATAAGCTGAGAAGCTTATCGTGTTTTTATGAGCTGAAGAGCTCATCTTGAATTTTTATAAGCTGAGAAGCTTATCGTTTGTTTATGAGCTGAAGAGCTCATCTTGTACTTTATAAGCTGAGAAGCTTATCGAGTGTTTATGAGCTGAAGAGCTCATCTTGAATTTTTATAAGCTGAGAAGCTTATCATTTGTTTATGAGCTGAAGAGCTCATCTTGTACTTTATAAGCTGAGAAACTTATCATGTTTTTATGAGCTGAAGAGCCTATCTTGAATTTTTATAAGCTGAGAAGCTTATCGTTTGTTTATGAGCTGGAGAGCTCATCTTGAATTTTATAAGCTGAGAAGCTTATCGTGTTTTTATGAGCTGAAGAGCTCATCTTGAATTTTATAAGCTGAGAAGCTTATAGTGTTCTTATGAGCTGAAGAGCCCATCTTGAATTTTTATAAGCTGAGAAACTTATCGTTTGTTTATGAGCTGAAGAGCTCATCTTGTACTTTATAAGCTTAGAAGCTTATCGTGTTTTTATGAGCTGAAGAGCTCATCTTGAATTTTTATAAGCTGAGAAACTTATCGTTTGTTTATGAGCTGAAGAGCTCATCTTGTACTTTATAAGCTTAGAAGCTTATCGTTTGTTTATGAGCTGAAGAGCTCATCTTGTACTTTGTAAGCTGAGAAGCTTATCGTTAACTGCAGAGCTCCATATGCACTTGTTGCACATTCCTTTCTTCGGAGATCATATGGGGATGAATAAAAGACTTGTTTATTTTTATTGAAAATAGCTCTATTACATGGTAAACTTACTGAAAGAACTTCTTAAGGTGCTCGACATTCCAAGAGTGAGGTAGGATTTTTCCTTCCTCCGTTTGTAGCTCGTAGTTTCCTGGTCTGATTACCCTTGATATGATATAGGGTCCTTCTCAGTTGGGTCCCAGCTTCCCATGTGTGGGATCCTTCTTCGCAAGTAGAAGCCTCCTAAGTACTAAGTCTCCAACCTTGAAACTTCTGTGCCTTACCTTCCTATCGTAGTATCTTGCAGTTTTCCTTTGATAAATTTGTATGCGATGCAGAGCTCTCTCTCTCTTTTCATCCAAGAGATCGAGGTTCAATAGGAGAGACTCATCATTGTGCTCGGCATCCGCAAACTCCACCCTAGGTGATTGGAGTCCTACCTCAACAGGTGCCATCGCCTAGGTCCCAAAGGCCAAAGCAAACGGGGTTTCCTGAGTTGCAGATCTGACGGTGGTCCTGTAGGCCCACAAAACTTCAGGGATGTACTCCACCCATTTGCCCTTTAGGTTTTCTAGTTTGGTCTTCAGAGCTGTCTTTATGGTTCTGATTGTGACCTCTGCTTGTCCGTTGGATTGAGGATGCGCAGGAGCTGAGAAATAGTTCTTTATCCCGAGCTCAGCACAAAATCTTTTAAATTTTGAGTTTTCAAACTGTTTCCCATTGTCAGACACGACTGCTCTGGGAACTCCAAACGTGCAAACTATTGATTTCCAAACGAAGTTTTGGACCTTTTGTTCGGTGATTGTTGCCAAAGGTTCAACCTCTGCCAACTTGGTGAAGTAATCCACTCCTATGATAGCAAACTTGCATTGTCCTACACCGGTGGGAAGGGGTACAAGAATGTCCAAACCCCACTGTTGAAAGGGCCATGGGCTTACCACCGAGGTTAGCAGCTCGGGTGGACAATGAGAAATATTGGCATGCTCTTGGCAAGTCTTACATCTCTTGACCAATTCGGTGGCATCTTTAAGCATAGTGGGCCAATAATACCCTTGCCTCAGTACTTTTCCTGCCAAGGCCCGAGCTCCTATGTGATTGCCGCATATTCCTTCATGTACTTCTCTGAGTATATAGTTGACATCTTCATCCCCCACGCATTTAAGGAGAGGTGCTGAAAATCCTCGTTTGTACAGATTTTCTTGTAGCATAGAAAATCTGGCTGACCTGGTTCTCAGCTTGAAGGCCTCTTTAGCATCGCCTGGCAAGGTTCCTTTTTGCAGGTATTCTATGATGGGGTCCATCCAGCTCGGCTGAGCTACGATCGGTAGCACTTTCTCCCTTTCAATGCTTACTGAAGGCTCCAGAAGGTGCTCCACTGGTATTAGCCTATCCAAGTCTTCTTGTGAGGCAGTTGCTAACCTTGCCAACGCATCTGCTCGTGAATTCTCTGCTCTGGGCATGTGTCTGACCTTAACCTGCACAAACTTCTTCATTAGTTCCCGTACCTTTCCGAGGTAAAGGATCATTTTTTCGCCTCTCGCTTCGTAGGATTCCTCTATCTGTTTCACCACTAGTTGAGAGTCGCTGCAGATCTCCAGCTGTTCTGCTTCCATAGAATGAGCAAGATTGAGCCCAGCGATGACAGCTTCATATTCTGCCTCGTTATTTGAAGCTTTAAACCCAAATCTAAGGGCATACTCGACATCTATTCCTTTTGGAGAGGTCAGGATCATACCTGCACCGCTTCCCTGAGCGTTGGTAGCTCCATCCACTGAAAGCCTCCATATGGGGAGGTCTGGTACTAAATCTGCGGTCTCCGTAGGTGCTGCTGCTGTGAATTCTGCGATGAAATCTGCCAAAATTTGCCCTTTAATGGCAGTTCTTGACTTATATCTGATATCAAACTCACTGAGCTCTATGGCCCATTTAACCAACCTCCCCGAAGACTCTGGCTTATGTAACACTTGTTTCAACGGCTGGTCTGTTGGAACTTCAATAGTATGAGCCTGAAAATATGGTCTAAGTCTCCTAACTGTTGTAACCAAAGCTAAAACGAGTTTCTCCATCTTTGGATATCTCTCATCTGCCCCCCTCAGAGCTCTACTGCAGTAGTAGACTGGCTGCTGAGCTCTGTCTCGCTCCCTAACCAACGCTGCGTTTGTTGAAAAATCTGAAACTGCCAGGTAGAGAGTAAGGACCTCCCCTTCTATGGGGCTCACCAAAACAGGAGGAGAGCTCATATAACTTTTCATGGCTTTGAATGCTTCTTCGCATTTGGTATCCCACTGGAATGCTTTCTTCAAGACTTGGAAGAATGATTGGCATTTGTTGCTTGACCTAGACACAAAACGGCTCAGGGCAGCTATTCTACCTGTCAGGCGTTGTACCTCCCTTGTGTTGGATGGTGACTGCATATCCAACACCGCCCAAACCTTCTCTGGGTTAGCTTCAATTCCTCGGCTGTTAACTATAAAACCCAAAAACTTTCCTGCTGAGACACCGAACGCACACTTCGCAGGGTTGAGCTTCATCTTGTATTCCTTTAGAATCTGGAATGATTCAGCTAGGTGGTCGATGTGGAGTTCTGCCTTCAGTGACTTTGCTAACATGTCGTCGATGTAGACCTCCATGGATGCACCTATCTGCTTTTGGAACATCCTATTCACCAATCGCTGGTAAGTGGCTCCAGCGTTTTTCAATCCAAAAGGCATGACCTGATAACAGTATGTTCCCTGTTCAGTCACAAATGAGGTCTTTTCTTGGTCGTTGGGATCCATCCTGATCTGGTTATAACCTGAGAAGGCGTCCATGAAGCTAAAGAGTTCGTGCCCAGCTGTGGCGTCCACTATTAAGTCGATCCGAGGTAAGGGAAAGCTGTCATTGGGGCATGCTCGGTTGAGGTCAGTAAAGTCGATGCACAGTCGCCATTTACCATTGGTCTTTTTGACAAGAACCACATTTGCCAACCAGGTAGGGTAGTCAACTTCCCTGATGGCCTTGGCATGGAGGAGTTTGCTGACCTCCTCATTTATTGCCCTTTGTCTTTCCGAGGCAAAACTCATTCTCTTCTATTTGACGGGTTTGCAAGTTGGGTTCACGCTTAGCTTATGGGTAATAACCGAAGAGTCAATACTTTCCATGTCTTCTTGCTTCCAAGCAAACACCCCCATATTCTCCTTTAAGAACTGGATGAGGGGACCTTTGAGCTCATCGTTCAGTCTGGAACCTACATAAACGAGGTGCTCTGGCTCCCCATCAAGCTGAATTGGTTCCAGCTCTTCTGATGGCATTGGTCTTGTTTCCATCTCATCTCTCATGTCGAGTTCATCCAATTGGATGTTCTCAACCTCCTTCATCTTCACAGAAGCCATGTAGCATTCTCTTGCTACACGTTGGTCTCCTCGGACCGCTCCGATTCCATTTTCTGTAGGGAATTTAACGATCAAGTGACAGGCAGACGGGATTGCCTTCATAGAATTGAGGGATGGCCTTCCAAGCAAGATGTTGTATGCCGAAGGTGCGTCGACCACTAGGAATTTTACGGTTATGGTGGCTTGGCAAGGTGGGTCCCCTAGGGTGAGCACGAGTTGGATTGAGCCCAGGGGAACACCTTTTCTCCCGAGAATCCCAGCAAGTGAGTACTTACTGGTTTGAGTCTTTCCCGTCCTATGTCCATTTTGTCGAATGCAGGTGCAAAAATGATGTCCGCCGAGCTCCCGTTATCGATCAGAACTCGATGAACGGTTCTATTAGCCACCACAGCTCGTACCACCAATGGATCATCGTGAGGGTACTGGCATCCCTCCAAATCAGAATCCGAAAAGTGATAGCTGTATCTAAGCGTGGTGCTTTGGATACAGTGTGCACTTCGAGAGCTTCTTCGGCTCTGATTCGTCGGAGGTGTGCTTTCCTGGCTGTACTGGACTCTCCACCTCCCGCGAATCCTCCAGATATTACTCTAATCTTACCTAGAGGCTGCTGATGAGGTGCAGGTGCCTGCTGTTGGGGTGGCGGAGGTGGAAGAGCTCGGTTCTGGTTGTCATGGGCCACAAAGCGTCGCAGCTGCCCTCGCTGAATTAAGAACTCGATTTCCTTCTTTAGTTGAATACAGTCATCGGTGTGGTGACCATGATCTCTGTGGTAGTCGCAATACTTCGTGGGGTCTCTCTTAGCTGGATCTGCCTTCATCCGGGGTGGCCATTTTAGGAACTTCTCGTTTTGGACCTCATACAGAACCTGGGATACAGTAGCGGTGATCGGGGTGTATCGCTGAGGTCCGTATCTAGGCTGTAGTTCAGGCTGCAGGGGGCCTAAACGGTCTCTAACATTTCCTCTTCTCTTCGGGGAGCGATCTCTATCCCTCCTTGGGGACTTTTCTTGCCCCTTTTCTTTCCTGGGACTTCGGTCCCTTTTCTTCTCTTCTTTTTCCTTCTCCTTTCGTGAGGATGTACTCCCCACTTTGGAAATGAGTGCTTCTTCACCGTTTATATACTTTTCTGCCTTGGCCAACACCTCAGCCATGCTTGCTTGAGGGTTCTTCGATATAAAGAACATTAGATCCTTTGACTGCACTCCTAATCCTGCAATGAAAGCAGTTATGACAAACTTTTCGTCTGGGATGTCCACCTTCAGAGATTCTCAATTGAACCTCTGCACATAAGATCGCAGGTTCTCCTCGGGCCTCTGCTTGATATTTAATAAATAATAGCTCGGCTTCCTGTAGATCCGAGCTCCAATGAAGTGAGATACGAAGGAAATGGAAAGTTCATTGAAAGAAGAGATTGAGGCTGAGGGGAGCCTATTGAACCATGCCAAGGCCGACCCCTTCAAGGTAATGGCGAAAGCCCTGCATCGCACAGGGTCCTGGTATCCGTGCAATTCCATCTGGTTTTTGTAGGTATTAAGGTGATCCACAGGGTCTTTTGTCCCATCAAAGATCTGTAACTGAGGTACTCTGAACTTCGGAGGAAGGGGGAAATGCAACACCCCGGGGGTGAATGGGGATTCAGTTTGCTGCACCAAAGCATCCATCGTTACTAGGGTTTTGACTTTCACTGCTTCTCTCATGTGGCTGAGCTCTTGCTAGATATCTTGGAAGCGGTGTTCCCAATATTGCTCCATTCTTTCCTGTTGGAAAGGAAGGAAATCATTCCTCTCCGGTCCCTCGTTATGGCTTTGAGCTTCTTCGTTGATTCCCCTTCTAGGCGGCTGACGGGGCGCTTGGCTGCTTTCTCCTTCTTCGTTTGCTTCCCTGAGGGGATCAAGGCACTGCCCTTCCCTAGGAGGAAGATCATTCGGCCCTTGTCGGGGTGGTCGCGCCTGCTGAGGATCCTGTAAGAGCTTCAAGAGCTCTTCATTTTGTTGTAGTAAGCGTTGATTGACCAGGCGAAGGGCGTCCAGCTCGTTGTTAGGGGGAGGATCCACCGTAGGAGGGTCGTTTTCATCAGTGGGGATGAAACCGTGAAGGTTTTCCGGTTGCCTCCCATTGGTGACCTCCTGGGGGTTCTGCACTCTTGGAGGATTCATCTGATTTTTACTCATGTTTCGCGTAGAGACCATCAATTATTGAGAAATCAGTATATTTGTAATAAGAACTGTCGTTCCCACAGACGGCGCCAAACTGATGGTGTAAATCTTCGCGAATGAGCTATGGAACAGGATCAACTCATATGAATGATGTGCGTGGAGTTCAATGTGGTATCTGGGTTACAAGGCTTGTGTCAAACGATGCAGGTTGATGCTTAGGGGAATTGAGGAAAGGGAAATAACACAATAGAGGTACAGTGGTTCACCGGCCTGAGCTCGGTAGTCCACTCTGGAATGGAGACTCTTGCTCCTCTATTCTTATTGATGAAGCTGAATGTGTTACAATGTAGTAAGGGAGGCCTTAGGGTTCTTCGGGGCTCTATTGCCTATCTCCCTCATGGAAATGTACAGTACTTATAATATTGTCTTCTATCCTCCAGGATCTTTGCCGAGATCTTTGCCCCCTATTCATGGGATCTTCCTTAATCTTAGGAGGGGGTCCTAATCGACTAAGGGTTCCCTTCTTGGGACGTTGCATGATTTCCGCTTGGGTGATGCTGGCTATTATCCAGCTGTTTCCCCTGCTGATTTGGCTATTGTTTCGCTTGGATGGAGCCTGAGCTCCGGTCCTCTGAGCTCAGGAGTTTTGACCCGACCTCCAGACCTGACCTCCTGGGCTGAGCTCGCACTTGTGATTAATTTTGGGTACCATCAAGAACTAATTTTATTATTATCACTAACAACATTCCAATGGTAAATACCATCAACTTTGTTCCCCCATGTAAGAATACGACAGTGTTTGCCCATAAAAACCTTAGAAGACCGAAAATAGACTTCAAAACCCTTATCATCTAAACGTGACACAAACAAGATATTGCGTCGCATATTGGGTGAATAAAGCAGATCAGTCAATAGGAGGTTCTTTTACTCAGACAACAAAATTCTCACATTGTCAACTCTAAGCACATTACAGTAAGTATTATTCCTCATGTATAACTTGTAGTTGTTATTTTTCACTTCCTTCATTTCAACAAAATTATCTCTAGTCTTAACCACGTGTCGAGAAGAGGCAGAATCAACCCACAAAGTAAGAGAATCACAGTTTGCAAGAAGTGACTCAAAAATCATACACACAATGTCTCTTGATCCTTTAAAATTTTGATTATTATTCTTTTGATTGCAATTTTTTTTGTAATGACCGAAATGCCCACAGTTATAACAAGTACCCATTTGTTTTCCCTTAAAATTATTATGTCTCTTAAACTTATTATATTTTTTATTATTTCTTTTAAAGTACTTGTTTTAAGAAAAGACGAAATAGTTGACATATTATTGGATGGGGCACGTGTGACAAATTTGGAAGATGGGGTACTAGAAATTAGGTTTGACACATTACTAGTTTTCTTTTTAGCTCTTTCTCGGCCTTAATGCCTAACAACATAGGTAACTTTGCCATTGATAAATCTTGGTTGGACATATTCAAAGAAATCATAGCCGGCTCCCACAAATCAAGAAGGCTATGTAAAACAGTGAAAACTTGCATTTTGTCAAGAATTGGGTTACCTAGAGATACTAACTCTTTAGCTATTACCACAAGTTTATTGACATGTTCAATAACAGACTCATCATCTTTCATAAAAATATCATTATATTTTTCAATTAAGAGTTGAATATATGTATTAGAGGAAATATCATAAGCTTGTGTTATAGCATCAAGCATAAACTTAGCAGTTACATATTCCTAAAAAATGACCTCTAAATTGAGTTCCATGAAAGTAAGAAAAATTAACCTATCCAATTTGTTGTTATCTACGAACCTTTCGTATGTGTTTCTAGTAGTCTCTCTAGTCCTAAAGAGTGGTTATTTCGGGTATGGTGTGTTAATAACATATTCAATTTTTTGTTGCAATTAGTGATTGACAAATGATAGACACAAGCATGACTACCCCAGAGCCATCGATACATATTCAGGTGAGCAAAAATATATTTTTCTTGTCACAAAACATTTGACTAAATACATTTTTAGTACTTGAAGTACAAGAAAAATGACATTTTGTCTTTAAATTATATCAATTTTGTATATTGTATCTCTAAACAAACATGACATTTTCTGTTTAGTATATAATTTTAAGGACTATTAAACTCATATTCCAGATTTTAGGGATGTGATTTGACAAAATTAAAAATTGACAGATTAAAGTGATATTTCACATGAACTTCAAGGTCTAACGTTCGGACATGACATTTTGCATCATACATTTAAATTTTTGCCATTCATAGGATCATCTAATTGAAAATTTTAAAACTTGAGTGACACGAATAAAAATAAAAGTGAGATAAATAAAACGCATATTTCATATAGCACGCATCACTATATTTTGCTCCATTTATGCCATGTTCGGTAGAATAAAATGCTCGTAAATTTTTATTGACCTAATTTCCTGTCTGAGGCTGTGGCAGCAGCTGCTTCTTGGCTACGCCAATTAAAATACACAATCATCTTCTCTCTTGGCGGTAGCTTGTCCTTGATCACAGGGTGGTTGAGAAAGTTGTGCATCCATGTCACGGTGGCCGGAAATTTTGATGGGTCAACAATTTTCATGGAGCCAACTTCATCCCAAACAGGCAACAAGTAAGTGGTCCACCCTAGTGCAATGTCCAAATATCCAATTGCTTCCCCTCCAAAAAACTTATTTCCTTTCAGCGCTCCTTCTATCTTTGCTATGGCCTCCATGGATAATTTCATAGCTCTTTCCTTTTCATCTCCTTGGGAACACATAGCAGTCCATGCAGCTACCAAAAGCTATATATATACACAAGAAGAACAGATATTAGTAATCGATGACGATCTTAAATTTAAGGAAAATGCTATTTGTATCTAATCTATGACCTAATAAATTGTAGTTGTTGGATTGATAGTAAACTCCATCCAACTTTAGAACTCAAATTAATCTTTGGGTACAATGAATTAAGTTCATGATTAGATCCCTGTAGCATCGCTCGGACATTCATTGGCAATTAACCAAGGGCAACAAGTATTGACCAGATCCGTTAACACCATAAGAACCCTAGAAGTAGGGGTGTCCATGAGTTAGATTGCCCATGAGTCCTGTTACTCGGCCCAAAAAAATAGGCCCAATAATTGGCATTCCCTAGCCCGAGCCCAATATCCTTCAAGAGACGGATTGGACCTACTCAAACTCATTACTCAGCCCGAAACTCGGCCCAGTAGCCCGCCCGTAAAAAGTCTAGGGTTTTTTGGGTGTGAGTATAATTTTTTAGACTTATTTGAGCAAAAGTATGTGAATAAGGTGTTTACTCTGTTAAGTACAATTTTTATAAAACTTTTTGTGTTTAGGTACAAAATTCAAATGAATTAAAAACTTTTTTACCTAAACACCCTCCTTTAAATTATGCTGTCATCATTGACAGTTATTTGAGAAAACAAATATGTAAAGATTAACAATAGTAATGGGAGGTAAAATAGGGGCATTAATGATCAAAATCCTTCTTCTTCGGCAACAGGATTCTATGGCAATGAGATTTGATTAGAATGTCACAAATTATATGTGAATAAACACTGAATTTTCCCAAAAAAAAAAAAAAGAATTGACCAAGATGTTTTGTTAGATATTATGTATTGTTCGTTGTTGGGATGTAGAGAAAAAAGAATTTCTTATTTTTTTAATGGATGTAACTGTTTTTTAATGGATGTAACTATTTTTTTAATAGGTGTAACTGTTTTTTAATTGATGTAACTATTTTTTTAATGAGTGTAACTATTTTTTAATGGGTGTAACTATTTTTTAATGGGTTTAACTATTTTTTTTAATAGGTGTAACAATCACAGTTTCATGCAATTGTTAATGCATGATGGTGTAACAATGCCGCGATACTAAATAGTACAACTATTTAGTTTATGTAAACAACTGAATGACAAATTGAGTTAGTGTCATAATTTTGTGTAACTGTTTGGTTTATTAAAACGCATGAGTAACTGGTTAATGTATTATAGAACAATTGTAACTGATTGATGTAACTGATTAGTGTAATTGTGTTGTTGTAATATTAATATAAATAGAGTAAGAGAAAATAGGGAGAGAAAGAGAGAGTGAGAAACTGTTAGAGAAAATATGCCCCTATTTTATCTCTCATTGCTTGATTGTAGCCAAAATATATGGAAGAAATACAAAAGGTTTTCAACCCATCAGCTATTTACTGAATGACAATATTGTCATTTTTTAAAAATATGCATTTTAGCCAAAATAAGATTTTGTGCTGAATTTTTGCTCAAATAAGTCTAAAAAATTGTACTAGCTTCCAAATCACCCAAAAGTCTATTAAAACCTGGCCCAAGAACCTGCCCGCCCAGCCCAGTCAAAACATGGAAACAAGTCCCCTAATGTCGAAATTCAAAATTTCAGAAATTTAGATATTATAAATAATATATTTTTTTTCATATATTAAACGTACACGCTTTAAATTGTAGAGTTGTGCAAATGATAAATATGTGGGTAGGTGACAGCCTAGTTGTGATGTATTCATTCTATTGTAATGTAGTTCTTCACATAATTATAAATAAAATTATTTATTATTTATTTTTTGTTCATTTTGACTCTATTTTAATTCAAAAATATAATTTACAAAAATATTCATTATTTATAAATGAAGTTGTATATAAAAAACCCGTCCAGTAGGCCGGCTCGCAGGCCTCCCAACAGGTCCATAGGCCAGCCCGCAGGCCTCTCAACAGGTAGGGATGTCAGTGGACCGAAGCGGGGGCGGAGGGTATAATCTTCATCCCCGTACACGCTTAAAAAAATTTTGTCCATCCCCAGTCCACCCCCTTTAACGGGGATAATTTTCATCCCCATCCCCGTCCGCGGGTAAATTTTTAATCCCTGCCCCCGTCCTCGCTTCCCCCGTACCCGCCCAAGTCCAAGTTCAAACCAACATAATTCAAAATTCTAAATAAATTCAATATTTTAAAAGTTTCATCAATGTCTACTTATCCATGAGTGAAACTTGTGCTTATACAAACAACTTATTCATTGCTGGCTCATTCAAGATCATACCTTCCATCAGATTCTCATCGAGGCAAGTAAGTTACAGATTTATTAGCTATGAAAATGAAGCACTGTTTGAGTAACATGTCTTTTACATCAATATGCAGTTTCAAAGTATTTAAATGTGCAATTGGCAACAAAATCTTCACAAAGTATATATATATATATATTATTTTTTTTAACGGGTATAACGGGGACGGGGCGGGGGTAAGGGTAAGTCCATCCCCGCTTTCATCCCTGCACGGGTTTATACAGGTATTCCCGTATACGTCCACAATCCAATACATATAGTTCATCCCCGGTCCAAACGGGTCGGGTTTGAACGAATACCCGTTTTTCCCCTGTCCACCGCCATCCCTGCCAACAGGTCCATAGGCCAATGCCCGCAAGGCCCACCCACAGGTCCACCCAATGAGTGGCGAGTTGGACTGTGGGTAACCTACCCCTACCCGAAGTCTGGCCCGATCCGCCCGATAACTCACTCGGGTAAGCGCTTGGGCCTACCCTACTCTACCCAGGTCCAACTCGAAAAAAATTTCACGGGCCGTGCCTCGGCCCGATCCATGGACTCCAATTACCTAGAAGGAATTAGGGAACAGAATTGACTAAATGTTGGCATGGACTGGAAAATAACATGCTAACACGAATGGTATTGTATGGATACTTATATAAATACAGGGTAATTTAGCTTACATATGCATCAAAGTGGATTTTTAGTCTATCAGGGTAGATTTTGTTGAGAGAGATCTTAAACTTGAGTTCTTGTTTTTGGGCTACTTATGCATGTCAATCTAAACGGACACAATTAATTAAAGGGATTGGGATAAAGTTGATTAATATACAACATGAACCTAAAATGAAACAACCAGAGCACGATACAAAACAAAAACTCGAATGCCAACCTTACTGCTAACCATGGTAGAGCTTACTCGAGTCTAGGGACAGTCACTTTGAAAATATTTTCCAATATTAAGTCTAACAAAAACCCAAAAAATTAGCTCGAGCATTAATATATGAAAATGTAAAATTTGTTGAAATAATTGAAGGGGTTGTGTAGTTACCTTCTCTTCAGCAAACTTTCCCCAAAATCGCACCATGGCACTACAACAAAAATCGTTTTTTGCGACGATTTTTTTCGTCGCTAAATTAAAAAAAATCGTCGCAAATTATTTTTTGCGACGTTTTTTTTTCGTCGCGTGTTCGTCGCAATAGCCTCGTCGCAGAAAGTATTTTGCGACGCAAATTTATTTTCATCGCAAAAAAACTTTTTAGCGACGAAAAAAAAACGTCGCTAAAAGTAAAAAAATCGTCGCAAATAAATTTTTACATGAATAAAAAATTTTAAAAAAATAATTTAATTAATTTTTCGCGACGAAAAAAAATCGTCGCAAATAAATTTTTCGTAAATAAAAAATTTTAAAAAAATAATTTAATTAATTTTTCGCGACGAAAAAAAATCGTCGCAAATAAATTTTTCGTAAATAAAAAAATTTTAAAAAAATAATTTAATTAATTTTTCGCGACGAAAAAAAATCGTCGCAAATAAATTTTTTGTAAATAAAAAAATTTTAAAAAATAATTTAATTAATTTTTCGCGACGTAAAAAAATCGTCGCAAATAATTTTTTCATAAATAAAAAATTTAAAAAAGAATAATTTAATTAATTTTTAACGACGTAAAATAATCGTCGCAAATAATTTTTTAAATAAATAAAAAATACAAAAATTAATAATTAATACCCATTTACAAGCCAAGTCTTGAATGCACTTTGGTGTACTCAGTGTTTCAATATTTTTTTTTTTTTAAACAGAAATTTTATTTCCAAAAACAATGAATTACAAGAATCAAAGAACAACCTGTTTTAAAAAATACAAAACAAGACTTTAATCCTTCAAGAGGACTTAAGCCATTTTTGATTACATTTTGTGCAAAAAATGCCTTGACCAGATCCTGATACATCACCATCTCTTCAACTTCTGGCCCTTGGATCACAAATCACCATCCTTTGCATGCTAGCAGTAGGCATCCCAAACTGGTCATATTGTAAAAGTAGCATTTTAGACAAAGGCAACATATCAGCATAGACCCAGTACCATTGCAGCATCATACACCCCAGCATTTGAAACTGGAGGCTCTGAACAAAAATCTATTTACCTTACAAACTATTGATATTATCACAAAAAATACACTCAAGCCATGAAAAATAGCCAAATAGCTTAATGCATTTCTTTACAGTCTACCTTTTTACATGAGCCAAGCATATCCAAATCCACATTATCCAGGTCCATACCAAGTTCCTCAGTTATAAGCTGTCATATAGAAAAAGTAAATTCATATTTGAAGTGTCATACAATAAAATTAATTATATATAAAGACTACACAACAGTGGACCCACTTCGCCTCCGGTAAGAATGGCAAGATCCTGCAGACAGGCCTTCCTATTTTCTCCAAAGCCAAGAGCTTTTATGGCACAAACCTGCCAACTTGCATAAAATCAACATGATGAAATATATATATACTAGTAATAACCCGTGCCTGAAGGCACTGCACCACACTAAACATTAAACACTTAAAAATGAATATTCATTTTTATAATAAAAACATGCAAGATCCCCCTTCATTAATAACCAAAAGTAGTGAGGGCATAAACCTTATCCCTAAAAGAGAAGGAAAAAAATTGAAAATTACATGATAATTTGAAAAACAAAACCCCAAAAAATAAGGCTTAGATGCCTTTTGAAAACTCTTGTCAAATTATACTTTAGAGAGCTTTAGACTTCTTTCCATATAAAACCACCACTTCCTTGTTTATCTCTCAAATATTTGTTGATCCGTAACTTATTTATACGGAAATCCAAAAAATTTGCCAATCAATTTGCCCATTAAAAACACCAGTGCTCCAGGACTTGCTAAACTTGGAGATCCCTTCGTTGTGCTAACCCAGAATCCAAAATATAGCTGGTCCATTCTCATGGAAAAAACCCCACCCCTAGCTGGTCCATTCAACCATTAGAACAACAAAATGAAAGGTCAATGGGCTTCTAGTTAATTAAATGATCCTAAGTACTCTAAAAGCTTAAATTGTTAGAGGGCATAACATAAGCATTTATATATTTCAACACGACCCCTTACTAGTTTAGATTTTCGGTCAAGCAAGTGCAAGTATAACAATTATCAGGATGGCAGTGAGATGGAACACACGACCTCTTACTCTAATAACATGCTAAACCACTGCTCACTTTAAAAGCTTGGGTTGTTGGAGAACATGTAACATAAACACACATATATACTTTAATAAAAAGCCAAATTGATATGTGTAAGAAATTCCCAAGCATAAAAGGTCTAGTGAATTCAAGGTTTGATAGCATGGCCTTCTTGGCTAAAACACTTAATCCTTGTGGAAAATTGAGCTAAATACCTCAAAGGGGAGCCAATCCTTAACCATAGACTCAAATACAATGCCTCTACTACATGGAAAGAATTGATGCAAGTTTTACAAGGTGGAAGCAGGTAATAGTGGAATTAACACAAGGAAGGAAGGAATATCCATTTTTGGTTTGATGTGTGTAATGTTAAAAGGCCCCCCCTATGAGATGATAGAGATTGATATGCACCACGAAGGTATTACCCTTAGAGACTTGCTGTAATAATTAAGTGGCCAAATAGGTTCTGGACTTGCCAGTATGAGAAACTACTTCCCTAGAAATCAAAAACTAATTTTTTTGGAATTATTAGCTCCGATCTTCCCAAATACTAGTTCTATAAAACTCTTGCAAACTTGCATTTTGAGACTCTGAGAAGCAGATAAAGAATCAATAAAACACATATTAGACATATTAGAGATTCCATGTGCACAGAAATGGCGGTGCATTTTAGAGATAAATTCCCTAGCAATGTAACATACAGTAAATCCAAAGTCCAAACACTATAGGAAGAATTCAAATCTGTAGATGTGGAATGTAATGCATGGAGAAGTGTAGAAAACCTTACGTGCAAATCATTTCTGATGTAGTGTGAAGCAGTGAAGTTGAATATGATCAAAGGAAAATCAAGAAGTCAGTCCACAGATAGAACTCAACACATACATCCATGTTGGGCTTTCACATCAGTTTCTAAGTTTTGAAGTACATGTACTGATGAAGAAGGCTGCTGACTCTGTTCAGTCGAGCCTCCAATCTTTCAATGTAAATAAAACCTATCATAACATGCACACATTCATCTATTATCTCTTCTACATGTATCACTACGATCATTGAATAGGTAATAAAACAGTTGCAACATCTTCCATCTCGGCAAACAAACTTCGAATTAGTATTCAAATTTTAGCATTACATCCTTCTAAGCATACTGTCATAGGATTAAAATCATTGACATAGTATATGAAAACGTAAATTATGCAAGCACTACCTCAAGAGTATCCAAGGATAAAGTAACAGACTTTGCATTTTGGAGCTGTCCAAGCATCTTGATCAGATTGAGCGGCATCCTTCCCTTGACTTCATCTGTATATGATTCCTCAAAAGATGTCCAAAGGTCAACATATATCTTGTCTAGAACCTCTTAGAATAGAACCTCTTAGGCGTGAATGAAACAGCCTGCCAAAACAGCCCCAAGATCCTTCACTGCCCATCCACACCGACAGCCCAAAAACACAAAACAGTCCCACCGACTGCCACCGACAACCTGCTAACCAACATACCACATACCACATACTGCCCCCATCAAAGCATAGCACCGACAGCCACCCAGTCCACTCAACCCACTTCTAGCATAATCAAATCAAAGCAAAACCAACTGCCATAGCACCGACTGACCGACATATATTTTTTACCAAAACAAAACAGACATATCCATAGCACCGACAACCATAGCAGTTCCCAAAATTAAAGCAATAGTAACATATCAATGGTGTAGCAATTAAATCCACGTTTTTATCATTCCACTGCTCAATGGTGTAGTAATTAATCACTTCCATTTCATCAAACAGGTTATGTGCAAGAAGGGTAAGAGAGATATTCATACGCAACATTAGTAACCCAACACTCCAGAATTTGCAGCCTTTTTTTTAAAACAATTCACATAATTTATGGGTGGTTGTGGTTCCACAGTGGCAGTTGTGATGGTGGTGGGCCGTGGGTTCGGGTGATTCAAGGTGGAGTTGTAGGAAGACCGTCGGTAGAGTTTTGGGGGTAGTAGGGGGTCACCGGTGGTGGTCGATTGGGTCAGTGGCCGGCCGTGGTGGGTTTAGATGAGGGTTTTGACCATAAAAGGAAGAGGAGAAGAATAGGAAACAAAAAAAAGGAGGATAAGATGAAAGAGCGAAGGAAAAGGGCTTACCTGGAAGTCTTCGGAGCTACAACGGCGGCTGTGGTGACCGGCGACGGCGCTCACAGTGAAGGGAGAGTGAGAGGAGGCGGCGACGATCGATGGTGAACTGGGGCTTCGACTGGCAGGGAGAGGCAGAGAGAGAGAGAGAGAGTCTGTGTGTGTGTATCGACTGAAAACGAAGAGGCAACGATGGGGACAGAGCAAAAGAGGGAAAAAGAGTTACTTAAGTAGATGTAGGGATTCAGAGTTTTGATTTCTGCGACGATTTAAAAAAACGTCGCCAAAAATATTAAATATTTCATCATCTTAGTCATCTAATTCAAAAAAAAATTTTTGAATTCCGCGACGATTCAAAAAAACGTCGCAAATAATATTACTATTTTACCTTCCCTCACAGATACATATTTATCAAAAAAAAAAAAATTTCAATCTGCGACGATTTATAAAAACGTCGCAAATAATATTCACCTTTAAAATATTTCAGAGCCATTTCTCCCGCCACAAAAAATTTTGGAGGGAATCACTTCTGCGACGATTTATAAAAACGTCGCAAATAATATTAAAAATAAAGTTTTGGATTCTGCGACGATTTCAAAAAACGTCGCAAATAATATTAATATTTTACCTTCCATCATTGATACTTATTTATCCCAAAAAAAAAAAAATTGAATTCTGCGACGATTTATAAAAACGTCGCGAATAACTAGTTAACATTCAATTAAAACCCAATTCATCATTTACATTCAAATTAGCAAATTAACACCAAATTAATATGTAATTTTATTCAATTAAACACTCAATTCATCATATAAATATTCAATTTTTTAAATTGACATTCAATTTCATTAAATTAACATGTAATTTCATCAAATCGACTTTCAATTTCATTAAATTAACATTTGATTTATCAAATTGACATTCAATTTCATCAAATTAACATTCAATTGATCAAATTGACATTCAAATTATCAAATTAACATTCAATTAAACATTTAAAGTAATCATATAAACTTTCAATTTCATTAAATTAACACCCAATTCATCAAATTAACATTCAAAATATCAAATTAACATTCAATTTCATCAAATTAACATGTAATTTCATCAAATCGACATTCAATTTCATCAAATTAACATTCAATTTATCAAATTGACATTCAATTTCATCAAATTAACGTTCAATTTATGAAATGTATATTCAATTTCATCAAATCGACTTTCAATTTTATTAAATTAACACTCAATTCATCAAATTAACATTCAAATTATCAAATTAACATGTAATTTCATCAAATCGACATTCAATTTCATCAAATTAACATTCAATTAATCAAATTGACATTCAATTTTATCAAATTAACATTCAATTTATGAAATGGATATTCAATTTCATGAAATCGACTTTCAATTTCATTAAATTAACATTCGATTTATTAAATTGACATTCAATTTATCAAATTGATATTTAATTTTATTAAATTAACATGTAATTTTATCAAATCGACTTTCAATTTCATTAAATTAACATTCAAATTAACATGTTCATTAAATTGATATTTTTTTTTAAAGTAAAATAATTATTGGCGACGTTTTTTAAAAATGTCGCGAAAAGTCAATTACATTTGATTTTTTTAAAATTTTTTTTAAAGTAAAACGATTATTGGCGACGTTTTTTAAAAACGTCGCTAAAAGTTAATTACATTTGATTTTTTTTTAAATTTTTTTTAAAAGTAAAACGATTATTGGCGACGTTTTTTAAAAACGTCGCCAAAAGTCAATTACATTTGATTTTTTTAAAAAAATTTTTAAAGGAAAACGATTATTGGCGACGTTTTTTAAAAACGTCGCGAAAAGTCAATTACATTTGATTTTTTTTTAAATTTTTTTTAAAGTAAAAGGATTATTGGCGACGTTTTTTAAAAACGTCGTAAAAAGTCAATTACATTTGATTTTTTTTTTAAAGTAAAATGATTATTGGCGACGTTTTTTAAAAACGTCGCGAAAAGTCAATTACATTTGATTTTTTTTAAAATTTTTTTAAAGTAAAACGATTATTGGCGACGTTTTTTAAAAACGTCGCAAAAAGTCAATTACATTTGATTTTTTTTAAAATTTTTTTTAAAGTAAAACGATTATTGGCGACGTTTTTTAAAAACGTCGCGAAAAGTCAATTACATTTGATTTTTTTTAAAAATTTTTTTAAAAGTAAAACGATTATTGGCGACGTTTTTTAAAAACGTCGCGAAAAGTCAATTACATTTGATTTTTTTAAAATTTTTTTTAAAGTAAAACGATTATTGGCGACGTTTTTTAAAAACGTCGCTAAAAGTTAATTACATTTGATTTTTTTTTAAATTTTTTTTAAAAGTAAAACGATTATTGGCGACGTTTTTTAAAAACGTCGCCAAAAGTCAATTACATTTGATTTTTTTAAAATTTTTTTTAAAGTAAAACGATTATTGGCGACGTTTTTTAAAAACGTCGCTAAAAGTTAATTACATTTGATTTTTTTTTAAATTTTTTTTAAAGTAAAATGATTATTGGCGACGTTTTTTAAAAACGTCGCGAAAAGTCAATTACGTTTGATTTTTTTAAAATTTTTTATTTAAGTAAAATGATTATTGGCGACGTTTTTTAAAAACGTCGCTAAAAAAATTGCCAAAACTGAAATTTGCGACGAAATTAAAAAATCGTCGCTAATAGTAAACTATTTGCGACGATTTTTAAAACGTCGCAAAAAAAAACGTCGCCAAAAATGATTTTTGTTGTAGTGTGGCTCTTTCATAAGGATCTCGAGGTAGCAAGAGAGATTGTTTCCACGTCTCGTCAATGTACTCGAGAATAACAGATGACTCGACAATTACTTTCCCATCATGAACCAACACAGGCACCTTCTTGTGTATAGGGTTCAGTTCCAAGAGCATAGGGCTCTTGTTGAAGATATCTTCTTCTATGTACTCATACTCAACACCCTTCAGTCTCAGAGCCCACTCTACCCTAAGGACAAATGGGCTAACCCAGAACCCCAAGAGCTTCACCTCCTGGCTTGCCATGAGAGATATAGTTGCTTCTGTCTGGGTTAGCTGCTTGTTCTTATAGGCTGTTTCTCACCAGACTTTGAATACTCAATCTTGGAACTTAGTATGTTCCATTTGAATCCAATTTGAGTTTGAATTCAACTGATCGAATATAAATTGATGTTTTTCACCAATGGTCCAAATCTGAATTCGAATCCATTTTTGTATTGTGTTTACTAATTCGAATTTGGATTCATTAATATCCGATTACAGTGTTATCCAATTAGAATTATATATGTATATATAAATATATGATGAAATTGAGTGATTATTTGATAAAATTGAGTTGAAATTTAAATGTAATTTTTTAAAATTTAGTTTAACTGTGTTATTCAAATTAGATTTCTGTATTGAATTTTCGATTTTTTTAAAACTATTTTGGATATGGACTGTAAGAACAAAATTCGTCAGAACGAGTTGGGCCTACTTAATTGATGGCATTGTTGACTATGTGGACAATTTACACTGACAACACTTGGTTTGATTCATTCATTCTTCCTAAATGGTTAAGGTGATGGCCAAAGCTTAGGACAAAGCCATTTTAAAGTCTTGTTATGTGCTCAATTGCCCAAAGTGCAGAATGTGCTAAGCCATGACCTAATTTGCAGGAAGAGATAAGGATATCCACAAGTGCTAAGCCATGACATAATTTGTAGGAAGAGATAAGGATATCCACAAGTGCTAGCACTAATAGGATAATCCATATCTATTCTTAAACCACAAGCTATCACTTTTTTTTACTATCTCATTCAATGTTAACTTCGGTATACGACAACCCCTTGAATTACTATCTCATTCTACTGATACTGCTTCTTCACCAGTGGCGGAGCCACTCATAGGGCAGGTCGGCCGATGCCCTTTGACATTTGTCTTGTCTACTACACATATTCATACGATATTTTCATTTAAGGTCCCCTTTAATTTTTAAATTTTTCATTCGACCCTTGTATTTTGGTGTCTTGAGAAATATTATATCTTATATTCTTATGCTTTAACAAGTCAAAATATACATGAGTTATTTGTCGAATTTAAATAATTATTTGGATTAGTGTTACATGATAATTTGGAGATAATTTTTTATTATGTATAGTATCAAAAATATGATTTTAATATAATAGATGATAATATATTAGTGGACTCTTTAACTAATAACAAAGACGAACTGTAAATTTCGAGTAAGTGTAGATTTCGAGTTTTGATGGATTGTATGTGCATTGTGTGCTTCAAATGTGTTAAAAAGAAATTCAAGAGTTCAACTCGGGTTGGGTTCGATTTTACTTCGTTCATTCAATCACAAAATAAATAAAATTTGGTTAGATTTTTAAGTTCACTTAGTAAACAAGATAAATCTAACGAGTAACTCGCCTTGAGTAGGCTCAGTTTGGCTCAACTACATGTATAAGAATAGAATATAGATGAGACTATACTTTTTTATATAAATAGACATGGATAGAAAAAAATTTGTATGTTATAGTACTACTAATAAATGAGTTCAAAAAAATTTAAAAGTTAAATACTACTAATAAAAAAATCTAAAAGAACTTAAAAATCAAATATAGAAAATAAAAATTAGATAAAAATATATATGTGTGTAGAATTAACTTTATAATAATAATAATTAGGGATAAAATAGAAAATCTAAAAATTTTCTCCGATACTGATATTTAAAAATAGTATAGATATAGATAGATATAAATTAAAAAGATTTTGAGAGGTTCTTGTTAAGCAACTAATTATAGTAGGATTGATTATTAAGCCATAGAGTTTGATTTTTAGAAATTTCTCTTGAGTTGTTAAGCTCGATTTTGGCTCGAATGGTCATGAGCATTTTTCAATCCAAATTTAAGCTTTACTTAAATTAAATAAGTTCGGTTCACTTACCATCCTTATAAAAAAAAAAACCTAGCATCCTTGTAACTGTGATTTATCAGTAGTGTAGTATTGTTATTAAATTAATGAACAGAATTTGTCCAACTTAACCAGAGGATAAATTTTATAGGCCAACGGACTTTAAATATTGAACAATACAAGCTTTTTTTATTTTTTATTTTTTTTTTTCAATGGTCATGGGTGTCTGGGTCAGTTTATACCTACCTCGACTAATCTCCTCCTTGGTCCTGCAAAAGACAGACCATCCACGTCGAGACTAAAATGTTCATGAGGAATAAATCTCTCATGACCTGACCCTAAAGAGTTGTCAAGATTCGAACTCAATAAAAGCTTTTGAGGATACATAATGACAACAATATTTACTTGAAATTATTCACAGTACTATCATTGTAAATGAGTGTCAATCTTGTTGTGTCGTATTATTTTTGGTCGAATTATTTTCGGTACATTGTATTCGTGTCAATATTCGTATCAATAAAAAATTATTTAATTCTTCAACATCTCATATGATAATTTGTAAAAAAATTAAAAAAAAAAATCACAAATACCTATTTTTTGTTTACATTATTCGTTAATCGTGCGTAACCTTATTTTGACCTATTTATTATTTGTGTCTATTAATGGTGTTATTTTCAAATTTTAATTTGAGCCTTGTTGGTATCGGATTTGTATCAATTGGTAAAATTGACACAAACGTATCGAGCAAAAGAGGACTGGCCCTATGAGAGGTGTCTTTTCTGTCTTTTACTCAAATGCAAAGTTGGAATTTCATCGGTCTCCTCCGATATATGCATTGCGACCAGATAAAAAAATAAAGAAAAAATAAAGAAAAAGAAAAGAAAAGAAGAAGAAGCTGCTATCATTTTCTATGTCGGCACCAAGGGCGGAGCCACCCTTGGGTTAGGGTGGGCACATGCCCCGTCAATTTTTTTTTTTGTTTCATATTAAATATGTATTTTTTAAAATAAAATTTAGACATATTTAATTGTGTCCACCATAATATTTAATTTTTAGACATGTTTTAAACATGTCCGAATATGTTTTGAACATATTGATGTTATTTTATAATTTTTTCAAATTGTAGAGTTATTTCGTTATTATATAAAAATGTGTGTCGTTATGTAGTAAACTATAAGATTATAAATGAAAGATTATTATCACGATTTTATATATAAAAGAAATATTATTGATAAAATTAATTTGTAACACTTTCAAATAATAAAAACATATTAGGGTCAATTGTAAATAATAATAATTAGTCTCATTCTTGATAAAAAGTTTTTAATTATTATTTTTTTGTTTATGAGTATATCGATTTTTAATCTTCTATGTTTAAAAAATATTAAATATAATTTTAAGAAATATAAATTTATGAACTTTTACGGTCAATTAAAAGAAATTAAAACATACCAGTCTGCCCACCCTAAAAAAATTTTGCCTCTGCCCCTCGTCGGCACCAATAATGGAGCATGGTAGTGAGTGTGATGCTAAAACGTTTCATCGTGTGAAATTGGTGACTTTTCAGTAGAAATCGCTGACTCAAAGAAAATGACTTTCCCATGTTCCCACAAAATCTGCTGAAGGATAGGTCAAATTGCAATAAATTGGAGCCGTAAATGCAAATGAATTGAATTTGAATTTTGATAATTTTTTAATATTAGGCTGTGAGATATTTATTTCTTGTGAATATCTTAGTTCTGACGTAAAATAACCTATATTTGATCAAATTGAGGAGAAGTTAATTTTTTTTTTTTGATCAGGAAGATAGTAGATTGCATTAAAGTAGGAAAATTTTGATTACAATCAGATGAAAACAAAACCTTAAACTCTAACGGGGGACAGCTGACCCAATTAACTGCAATAGAATTGGAAAGTGCAGCTGCAGCCACCCAATGAGCTGTCCTGTTGAGGGCTCTTGGCTTGTGTAAAAACCTAAGATCTAGGTGTCTAGCGTAAGTTCTAATGTCTTCCACAAATGCACAAATTTCCCAGGGAAGGACCCATTCGGTAGAGCTCAGCTTAATAACTTCCTGATTATCACTCTCAATTGAGCAAAACCGAAGATTTGTTATCTTTGCAAGTAAACAGGCCTCTCTTACCGCTGTGGCCTCGGCATATAAACTTGAAACTGCAGGAATTTTCTTACCAATTCCGTCCAAAAATATATCATTTGTGTCCCTCAAAACAATTCCTATAGCAGCAGTCCTATCCTTGAAAGCCCCATCACAACTAATTTTAGGACCTTGAAAAATCTGAGAAGGAGAGGGGACTGACCTGGGAGAAGGCAGTAGTAGGCTTCTTTCTTCACGTGTATGCACTTGTTTCACTTCACTCCATAGCAGCTTGGCTTTGAACACAGTAGCTAGAGCATTAGGCACTTCACGGTTAAACACCATCAGATTTCGCCCCTTCCAAATATTCCAAGCAATCGTCGCCACTTTGCCCAAAATCTCTAATGACCGAACAGTGTCATTGATAACATCCAGAAGTGATGAAACCCATTTAATTATAGGCATATTCAGCTCCTCAGTAAATTTGAAACCAAGATCAGATCCAAACCACACTCGTCTTGTCCACTCGCATCCAAACAATAAGTGTTCAATAGACTCCACCTTATCTTTACAAAGTTGGCACCATGGAGAATCTGCACATTTTCTTTTAAACAAATTTTCCCGTGTAGCCAGTGCATTGTTGCAAACTTTCTACCAAAAATGTCTTAATTTTGGGAGAGCCTCCATGTGCCAAATTACATGCCAAACTTTCGGATGAGGAGAGAATGATGGGCTAGCTTCCATAATAGTGGAGGATATGAGGTTGGTAGCCAATGAATAACCAGATTTGACAGAAAACACACCATTCGAGCATGGCGCCAAATTCGAGGAGAAGTTAATTTTTTTTTTGACAAAAGAGGAGAAGTTAATTAAAGTACGCATAATTTAACTCGAATATTTTTGACTATTGAACAAAAAAAAAACCCATTAATTGTAAAAATAATAAAATAAAGTACAACAATAAAATAATAAATAAAAATATTACAAGTAATCTTATTTTATTACTATATAAAAAATAATTATTATAACAGTAGACTCCTAACAAATAATCTTATATTACAAGTAAAATATTATTTTTTTATATAATTATTTTAAGTAATCTTAAATTTTCAACTTATAAAAGTACAACAACGGTCAAGACTGATATAATCTTCATCTACTTTGATCCAATGACACAAAATTAATTCTAAAAAAAATTTTCTCACCCAAAAATATTAACTTCTTTGCACGACCCCTAATATCAGACAGTTCAATTAATACACTTCTTAATGTCAAACAATCTTATCAATCCACATCTACCTCTCTCTTCATTTTAAATTGTGTAATTAACAAAACTAAATTATTATTTAAAATATAAATATTACATTATCAATTTGATTTTTTGGTATTGTATAATGTTTTCAAATACGAAATTATTGCTATTAATATATATAACTCAAAGTCCATATCTCTTTAAACTATTGTCCACTAGTTTAATCAACTAGAAAATTACCAATCAAATATTATTGCCAAAATGTCCAAATATATATTTGACTAATTAAATTCAAATTCGAAGCAAAATCTGACTTATTAGACCAACCAAATTAATACCATGTGTCTCTCAACTACTTTTTTTTTTTTTTTTGTTAGGTCAAAATTAAAAGAAGCCAAAGACTTGGAATAATAGGAATTCATATAACATTAATTATACAATAATGAAGATAGTGCTCACTGCTTTACATAAAACCTAGCATACACCCATGTTGGGTTACAAAGAACAGACAATGCACTAATCAATACCACCATGAACCTTCTCACTATTAGTAATTGATGGATGGAAATATAACCCTAAGCAAGCATATATCCATTCACCAGCGGTTCTTATTTCTAGCAGCTAATCTATCCTCAGTACACATAGTGACTCAGTTGGTAGGGAAAGCCAGTGGTGGCCTAGTAAGGTGGCTTGTAGTGTGGTGGCGGTGGCTTCTTATATGGAGGGAAGCGACCAGGAGGTGGGAATGGATTTTTTGGGGGCGGTCTGGGTGGCAGAACTGGTGGCTTGCTGGGCGGTGGTTTAACAACAATGGGTGGCAGAACTGGTGGCTTGATGGGTGGTGGCTTGTAAAAAGGATTTGGTGGTGGCTTCTTGAATGGAGTTGGTGGCTTGTACTTGGGGGGAAGAGGAATGGGTGGTTTGTGCTCGTAAGTGGGTGGCTTGGGGTTTTCAGCAAGAGAATGGGTGGTGTTGAGTATCACCACCCCAAGTAAGAACAACAAGGAGTGTAGGAGAGACATTTTGGGGTTCTTGGTGTGCAAATCTAAGGAGATTGAGGGGGTTTTTATAATTGTTTTGGGCCATTTAGGGCTTGACATCTGCCAAGATCCTATTTTTTTGCTTCAACACGTCGGTTGTAGAAAAATTTTAGCAAAAGATTTTTTGTGTTCATTGCTAGGTACATCATACATGAATGAGACATGGTCCCCCGAATCGTGCAGTCATCTCTCACTGCAGGAGGATTATGGATATGAAATAGATTCCAATAATCCACACCCTTAGGGAGGGAAATCAATGTGCAGATTTTTTTGGCAAATCTCGGCGTCCAGCAGCTGGATGCGCTTGTTGAGTTGGATGCTCCCCCGCCTCAGCTGGCTAATCTTTTGTTAAAAGACTTGTCTAGTGCTGCCTTTGCTAGGAAGTCTATTTAGCTCTTTTGTCTTCTTTTCTTTCTGTTTTTTAGAATGAGAGGGTGGTCCTGTAGGGCCCAATGAGTTGAAAAGTTGGACTATGGAGGCAAGGTTGTGTCCTAAAGAAATGGACCGACAGGCAAATGTGCTTCATATTAAAATGAAAATAATCTTGGATCTTGGGTCTTGATGAGTAGTTAATGTGAGGGTAAAATGGTCTTTTTGTTTGTGCAGTTTACGGCGTTCATTTTATGGGGTCTTAGTGTAATTTTAGAAACGTGAGGGGGTGTCTGTGTAATAAAATCAAATATTAAGGGGTGTCAATGTAATTTACCCAAAACTTTATTAAAATTAAAACAATAAAATAACAAGCTGTGGTGAAAGTTTTTCCTATTTCAAATTGAGCTCAAGCCTAAGTAGGTAAAACAGAATATAGACGAGCTATAAATTCAGACGTTCTGAATTTGAATTTTAATAATTTTTTTGGATCAAGTCATGAGATATTTATTCTTCATGAATATTCTATTCCCAGCGTGGATAATTTGTCTTTAACTGAATTGAGGAAAAGATTAGACAAAATATGCGTAAATTGGTCTGAACTCCCCTAACTGTTGAACTCAAAAAAAAATGCTCTCAGTATGATTAGTTTTGATAAAATTCAATACAATTAGAATAATTGACATGAATCAATGTAAAATTAATGAATTTAAATTTAATCTAAATAAGTTTGAATGATAAATTCAATATAATAAACGAATCGTGTTCAAATGAAGTATCTTATCCCATTTATCACCTGTCTCAATTTGTTTATGATTTGATTATCTGATCTAATATCTTGAGCTAAAGATATTATAAGAGCAATGCTATTAAAATATTATGTGTTTAGAAGATAATAGAGACGAGTAGTAAATTCAAACGTCTTAAGTTTGAATTTTAGCAATTCTTTGATGCTAGATCATGAATACTCTAATTCCGACGTAGATGGTCTATCTTTGATCAAATCAGAGAGGGAATTAGTCGAGGAGTGCGTAAATTAGTCCAAATACTCTTTATCATTAAACCATAAAAAAAAAAGTTTTGTCCCCCCACATAAATATTGAATGCACTTTGTCCATTTAAAAATTTATTATTAGATAGTGCATACAATTAGTGACGTGGTGTGAGTCGTGTGACCATTGCATCCAATATTTAGTCAAGAACACATCAAAGAAGCATGCAGATACAAACACAAACAACTGAACTCTTCTTCTCAGATCACTGCCACATTTCGTTTGCCAGAACTTCCATGTGTGAAGTGATCAAAGAATCGTTAAACATCCATGCACAAGTACAGTAAATGTAGAGGGAGAAGACAAGTGTTTCACCATTCACCAACTCTCTCTATGTGTCAAGCCCTAACCCTCCTTCCATTCCTATATATACCCACCATCTCCGATAGCCGCTTCTCATCGGCACCGGCACACACAAAAAAAAAAAAACTCTCTCTCTCCACCATGGCTTCTGCTTCTTTTCTCTCTCTAACTCTTTGTTTTATCGTTCTGTTTTCACGGCTGTTTCGCTCAGTTAGAGCGGCAATGGGGACAATGGGAGGGCTTCCGGCAACAGCGGGAGCACACCCCGTCCAGGCCAAAGGGAAGTGCCGTATTCAGAGGGTTAATGCTCAAGAACCCAACCGCCGGCTCGAGTCCGAGGCCGGAGTCACTGAGTTCTGGGACAGAAACGATAATGTGAACGAGTGTGCCGGAGTCAAAGCAATTCGCCATGTGATTCAGCCTAGAGGCCTATTGTTGCCTGCTTACAACAATGCACATCAGCTCATTTATATCGTCGAAGGCTAGCCCCCCCCCTATGTATCTCTTTCTTTCTTTCTTTCTCTCTCTCTCACCTAATTACTCATCCCAATATTAATCGAGTAATGTTACACTGACAAAATTTTGGGATTAAATTAAGAGCCCAAATGACATGACACCAAATAAAAAAGCCCAAGGCAGCTGTTTTCATTAACTCACCCAACTCGCCTATAAATAAATAGATTGAATACTTATATTAATTGATGCGAGTTTTAAATGGGTTGGATAATATGATTCATTTTAACTAAATGAGTTAAAGATGAATTACAAATGAGTGTTGAGTATTTATCTTTCTATTAAATAACACAAGTAATAAAATTAAATAAATATATTAATATAATAAAAAATACACACATTAATACATCAAAATATACACACACCTATACTAATACACCAAAACACAATCACATTAGTACATCAAAAACGCACACACACTAATACACTCGACCACAACCCATACCCTGACCCATGACACAAGTAATAAAATAAATATGTTTCTATTTTTATGTGTAGTATATGTGTGTTTATTTTTGGTGTGTATTCATATTAAGAGATTTAATTATTTTACGGGTTAATGAGTTTAACTCAACCCATTATGATCTAACACATTATAACTCGTTTATTAAACGGGTTTAAAACGGATTGAATTTGTTTTGCACCCAACCCATTTTGAACCAACCTATAATCAACACAACCTGTCCATTTGTCACCTTTACTCACTACCATTGGATTGATATGTCGTGGTGTTTTTTAAGACCCATTATTAATCTAATGGTTGTGAATCGTGATGGATTAAATCACAAATTAATTACTTATACTTATTTATATTATCAACTTAAACTTCTAAATAAAATGACATAGAGGAAATATTGTGTTTAAATCATATAAGTGTGTTAGTTTGAGAATTAATTCGAATTATCAATGCATAAATTTATTAGTGACTTGTACATTATGCTAATTTTAATGAATGCAGGTAGGGGTATTCAGGGGATAGTTATCCCGAGATGTGCAAAGACATATGAATCAGGATCACAGAGTTCCGGCGATCGGAAACGGAGGATTAGAGATCGCCATCAGAAGCTTCGACGATTTCAAGAAGGTGATATCCTTGCCTTGCCGGCTGGTGTAACTCATTGGGCTTACAACGACGGAGAAGGCCCTCTTACTTGCATGGCACTTGTTGACACCGGTAACGAAGCTAACCAGCTTGATGAGAACTTCAGGGTAACATTTTTGTACTTTTGGTGAAAATATTGACAGAGATATCACGTCACAGGATTGTTATGTAGTGTCACGATTCAACAATAAAGTGAATATTGGGTGTAACAGTTCCACATCAGTTGTCACGTGATATAATTATTAAATAATAAACAAATAAGTAAGTAAGTGAATCTTACTTTTTGAATATGTAACGGTTACTATCTTACATGGAAGAGTGATTATATGAAGAAGTGGGGTTTATTTTGACTAATTGTCAAGTTATTATTGAGCAGTTATACTATTTCAACATTCTCACGTAATATAATCGTCTAATAATAAATAAATAAGTGGGCATGCGAATCCCGAGATTACACCACGCATAAGAGTAGTAAAGTGATGTCCCATAACAATCATGAACTTGTTCTAACTAGTAAATTTTTTGAAATTCTATACTAAGAAATTCTTTCTTGCCGGAAGTTATCGAGGAGGACAGCAACAGAGAAATATAGGGCGAGAAGAAGAAGGGTGGGCGAGAAGAAGGAGGTCGTGAGCCTCGTGGCCACGGGCAAAAAGGCGAACAACTAGAATTCAACAACGTATTCAATGGTTTCTAATGATAGATAAATGTGTTTATGTAAAATTAATCACATATGTGATGGTGTAAGTGATGGTGTATGTAATGGTGGATGCTCAACACAGTAAGAGACACAAATTAGATAGTTCAGTCTTGGTCATCTACTCTACTAGGAATGACGATGGTGGCCAGAGAATCTTATTACTCAAAATGTGTAATGTGCTGAGATGTGTGTGATGTCTTCTATATGTAGGCGAGACTTACAATTTATAGGTGAGTGAAGTTGGCTTTGAGGGGTTCTAATTGGGGCGCCATCCTCGTAACAAGGACGGGGTGATTCCTTGAATCTCGCTCTATCTTGTAACGGGTGAGGTGATTTTGTGAGACTAGCGATGTGCCCCTAATGACCTTGTTTCCACGGAATCCCTCTCCTCGGATGGAGATTCCTATGTGCACTAATGATGGGCTGGTCTTTCAAGAAGGTGGGCTTGGCCCAACTGAAATTCCTTGATCATGTGGTGAATTTGGCCTATATATTTGAGTTGGACCTGATATGCATCTTTGATCTAGGCTTGATCTGGGCCGGGCCAATCAGTTTTGATCAAGAACTTCTAGTTTAGATCTATAGGAATTTGCGGAATAGAATTTGATAATTTTGATGAATGAGGAGCTAACCTTTGAGAGTTAAAAACTTTATTTGATATGAAAGTAGTAGAGTTGAAATTTTTTCTCTAATGAGTTTTCTCTCAACTAGGTGTTTCTCACTGATGGTTCTCTTTGTATTCAGAGAGTCTTATTTATAATAAAAGATGTACCAACTAGCCATTCAGTTAGCCATTACTACTCACCTAATTAGTCTCAACTCCATCAATATTATTTTCTCAGCTCCCTACAGTCAAAGAAGACTAAAATACTCCAAATAGGTTTAACTATCTTAGACGCAATCGTTTACTATTTGATGAGTTCCTCTAGCCAAGTTACTTATACTTACTAGAAAAGGTTAAACCCAAAAATCCAATCATATAATAATATTTAATATATAATAATTTCATAAAAAATACATCTATGATATATGTCATAAATAATGCAATATTTAACCAATTGATTGGAGTTTTATATTTCGGATTTGACCACCAATTTTGGCTTAATTAATATCAATGGATTTTAGCTACATAAATTCCAACATCTCTCACTTGGCTACAAGCCCGAAATATTTATTCTTAACTTAAATCCATAGAAACGATATATCGTTTAAATTTTTCGATTCCAATAGGTTTTGTCAATGGGTCTACAACCATATCTTTTGTACAAAGATAATCAATAGTAATATGCTCTTTTGTATTATATCACTTATACAGTGATATTGTAACTCAATATACTTATCTTTGGGCCCGATTTCCCCATTTTTAATAGTTTTTATCGCAACCTCATTATTACTAAAAATACAAATAGACATATTATTTACACAAGGAAGTTTTAAATCAGTTAGAAACCATTTCAACCATAAGGCCTCAGAAATAATCATACTAAAAACAACATATTCCGTTTTTATAGTACTTTTAGCTATGCAACCTCATTTTTTAATAGACCATGAAATACCACCACCACCTAAAAGAAAATATATAACCTGTGGGGGATTTTCTACATCAATATCTCCAGTAAAATCAACATTACAATAACCATTAATATTTATATTATTTGTTTGATATGTTAATGAAAAATCTAATGTGTCTTGTATGTATTTAAGTAAACGTTTCACAACTAACCAATGAGGTATACACATATTACTTTGATATCGATAATCAAACCAACAACATAGATAACATCCGGTCTAGTGCACAACATAGCATGCATAAGACTACCAACAACTTCCGCATAGGGTTTAGATTTCATTTCTTATATTTCTTCTTTATTTTTAGGAGTCATATTCTTAGACAATTTTGCTCCTTTGTAAATGAGTGATTCAATAGGTTTAGAAGAATCCATTTTGAATTTCTTTAAAATATTTTTCAAATAAGATTTTTGAGACACTCAATTTTCTTTGCTTTTTGTCTCTAAATTTTTTAATTCTAAGTACATAATGTGCTTCACCCATATCTTTCATTTTAAAGTTGGTGTTTAACCAATCTTTTAGTTCTAAGATTCTATTTATATCATTTCTGACAAGTAAAATATCATTTACATACAAGGAGAGAATAATATAATAACTTCTACTATTCCAAGTATATATATAATGATCATAGTTATTTGAAACAAAACCATAGGATATAATTGCATTATAAAAAGTATGATATCATTGTCGTGAGGATTATTTTAAGTCATATAAGGACTTATTCAATTTGTACATCTTGTCTTCTTTACCTTTAATTTCATATGGTTGCGGTTGGTACATATAAATTTTTTCTTTTACCATTAAAAAAAATATTCTTAACGTCCATTTGATGTAATTTTAGGTCTAAGTATGCAACCAAAGACATTAATATTCTTATTGAAGTAAACTTAACTACGGGATAATTGGTTTCCTCATAATTTATTCCTTAATTTTATGTGTATCTCTTAGCCACTAGTCTAGCTTTATATTTATCTATTGATCCATCAAATTTAAATTTCTTTTTAAGAATTCATTTACACCCAATTGTTTTTCTCTCTTTTGGTAAATCAACTAACTCCCAAACTTTATTTTTCTCCATAGATTCTATTTCTTCTTTAATTGCTTCTCTCCATTTTAAACGAGTAATTGAATTCATAGCATCATTAAATTCAATAGGATAATTTGTAATTTCTTCACTATTGAATGCATAATAATCTTTTAAATAGGTAGGCGGATATCTTTCTCTTTGTATTATAGTTAAAGTATCCTTGGGTGGAGGCTCTTTTATTATTTGCTTTTGTGCTTATATATTTTTATTTTTCTTAGTAATTTTAAATAGCCCAATCATTTTCTCAATTTTATCAAAGTTATCTTTTAAAAAAAATGCATATCTACTTTCAATGACTCTCACTGAACCATCATGATGCTGAATTATAAATCTATAGCCAAAAGAATTTTCACAATATCCAAAAAAAGAATACTTTTAGGATATTATTTTCCTCTATTAAGTTATAAATTTTAACATGAGCCAAAGTACCCCAAACTTTTAAGTGATAAAGACTTAGTTTTGTACCCGTCCAAATTTCATATATTGTCATTCCTATTGTTCTAGAGGGTACTCTATTAAAAATATAAATAGTGGTAGAAATAGCTTCACCTCAAAATATAGTACTTAAGTGTGCATGACTAAGCATAGATCTAGCCATGTCAAAAAATGTTATATTTCTCCTTTCGACTATACCGTTTTGTTGAGGCGTATAAGAAATTGTTAATTGACGTATTATTCCATTTTCTTTACAAAAAGTTTCAAAAATTTTAGTCATGTATTCACCACCTCGATCCGTCCTTAATATTTTAATTTTTCTACCTTGTTGGTTTTCTACTTCTGCCTTAAATTCAATAATTTTTTATAAAACATCGAATCTATTCTTTAGTAAATATATATAACCATATCTTGAATAGTAATCAGTGAAAATAATAAAATATTTCATACCACGATGGTTTTGACATTTAGAAGACCACAAATATTCGAATGTATCAATTATAGCAAATCTTTAGCTCTTTCTAATTTTTCAAATGACTTTCTAATTATTTTTTCATTTATACAAGATTCACATGGTTTCAAGTAAATATCTAAATTTTGAATCAATCTAATGTTAGCCTTCTTTTTCATTTTATTATAATTAATATGATTTAGTCTCATATGCCATAAACAGTAAATACCATCAACTTTATTCCCCCATATAAGAATACAACCGTGTTTGTCCATAAAAACCTTAGAAGATCGAAAATAGACTTCAAAACTCTTATCATCTAAATGTGGCACAAACAAGACAATGCGTCGCGTATTGGGTGAATAAAGCACATCAGTCAATAGGATGTTTTTTTGCTCAGGCAACAAAATTCTCACATTATCAACTCTAAGCACATCACAGTAAGTATTATTTCTCATGTATAACTTATAGTTGTCAGTTTTCACTTCCTTCATTTCAACAAAATTATCTCTAGTTTTAGCCACGTGTCGAGAAGAGGCAAAATCAACACGCAAAGCAAGAGAGTCACAGTTTGCTAGAAATGACTCAAAAACCATACACATACAAATCCTTTAAAATTTTGATTATTATTCTTTTGAGTGTAATTTTTTTTTTGTAATGATCGAGATGCCCACAGTTATAACAAGTACCCATTTATTTCCCTTAAAATTATTATGTCTCTTGAACTTGTTATATTTTTTATTATTTCTTTTAAAGTACTTGTCGTAAGAAAAGACGGAGTAGTTGACATATTATTGGATGGGACACCCGTGACAAATTGGGAAGATGGGGTACTACAAATTAGGTTTGACACATTACTAGTTTTCTTTTTAGCTCTTTCGTGGCCTTAATGCCTAACAATATAGGTAAGTTTGCCATTGATTAATCTTGGCTGGACATATTCAAAGAAATCACATCCGACTCCTATTAATCAGGAAGGCTATGTAAAACAGTGAAAACTTGTATTTTGTCAAGAATTGGATTAGCTAGAGATACTAACTCTTTAGCTATTATCACAAGTTTATTGACATGTTCAATAACAGACTCATCATCTTTCATAAAAATATCATTATATTTTTCAATTAAGAGTTGAATATATGTATTAGAGGCAAGTATCATAGACTTGTGTTATAGCATCAAGCATAAACTTAGCAGTTTCATATTCCTAAAAAATGACCTCTAAATCGGGTTCCATGAAAGTAAGAAAAATTAACCTATCCAATTTGTCGTTATCTACGAACCTTTCGTATGTGTTTCTAGCAGTCTCTCTGGTCCTAAAGAGTGGTTAGTTCGGGTATGGTGTGTCAATAATATATTCAATTTTATCTTGAAATTAGTGATAGGCAAATGATAGACACAAGCATGCCTACCCCAGAGCCATCGATACATATTTATGTGAGCAAAATATATTTTTCTTGTCACAGAACATTTGACTATATACATTTTTAGTACTTAAAGTACAAGAAAAATGACATTTTTATTTTTAAATTATATCAATTTTGTATATTGTATCTCTAAACAAACGTGACATTTTCTGTTTAATATATAATTTTAAGAACTATTAAACTCATATTACAGATTTTAGGGATATAATTTGACAAAATTAAAAATTGACAGATTAAAGTGATATTTCACATGAACTTCAATGTCTAACGTTCGGACATGACATTTTGTATCATACATTTAAATGTTTGCCATTCATAGGATCATCTAATTGAAAATTTTAAAACTTGAGTGACACGAATAAAAATAAAAATGAGATAAATAAAACACATATTTCATATAGCACGCATCACTATATTTTGCTCCATTTACGCCATGTTTGGTAGAATAAAATGCTAGTAAATTTTTATTGACCTAATTTCTTAACCGAGGCTGTGGCAACAACTGCTTCTTGGCTACGCCAATTAAAATACACAATCATCTTATCTCTTGGTGGTAGCTTGTCCTTGATCACACGGTGGTTGAGAAAGTTGTGCATCCATGTCACGGTGGCCGGAAATTTTGATGGGTCAACAATTTTCATGGAGCCAACTTCATCCCAAACAGGCAACAAGTAAGTGGTCCATCCTAATGCAATGTCCAAATATCCAATTGCTTCCCCTCCAAAAAACTTATTTCCTTTCAGCTCTCCTTCTATCTTTTCTATGGCCTCCATGGATAATTTCATAGCTCTTTCCTTTTCATCTCCTTGGGAACACATAGCAGTCCATGCAGCTACCAAAAGCTATATACACAACAAGAACAGAGATTAGTAATCGATGATCTTAAATTTTAGGAAAATGCTATTTGTATTTAATTTGTGACCTAATAAATTGTAGTTGTTGGATTGATAGTAAACTCCATCCAACTTCAGAACTCGAATTAATCTTTGGGTACAATGAATTAAGTTCATGATTAGATCCCTATAGCATCGCTCGGACATTCATTGGCAATTAACCAAGGGCAACAAGTATTGACCAGACCCGTTAACACCATAAGAACCCTAGAAGTAGGTGTGTTCATGGGTTAGTTTGCCCACGGGTTCCTATTACTCAACCCGAAAAAAATAGGCCCGATAATTGGCATTTCCAAGCCCGAGCCCAATATCCATCAAGAGAAGGATTGGGCCTACCCCAAACTCATTACCTAGCCTGAAACCAAGCCCAGTAACTCGCCCGCAAAAAGTCTATTAAAACCCGGCCCAAGAACCCGCCTGCCCAGCCCAGTCAAAACATGGAAACAAGTCCCCCAATGCCTGAATTCGAAATTTTAGAAATTTAGATATTATAAATAATGTATTTTTTTTTCATGTATTAAATGCACACGCTTTAAATGATAGAGTTATGCAAATGATAAATATGTGGGTAGGTGCCAACCTAGTTGGGATGTGCTCATTCTATTGTAATGTAGTTCTTCACATAATTATAAATAAAATTATTTATTTTTTATTTTTTGTCTATTTTGACTCTATTTTTAATTCAAAAATATAATTTACAAAAATATTAAGTTACAAAAATATTTTATTATTTCTAAATGAAATTGTATAAAAAAAACCCGTCCAGTAGGCCGGCCCGCAGGCCTCCCAATAAGTCCATGGGCCAATGCCCGCAAGGCCCACCCGCAGGTTGGCCCAATGAGTGACGGGTTGGACTGTGAGTAACCTATCCTTACCCGAAGTCCGGTCCGACCCCGTTCGATAACTCACTCGACTGACTCGAGTAAGCGCTTGAGCCTATCCTACTCTACCCAGGTCCAACCAGAAAAAAATTTTGCGGGCCATGTCCCGGCACAGGTCCATGGACTCCAACTACCTAGAAGGAATTAGGGGATAGAATTGACTAAATCTTGGCATGAACTGGAAAATGACGCGCTAACACGAATGGTATTGTATGGATACTTATATAAATACAGGGTTATTTAGCTTACATATGCATCAAAGTGGATTTTTAGTCTATCAGGATAGATTTTGTTGAGAGAGATCTTAAATTTGAGTTCTTGTTTTTGGGCATGTTAATCTAAACACGACACGATAAAAAAAAATGAATTAATGCCCGTACATTTGACACAAATAATTAAAGGGAATGGGATAAAGTTGATTAATATACAACACAAATCTAAAATAAAACAACCAGAACACGAGACGAAAAAAAAAACTTAAATGCCAACCTTATTGCTAAACCATGGTAGAGCTTACTCGAGTCTAGGGACAGTCACTTTGAAAATATTTTCCAATATTAAGTCTAACAAAAACCCAAAAAATTAACTCGAGCATTAATTTATGAAAATGTAAAATTTGTTGAAATAATTGAAGGGGTTGTGTAGTTACCTTCTCTTCAGCAAACTTACCCCAAAATTGCGCCATGGCTCTTTCATAAGGATCTTGAGGTAGTTAGAGAGGCTGTTTCCATGTCTCGTCAATGTACTCGAGAATAACAGATGACTCGACGATTACTTTCCCATCATGAACCAACACAGGCACCTTTCTTGTGTATAGGGTTCAGTTCCAAGAGCATAGGGCTCTTGTTGAAGATATCTTCTTCTATGTACTCATACTCAACACCCTTCAGTCTCAGAGCCCACTCTACCCTAAGGACAAATGGGCTAACCCAGAACCCCAAGAGCTTCACCTCCTGGCTTGCCATGAGAGATATAGTTGCTTCCGACTGGGTTAGCTGCTTGTTCTTATAGGCTGTTTCTCACCAGACTTTGAATACTCAATCTTGGAACTTAGTATGTTCCATTTGAATCCAATTGAGTTTGAATTCAACTGATCGAAGATAAATTGATGTTTTTCAAATTTGAATTCGAATCTATTTTGTCATGTGTTTACTGATTCGAATTTGTATTCATTAATATCCGATTTGAGGGTTATCTAATTAGAATTATATACGTATATATAAATATATGATGAAATTAAGTGATTATTTGATAAAATTGAGTTAATTTTTTAAATTTAGCTTAACTGTGTTATCCAGATTATATTCTCGTATTGAATTTTCGATTTTTTTTTAAAGTATTTTAGATATGGATTGTAAGAACAAAATCCCTCGGATATTTAGATCGGATTTGGAATAGAGTTGGGCCTACTTATAAGATGACATTGTTGACTATGTGGACAATTTACACCGACAACACTTGGCTTGATTCATTCATTCTCCCTAAATGGTTAAAGTGATGGCCAAAGTTTAGGACAAAGTCATTTTTAAAGTCGTGTTATGTGCTCAATTACCCAAAGTGCAGAATGTGCTAAGCCATGACATAATTTGTAGGAAGAGATAAGAATGTCGACAAGTGCTAGCACTAATAGGATAATCCAAATCTATTCTTAAACCACAACCCCTTGAATTACTATCTAATCTTTTTTAATTTATGTACTAATACTACTTCTTCACAAGTGGCGGAGCCACTCATGGGCCAGGGTGGGCCGGTGGCCCCCACATTTTTCTTAGAGATAATGGGATGGGGGTACCTTTTTCAAAACTTAGTTGGCTTTAAATACCACCTCCAAACTTATCCTCCTTTAAGTCCTCTTTTTCATTAAATAGTTGTCAATAAGTACACATTTTAAAACATTTTCAAATTTTTTCTAAATTGTATTCCATAATTACCCCTATCATAAATAGTGCATACTTAATTGAATGTGAGACTTTTAAGATTAGAATGTGAGACTTTCAAGATTCATTTGATATTTGTGTATCATTTGAATTTTGAAATTTCATATATATATATATATAAATCGTCATGCAAACAGTGTCACCAAAGAGAGACACGATATAAATCGTCATGCAAACAGTGTCACCAAAGAGAGACACGACAGTAGATTGTACCTAAATGATAACAATATATATTTTGTCCACTCAAAGAGTTGCACCTAAAGAGGGGAATCGAAAAAATGCCATGATGCCACTGATTGGACCCCCATTGTCATTATATCGTGTCTCTCTTTGGTGACACTGTTTGCATGACAATTTATATCGTGTCTCTCTTTGGTGACACTGTTTGCATGACAATTTATACCGTGTCTCTCTTTGGTGACACTGTTTGCATGACGATTTATACCGTGTCTCTCTTTTTCGACTCCCTATATATATATATATGTATATATATATATGTATATATATTTGTGTGTGTGTGTGTGTGTGTATATATATATATGAAATTTCAAAATTCAAATGATACACAAATATCAAAAGGAATCTTGAAAGTCTCACATTCTAATCTTGAAAGTCTCACATTCAATTAGGTATGCACTATTTATGGTAGGGGGTAAAAGGGCTTTTATGACTTTTTTTAGCACATGTACTTCTATCCCAATTATTTTAAAAAGTGGACTTTTGTCCTAATAAGTTTTGGGAAAGGTACCGGCCTCCCAATGACCCTTTTTCTTATCTACTACACATATTCATATGATATTTTCACTTAAGGTCCCTTTAATTTTCAATCTTTCATTTGACCCTTGCATTTTAGTGTCTTGAGAAATATTAATTACATCTTATATTCTTATGTTTTAACAAGTCAAAAAATACATGAGTTATGCGTTGATTTAAATGGTCATTGGATT